>CM038223.1:2712445-3017976 GCA_021442155.1 Cymbidium sinense | reverse complement strand
TGATGTAAGCCTGAAGGAATGCTTTAGATTGATGAGGAATTTTGAAGGGTGATAGTAGATTGATTTTTTTTGAATTCAGACTCAATCAATGTAGATTTGAAAACATAACTTCATTAAGGAATTAATTTAATTTTTTTTAATTTCTTTAGTGTGTGCAAATGAAACAAGAACAACTAAGAGTAGTGTTCTTTCTCCAAAATCCTTGGGACCCAGTCAAAGTAATTGATCATCCTTAGTGAAAGAAATTCACCAAGGCTTCTCAAATATTATGCTCTAATTTGTATTTGAATGGAAAAAAATTCTTATTCCAACTACTTGAGTTATTCTCCAAATTTCGAATTTGATTTTGAGTGTAATGGCTTTTGAAGTAGTGTTTGTTGACATAGAAATACAAGGCACTCTCCTATTATAGTGGTTTAAACTACTTTCCATCCTTTGAAGCACCAAAGTAGGCCTTTTAATGATCAAAAACAAAATCTTGATTTGGAGAGTTTTGAGATAGACTAACTTTGGAAGAGTTTAAACTATCTATATTCAACGTTAATTGAGGTCTCTCTTCCTTCTTCTTCTTTTTTTTTTTTTGCAAGACCTTCAAGCTTTTCAATCGATGCATAGAGTTTTGTAATTTGATTATTGATGATAAATTTTAACAAGAAGAGTTGTACCCTAAATGGAGATGGCCTTAAACTAGTGGCCTAAAGTGAATGGAGGGGCCAATACTAGAGGTGTCATGAAATCTTACCTTATGGTTTTGAATGAGTATTGAAACTTATCATCCTTCAGAACTTGATCTACTTTCTTTATCAAAGTAGTGAATGATTGACACCTACCAAAAAAAATGAGAGATTAAGTATCTTAGACACAACAACCTTCCTTGAAATGATTTTAATTGTGTTGAGCCCCTCCTTTTTTTCTTTTTTTTTTTTTCTTTTTTTTCTTTATTTCTTTTTTTTTTTGAAGGTTGCATCTCTAATATCACTCTAATCTCTTTTAGATCAATTTTGTTATCCCATGATGCTTTACTACAAGCCCTAGAAACTTCCCTAAAGCCATTCTAATTGTATATTTTAGGGGATTCATCTTTAGGTTGTAGTATCATAATTAATCAAAGACATCTACTCAGATCGTAAAGATGGTCTTCCTTTTCTTTGCTTTAGACCACAAGATCATCAATGTATCGACTTGGTGATGAATGAGTTCATTGAAGATTCGAGTCATGGCCCGCTGATATGTGACGCCAGTATTTTTAAGGCTGACAGGCATGACCTTATAGCAGTGAATTCTGATGGAAATTATAAATGCAAATGACCTCTCATCCTCCGGCATCATTTGACTCATCTTTGAATGAGGAGACTGCATGCAAAGAGGCTATGTTCGCTATTAAATTTGATATAGGTAATGTGAATTCATCTTCAAGACATGCCTATCTTAGATCTTCAAAATTGACATATGTGCGGATTTGAATGTTCTTCCTTTTGACTGGGAATAATGTTGGGAAATCATGGTAGTATCTTTCTTCTTCAATAAGGTTAACTTCAAACTTTGATCCACTTCTTCCAAAAAAGTTCCTAAAATAGGAATAACAATAGGTTCAATTTTGAGTTTATAGACTGCTACCTTTGGAGATGTATTGGGCACTTTATAATGGTCTTAGGTAAAGTAGTCTTTAAACTACAAAAGTAACCTAACCAAGTCATTGGCATTTTTCTTCTAACTTATCATATATGGATGTTGGGAGGGTGGGTGGACTCTCTTTATGTTCTGAGGTTAAATTCATTTTTTTAAAACTTATCGGTTAATGATCCTAGTTGAATTTTTTGGGAGGGTGGGTGGACTATCTCATAGCAATAGGTTCTCTCTCTCTTTTTTTTACTTCGGGGAGTGCATTCTCTACTTGAAAATATTCAAAATTGTTTGAGCAAAGTAGGTAGACTAGGCAAAAGATAATTTTATTACCTCATTTGAAGGTCTATCTACAAGCGTTGAATCCTCTTTCGAGATTGAAGAAAGAAAAATGAAGTGGAAATTTGAAATCTCATAATGTATTTTTTTGCTAGAGGTTAGGAGAAACTTGTAACTTCCAATCCTATAATAATATCATGAGATAGTAGAATTGGAGTCAATGAGCTCGCATACCTACTAACTTTCTAGTCATATCATACACGAATCCTCCTTTTAGAACTTTTTTTTGTTGCCATCTAACTCCAGAGATTTGTCAAAATTTGACTCAAAATTTATCTCATGTATTATTTTCTCTCTTTTTTCTTGAATTTACACCTCATACACATGATTTATTCTTTGGATTCTAAATCAATGTGTATTATTGATGCTTTACTTTTTCTCTTTTTCTTCTTCTCGTTCTCCTTTTTTTTTAATTTACACCTTATACATATGATTTATTTTTTGATTCTAAATCAATATGTATTATTGGTGCTTTACTTTTTCTCTTTTTCTTCTTCTCATTCTCCTTTTTTTTGAATTTACACCTCATACATATGATTTATTTTTTGGATTGTAAATCAATATGTATTATTGGTGCTTTACTTTTTTTCTTCTTCTCTTTCTCCTTTTTTTTGAATTTACACCTCATACATATGATTTATTTTTTGTATTCTAAATCAATATGTATCATTGGTGCTTTACTTTTTCTCTTTTTCTTCTTCTCTTTCTCCTTTTTTTTGAATTTCAAATTTTTTTGAGTCTTTGTCTATATAGTGTTCTCTGGAGGAGATTCTTGTCTTTCTTTTCCATAGGATATTCTATGTTGAATATGACTTGAGGAGGTTGCCACTAACTAAGCAAGGAAGAATCAAATACTTTTCTATCTCTTTCAAGAATATGAGAGTGCACTAATTACTTAGCTTAGTGAGCAACCTTCAAGATAGTTTAACACCTAAGATTAACCTTAAGAATAGTTTGATGCCCTTATTTTGGATTGTGAGGTGTATCTTAAGAAGGATTTACAATTTGATTATTTCCAACAACTGGTTTACTTCTTCCTATGGTGTTGATCAAAGTGGTAGAACCCTTCCACTACAATAATTGACTTCTGTGATATCTTCTGAAAGAGAGGTAGAATTGATGTCTACCTACTCTCTCTCTCTCTCTCTCTCTCTCTCTCCAAAGTTTATCCCATTAGACCTTTAAAATTTGATGATTCTAACTCTTTATCGATAGTGACACCATGAAAACTTAGAATGGGGGCATCTCTACCCGAGTTGGAATCATTAAAGCATCAAGTCCATCAATACTGCTATTTTATGGATTACGATCATTATTTTGAGAGTTGTCTTCTTTTAGGAATTAGGATTCAAATCATTTGAGTCATACTTATCTGGAATAAATAAGACATACTCAAAATCTTTGTCAATTTCATTCTTGGCCCCTGAAGGAATCTTTATGGCCTTTCTCCTTTAGGGTGAAAATCCACATCTTGGTTTTAAGTTGAATTTCATCATAAAAGTTTTTATGATTCATAACTTTGTGATAATAATGAATATTGCATTATCATAAGTCATCTTAAGGTTTTCAAGCTCTATGTCAAATTTGATTGGACATTCTTGATAAATTTAAAGAATTTGAACCCACACTTATCAAATTTGAATAAGATAAAGAGGTTCAAATAATTAGATCTCAATTTTGAGAGATTTTGAAGAGAATTTCTTTGGAACCTCACTTGTCAAATGTTGATATGACTGTAGGTTCAGAGCTCTTTGTCTGAGGCTTAAGAAATTTTGGAACTTTACTTTTCAAATGATGGTAGGTTCAAAAATTTAGGAATTTTTTTTTGTTTGGCGTTGTTTGATTTTGATTTTGAAAGAGAACTATTATTTAACAAATTTGAGTATGTTAAATGAAATTGGTTAATTTTGTTTAAAAAATAGTTTTAATATTTATTTTTGAAGAAAAGGTTTTATTTGATTTAATTTTACTTTAGAAAAATGACCTTCACTTAACAAATTTGAGTATGCTAAGTGGGGTTCAATTAATTTTATTTTGAAAGGGATTTAAAAATTTTTGGAGAAATGATTTTTTTCTTTGTTTAATTTTGATTTTAAAGAGATAATCTCCATTTAAAAAAATGGATTATGTTAAATGATGTTCAAATGATTTTTATTTTGAAAAGACTTTTAAAATTTTTGTAAAAGGTGTTTTTTTTAATTTTATTATTATTATTATTATTTTTTTACATTGGATTTTATTGAAATTTCATTAAGCATGGGATGAACCTTATTTCACAAAGCTAGTGGTAAGAGATTCAAAATTTTATGTTTGGTTATTTTTCCTTTCTTTAGTTAATTTACTTTTACCTATTGGGGGACCCAATAGGGATTTTAAGACCTACACGGAATGAGGTCCTAAAACCTAAAGGATGTTGGCTAACTTTGCTTAAGGATGAAATAAGCTAAGTGCCAACAAAAAGAAAGATAGTCTTGGGCTTATATAAAATATATAATTATCGATGCTGAGACAATAATTGTCTACTAAAGATAAGAGGAACCATCCCAGTGATTTAAAAATCTGTGATGTTTATTTTAAAGGGACACATTAGATCTTAGAGATACTTGAAGTGAGGTACAACATTAAGAAATGATGTACTATCTCAAAAGATAGAAATCACCACCCTATAATGGACCCAATCACCTAATAAGGACTCCTAAGGCATGATGGGTCTTCGAACATACCAGAGATCTTTCCCCTACTTTACATGAAAAAATAAAGTAGGATTTATTTTAAGTTGGATTCATTAAGTTCCTTATGGAGGCAAGCCCCCATAGTTAATTACATCCTAAGGAATGAGAATTCTTTAAGAATACTCTCAACTAAAGTAGACAATTAGGGTCTCCAAAGATTTCAAGGTTAAGACTATCAAAGGATTGGCAATTTTAAAAAAATCAAAATTCAAGGAGAAGACTTATTTGGAATCTAAAAGGAGAAAGTAAAATGTTCATGATACTAGAAAGCAGTGAGCATTCAATCTACCCATAATTGGGCTTTATATTTTGAAATTGAAGAGAGTTAATTATTTGAGTTGGCATTTTATTAAATCCTGTGGTTTATAATTCCATAAAATGCCTAAGAAATGAGGATTTATACTTGTAGTATGAAGGAACATTGATTCTAAACTAAAGATTAGTACAAAAAACAAAGGCAAAACCTAAATCTAAGGAGAAATGGGTATATGGTTTATTCACACAAAGAGAATAAATCACAAAGACTTATTATGATTTAGTGGCAAATGCCTAATCTATACTTTAAATTCAGTAGGCAAGTCATATTCTCTTGCAAGATTATTATTATATTTATTTAGAAAGGAGATTAAATCTTAAACCACTTCCTAAGAGACTAGAGCTTGAGGAAAAGGAAATATGCCTAATCTTAATGCAAATTTTATCAAATTTATTTTATTCTTTTCAACTTTTATTTGACATAAGTATGGGATTTATGCCTAAATGCATGAGTTTGATTATAAAAAAATCAAGTGAGAAATTCTTCCACCAAAGGCTCTAAAAATTAGCATTGATTCTTTGCAAGATAAGTCCTCTTAAAAAAAATAATATGACATGCATGATATTATACATTCATCTTCCACATTTGCTAAAATTTTATTATCTTGATTTAATTCCAAGTATTTTATGTGAGTTATGAGTTATTTTAAAATTTTAGTTAGAGTTGGTAATTTATAAAATTAATTTTTTATTAGAGCTACACCCTTTGATTACTAAAAGTAAAAAAAAAAAAAAAGGGTAAGCTCTACCCTTATACAAATGGATTACAAAAAATAATACATTCTATGTCTTCTTTCCTTCATTTCTTCCTTCTTTATTTGATTTGATTTGCTCCAAGGCATATAATGTGGATGTTCTTAAGGCTTGTGTGACAAGGCTTTACTAAGCTTCTTAAATTTAAGTTTCAATTTGGAGTTTGAATTTGTTTAAATTTTATCTTTGGGTGATTTTAGTTTAAATGATTCAATGATTTATCTTTCATTTTTATTTCACTTTTATTTGGTTAAAATGATGTTTAGATTTTCAAGAATGAAGAGTAGAATGAATTCCATTTGTAGATGGAACTCACCTATTCTACATCCTAATGCCTAAAGAGACTAACTAAGGTCTTTAAGTATCTTAATTAGCCCATTTGAATTTGTGTAATTCATTTGACTTGATTTATTTGATTTGATTTAGATTTTAGAATTTGAGTTTGTTTAAGTATTTGATTGATTAATTTTGGATTAATGTTTTGGTTTAATTACATCTTGATAATTTAACATATATAAGAAGTTTAAGTTTTTTAAGATTTGATTATTGATTTGGATTAGATGTTTTAGTTTTAATTGCATCTTAATTATGTTTGGTTTAGATTAATATGATTAATTTGATTAACTTAATTAGTTTTGAGTGGATTATTAAAATTTTTGATTAAGTTTAATTTTAGAGTTAGCTTTAATGTAACATTTAAATTAATTTGATTAATTAAGATGATTAATTCATTAAGCATTAATTAGATGTTTGATTAATAAATGGATGTAACTTATTCCAAATGGATGTTATTTAATCATATGTTAATTAATTTTACTTTAATTTTATTTAGTTTAATTCGATTAGTATCAAATGATTAAAGTTTCCTAAATTTGCTGAATTTTGGGTTTGATTTAAGATTTAATCTTTTAATTGAGTTTTATTAACCTAAATAGGATTAATCATATTTAATTTAATCTTCTCTAAAGATGATATTTTTTTGATTTAAGGTTTGATTAATGATTACTTAAGTGCTATTTCTGATTTTGATTTGATATTTAAATTATTTTTATATTATGTTTTAATTAACTTCTTAATTGATTAAATTCTACTCTTAAATGTTTGTTTGGGGTTCATTAGGATTCAGAAGATCACATTATTTTCTTAAGAGTCCTAGTTGTCAATTGAAGTGATTTAAACCATTTTAAAGATTTTTGTAAATTTCTAAATTTTTATTTGATTTATTTTATTCAAATGAACAATCTGAACTTCAAATTTTAATTTCACCCAATCTAGAAGTCCTTTCACTTGAAATTTTAATGGTAGGTGTGTTTTAACTTTAATTTCATTCCCTAAAAATTTCAACTTAATCTGACTTATATTTTTGGTTTAATTAATAAAATTTAATTTTTATTAAAACTTAAATTAAGCTCAAAATACTTAGTAAAATTTAGAGATTTTGAGTTTATTAGATTCCTCTCGGAAAGGCAAATCCAACGAGCCCTTGTTTGCAATTTTTGGCTAAAGATTTTATTTTTATGAATTTTTGAAATTTTAGGTGATTTAAATTAATTTTTTTTATAAAAAGGAAATATGCGCTAACGTCAGCCTTTGGGCGGGAAGGGAAAATGACACATAGCTTGCTCTCGACCATCCGATCATGGATCGGACAGTCCAGATCAGATCACGCGATCTAGGCCAGATAGTGCGATCGACGCACGATCTAAGCCGTCCGATTGTGAGAACCACGCGATCAGATGGTCCAGATCGTATCAGCAGATCCGAAGGCCTGGAACGCGCGATCCACGCTCGATCCGAGCCGTTCGAACGCATGAACCGTGTGATCGGACGGTCCATATCGCATCGGATTCAAAGGCGCCGGATCAAGCCCCGATCATCGCACGTAGCCCGCCGGTGAACGTGTTTTGTGCTTTTGGAAAAAACTAAGGGTTTCTAAGCCAAAACTTGTCCAAATGGACCCGTTTTCATGCCGATTCACACCAAAAAAATTCTATTTCATAAATGGGATAATTTAAAATAAAAATGCGAGATTATCTAGGAGAAATTCCTAAAATCATAAGAAAATTAATACAAAATGCACGAAATCCTAAGGCCAGCTACGGTTTGGCAAAATTTACTTGATCAGGGATGGTTTTCGGCGGTGGTGAAGATCTAAGTGAACTTCTAGGTATGGAGAAAGCTTTGGAGTGATCTTTCCCTTCGGATCATCGCCTTCTCGATGTTCACCGTCTAAGAGAGCAATTATTGTATTTTGAGCTCAAAATGGCTCAAAGAGGTGGGTGATGGGTTCCTTTTGCATTGGAGAGCTTTTGGGGTTGAATGGGAGGAAGAGATCTAAAGTCTCATCTCCCTCCTCCTTTATAATGGCCGAAAATCAATTATTTTTTGAATTTTTTTAGCTCCAAATTGATTGTCATCTTGCTTGGGGTGGTTGGGGTGGATGATAGATTGATTGAGGACTTTGGATTTTTGCTCCAAAGTCCTCTCTTGCTGCCATATGATCAACCCTATTCAATGCAAATGTTGGGGAGGAGTTAAGTACATGTGATGGGGGAGAATTAAATGGGGTTGGGTGGAATCCTATGTGGGGGAAGATCCATGAGAGATTTAAATTGGTTGGGTTGGTTTTGGGCTGATCCCAAATGGGTTTGGGTTGGGTTTGATCAGCCCCAATGGGTTTTGGCTTGGTTTCAAAGGATTTGGCCAAATTTGGGTCATATTGGGTCAAATTGACCCATTTGACCAAAATTGGTCAAATTACCTTGGGTTATAGATTGATTCATGTTCAATTGGCTAATTGAAGATGAATGTGGTCATTGGTTTGAATTAATTTGGATTTAATTTGAATTTAGGCCAAATTGACCCTTTAGGCAATTTGGACTAAGTTGGGTCAAGTTGACCAATTGGGCTCGATTGATCAAATTGGATTTAATTCTAGCTTTGGTTAAGTTTAATAATCAATTTGGAATGAACTTGAGCCATTGGTTGCAATCAATTTGGGTTAGATCATGATTTGACCCATTTGGTCCTTTAGGCCAATTTCAATTCGGATCAATTGGAAAATTGGGCTTGGTTTGCCCAATTGATTGCAATTGATCATCCTAGGGTGATCAACAATCATGGTGGAAGGTTTTGGTGAGCTTGGTTCAATCCAGTTTGGGTTGGGTTAGAAGTTGGCTCAAATGGGTCCTTTAGGTCACTTTGGGTCAAGTGGACCTAGGTGGGTCAATTGGTTTGGTTTTAGTTTGATTCGAGTTTAGTTGAACTTATATATGATCCCTGCATTGGAATATAAATTCAACAACAATTAATTTGGAGTCTAAGGGATTTTGGCACATTTGAAATTTTCAAGTCAAAAGGGCCAGGTTGGGTTTTACTTGGGTTGGTTTCAATTTGATTTAATGATTGTAGGTTTCATTTATATTTGGGTAGATTATTGAATGAATGACTGATTCAAGAGAAAATTCACTAGTTTTGACTTGATCTGGATAGAATTTGGCAAAGTCCAAAGAATTGGCTTAAAGGGTTTATATTGAGTTTGAATTTGATTTTCGATATAGTTTTGGTCATTTGAATATGGATTTCATCTATATTTGTGAATATAAATGAAGGAATAATTAATTTATAAAGAGATCAATTGAGTTTGATTTGATTTAAGGGGAGTTTTGGCTAAGCTTATGAATGTGGTTCATATGGCTTAGGAAGGGGTTTTAGAATTTGAATTTGATTTTAGGTTTCAATCATTTGGAGTCAAATTTTGAAATTAGATTTGAATTTGAATTTAAATTTGAGATTTGGTTTGAGAATTGAGTCTGGGTTTGATTTGAGAAAGCGTATCTAGATTGGGTTTAGGTTATGGGATAGGTAATTTCCTTAAACGCTAAGGCATAACCTAATCTTATGATTAACACTTATAAGTCTCTAGGCTTAAGTTAGGTGTTCACCTAATCACTAGAAGTGTCTTATGACTAAGGAGTTCTTAGTGTCTAGAAGAGTCCTAAGTCTAAGAAGAGAAGGTTAAGAGCTCACTCCAAAAGTGAGGTCAATAGCCTAGAACTAGAGACTTAGGAGGATTTGCCTTAGGTTATGATATGCTTTAGGACCTAAGGTAACCTACCGACCCTAAGGCATAACTAAACCCATGCATACCTCCTTAGCCAAAATACCACCTCAAATTAATATAACTAATCCCAATTGAGTCTCAACTCAAATGCAAATCCCAAACCAAATGATTGAAACCTATGACCTAAACCCACCTAAGCCCGTGATTCAACCCATGGACTTAGCCAAAATTCCTTCAATCCAAACCTAACTCAGTTGATTTTCTTAAAAGCAAATCAATCCTTCAATCATCATTCTAAATTTTACCAAAAATGACAATCAAACCAATCAAGCCAAAATCAATTCAATTAACCTAACCTAACTCATTTGACCTAAAGAGTCTAAATGAGGCAAAAACCAATTAAACTCAAATCAATTGAAGTCAAAGCTATCAATCAATCCCAAATCAAATATCAAACTCAACTTAACTTAATTCAACCCAAAATTGATTCAATTGACCCATTAGGATCACTTGACCCAAAGTGACCTAAAGGATCCATTTGAACCAAACTCCTATCTAATCCAAATTGGATTGAACCAAACCACTCAAAACCTCCTATAATGATTGTTGATCATCCATGATTAATCAATTACAACCAATTGGGTGAAACCAAGTCAATTTGGTCATTTGACCAAATTAACCCAATTAATCTACATTAGCCTGTATGAACCAAATCTCATCCTAAATTAAATTAATTGCAACCAATGATTCATACCAACCTAAAATCAATCCTTGAACATGACTTGACCATCAATTGAGCCAAACCAAATCCAATTGGCCTCTTGATCAAGATGACCCAATTTGATCGAAAAGGCCAAATTGGGCCAAATCAAATTCTACCCCAAATTAATTCAAATGAAAGACACAAATCTATTTCAAACTGATTATTGAACTTGATAAAGCCTTTATTAGATCCAATTTGATCAATTGAACCAAATTGACCCACTTAGTCCATCTTGACCTAAAGGATCTAATTGGTCTAAATCATGCCTAAATCCAAATTGATTGAAATCAAATCCTACAATCATCTTCAAATGATCAATTGAACCTAAACCAACACTTAACCCAAGCCAATTTGGCCAATTTGACCAAATTGGTCAACTTAGCCCATTTAACCCATATGAACCCATATAAGTCAAATTCAAATCTAATGCAAACCAAACCAAACCAATTTCACCAAATCATCCTAAATACTCATTTGAACTTATTTTAACCCATGGCTTGACCCAATTTGATCAATTGGTCAACCTAACCCAACCTAGCCCAATTTAACCTACATGGGTCAAATTGAGCCAAACCCAACCAGGCCAAGTCATCTTGCAATTTCATAAGACCAAACCACATGGTTTTGAATCATAGGAGGTGTTAGTTGGCAGCCAATCCAGGAAGTTGTAAGTCCAGAAGAGTCAACGAGTTTATCTTCTCTTGTGGAATAAATCCTTATGTCCTCCTTCCGCTTGGATTTAGGTCGTGCTTTGGATGGTGCTAAAGCTCCCTAGATTTAGGATCTGAGGTTACTAGTTTTCATCAGGCTACAAGCATAAATCCTCACTTTTTAAGCATTTTCATAATCTTGTGTTGATGGATTATAGGCCCTAGCATTCTAATAAATGTCAACTCAAACAAATAAATCCTCTCACTTTCAAATACATAAAGCATCACCATAGGCTAGGTTGGAGTGCTTACTAAGTTTCCTAGTATCATGAGCACTTCTTGCTTGTTTTCCTTTGGATTCTAAAATAAGTCTTCCAATTGAACATTTCTAATTGATTTTCCAAAATAACCAATCCTTTGATAGTCTTAACCATGAAATCTTTGGGGGCAATAATTGCCTACTTTAATCGAGAGTATTCTTAGGAAACCTCATTTCCTATGATATAATTCACTATGGAGGCTTGTCTAGATAGGGAACTGAAGAACATGGCTTAAAATGAATCTTTCTTTACATTTTTATGTAAAGTAGGGGAAAGATCTCTAGTATAATTGAAGACCCATCTACCTTAGGAGTCCTTATTATGTGATTAGGTCCATTATATGGTGATGTTTCTATCTTTAGAGATAATACATCATACCTTAATGTCATACCTAATCATTTCAATAAGTGCCCCCTAAGATCTATGTGGTGTCCACCCCACATCCAAAAATAAACACCACACTTGGAAATAATAAATTTATAGGATGTATTCCATAGAGTTTTGGTTAACTTATTAACTTGATTGTGGGCTCCAAAAATTTGCCACCAACCTCTCACATTGAAGAGAGAGTGATTTAATGTCGGTGTAATTTTTAGAAGGCAGATGAGGTAGTTGATAAGACACTACCCAGAGATTTTGCCCTCATTTTATGAGGACTTTAGATCTGGTTCCAAGTTTCTTATAGGCGCAAGCACCTATAGTTAATTACCTCCCAATGCTAAGAGAGAACTTTTGATTAAGGTTAGTCATTATATCACTAAATGCGTAGTGTATAGTAGTAGCATGTGAAGTTTTGAAATTTAGACTTTATATTTAGAAATTTATCGTTAGTTTAACTTAAAGCAGATGGTTAGGGGAATGATGGCATGCTCAATCTAGATCTCATGGTTTCGTCATCCCGGGCTGTCGTGGTCCCTAGTCTACTTAGTCAGAAGAGATAGTCGACCCAACCTGACAGAAGGATCCTTATCAGCAACACATGGGTTACATCATTTAAGAAATCCTTGTAGACGTGGGGTGGTGTTTGTCTAAAGAGGTAGGATTAAGTCTACTTTAGTTGACAGAGGGCTTTTTACCCTATCAAGTATACCCTATGATTCACAACTCAAAGGGCAGAGCTATCAGGGAGCAAACGGGCTATAGTCGTGATCGTAATATAATGGTTCCATTTGACGACAACCACCCGATCAAAGGACTCTCGTAACTACATCATATGTAGAGCTTACGCTGCCACATGAGGACATGGGCCACATCCTTACTGTGAGAGACCGATTGAGAGTGAACATAGTAAAATACTTGATTTAACATTACTCCTTTGTGAGCTAGAGTTTTCTTAATTTGTCACCTTTAACAAACAATTGCGGAAGGTGGGTTAGATTTTAGCTTTAAGTTTTTAGAGATTGAATTTCATTTAAGCGTTTAACACTTAAAGACACGTTAGATTTTGTATTTAGATTGATATTTAATTTGAGTTAATTTAATTTGAAAATAGCATCACATTTTGATGGAAGTATCCCCTCCAGTTGAAATCATCATTCAACACAGCCATCATCGAGGTGGATGTATTATTTGATCATTTAATTTATTATTTCAGATCGTGTACTCTATTAATTTAATAATAGAGGATTAGATCTAGTGTCATATGATAGAATTAGATTTTAAGATATTTTAATAAGTTAAAATTTTTTATAATAATTAGATTTTTAGGTTTTATTAACGACCTCTAAGACCAAACCGAGAATCAAATTTGCATCCTCACACATGAGGTTTAAGCATTCAGCATAGTGTTGAGGCCCATGTGGGTGTGTAATAATTCAGATAATTTTAAGTTTAAATTATAAGATTAATTTTATATTATCATTTAATTCCAAGTTAGCCTGCACAACCTTTTCTGACAATAAAATTGGCACTCTAAATTTTTCATATCTGAACACATGCAAGAATTTTCAACTTACAAAATTTTATCTAATCAATGAAATTATTAATTTTGAAAATCATAATTAGAATAAGAATTTTCTAATTTTGGATTGAAGGAAGCTCCCTCAGTCATGCAAAATTTAATTTAGTGTCTCCTTCTAGCTTCTCAAATATTTTAATAAGTTGGAATTCTTTTAATAATTGGACTTTTAGGTTTTGTTAACCCGGACCCAGTCCTAAGACCAAATCGGGAAGCAACCAGCGCAGTATCCTCAAACACTAAGTTTAAGCATTCGACATAGTTTCGGGGCCTATACAGGTATTTAGTAATTCAGATAATTTTATTTCTAAATCATGAGATCAATTTTATATTTTCATTTAATTCCAACTTAGCATATGCAGCCTTTTCAGACATTAAAATTTGCACTTCAAATCTCGTCATATGCACGTGTTATGACTTAGATAATTTCATCTAATTAATGAAATCATTGAATTTGAAAATCATAATTAGAATAAAATTTCTAATCTTTCGATTGAATAAAGCTCTTTCATTCAGAAAAATTAATTTAGTGTCACCTTGTGCTTATCTAAGAATCAGATCCGATGGTGTATTTTTGAGTAGAATTAGATTTATATTTGTAGTCAAAATATTGTATTTTTGCTTGACTTATTAACAAACATTTAACTCTCCATTAGCCATCACATTCAATTTTTGTTCTCTCCAAGCAAGCTATTATATCTTCTTTAAGCAAGCTTATTTGAATTGAAGCTCTTTTCAAATATGAGTCAATTATTCCCTAAGAAGTTTTGACCATACTTGTTAAATAAGTTATTTAGTTTCAGTGAGAATCTCTTATGAAGCTCTTCTGATTTTCACTTTAGCTTGAAAATAGCACTCAACCAATCTCATGTGATTCAAACCCAACTTTAAGTGCAAGATCCAAATGATCCTTTTAAAGGCTACATTTATGAATGATCATGAGTTGCCTAATTGAATTTGTGCTTATGAAAAAGCTATCAAATTACTTGTGCACCTTTGTTCTCAATTTGAAATTGGATATTTAGACTTACCACTAATCATTTGTCATTTAATATTCAATTATGATCTTTACTTCGTTTGATATTGTGGTGAAATTTTATATGTAATTTCTAAAGAAGTAAAATATATACTTCCATCTTCACTCTATGGGATAAAAATGAAGATAGAAATATACATCTCTTCTTTTTATACAATTTTGACACCACGTAGAAATATTCTTATTGAGGGAGATCGGGTAATGACATTGAGGAGAGGTGTACTATCTCAAAAGATAGAAATCACCACCCTACAATGGACCTAATCACCTCAACAAGGACTCTAAATGCATGTGTACCAAAGATTCTTCCCCACTACTTTACATGGAAAAGTAAAGTAGGGTTTATTTTAAATCGGGTTCATTAAGTTCCCTCTGGGATGATATCCTTAGAATACTCGATTAAGGTAAATGATCGTCTCTAAAGATTTTAATAGGTAGGACTAACAATCGATTAGTTTATTTTGGAAGATTAAGTGAGATTGGTCAAATAGAGAGAGTTATTGCAATGCCAAAGATAGATAAGTAGGAGATTCTCATGATGCTAGGAAACCTAGTGAGTATCTCAAACTATCCTATGGTTGGGCTTTACATTTTTGATGTTGAATTATTCATTTGAGTTGACTTTTTATTTGAAGTTTAGGACTTATAATTCCATAATACAAGGTTATGAAAATTCCTAAGAAGTGAGGGTTTATGCTTATGGCCCATAGAAGCGAGAAGCAACCTCAGAACCTAAATTTAGGAAGCTTTGGAGAGGGTCAAAAGCATGACCTAAATCTAAGGCAAAAATGGGTATTTAGTTTGCCTCCACAAGAGAGGACAAACCACCCGACTACTTGGACTTACAACCTCCTGGGGGTGGCCACCAACTAACTCCTGCTGCAATTTTAAATTCATGTAGGCAAGTCATATGCTTTATGCAAGATTGCTAGGAAGTTATTTATTTCAAAAGAGATTAAGTCCTTAAACTCACTCCTTAAAGAGACTAGATCATGTAAGGGCATGCTTCAAGTGACCTAAATCTAATGCAAATCATATTACATGTTATTTTCATTTTTGGACAATCATTTGACACAAGCTTATTGGATTCATATGCCTACTGCATGAGAAGTAAGATTATTGGCCAAAATTAGCAAGAAGGGAGGGGTGTGTTTCCACCATCTCAAAGGTCAAGCCAAGTTTCTCAAGCCCTCCAATCAAGAGTGAAACAAGATATTTTTTGTGCATGATATTATAAAAGAAATACTCATCCAGCTAAGGGTTACTAATTCTTTTAGCTTGATTTTTAACCTAAACTTTAGGTGAGGTTATGAGTTCTTTATTTTAATTTTGAATTGTTAAATTTGGTAGAAGATTTATTTTTTCCTAAGAGCCTAATCCACATCTAGGTCATACATCAAGCAAGGAAGAAACAAGGAAAATGATGCCATCTTCAATCAATTTATAAAGCTAACGCAAAAGAATAAGAGTCCATTTGTGGTCAGGCACCACCGCACAAATCTGAGAACAAATTGGGTAGCCAAGCTCTACCCTTATACAACCCGATTACAAATGAATTAAGTATAATTAAATAAGGACTTCATTATTATGTGGGTCTTCAAGCTTCATTTCTTCATTCTTCGTTTCTTCTTTCTTCTTTGGTTCCTTCTTTTGGATGGTTGGAAGGTGGTTGATCCAAAGGCTTTATATGGTGCATAAGATGAGATCTTATGGCCAATGCTCATCCTAATCATTCCAAAATCCTAATTGCAAAAATACATGAAAAGGAAAAGTAAATCTAACTAATACCTACAAAATAGAGATTAGCTAAATAAACCATACAAATCCCAAGCATGTATATTGGACTTAGCACCCCACACTAGGGTAACCAAGTCCACTGGCCTATTGGATTATGTTTAGGGGTATGAGCACCTGCACAGCAAAAAATAGTTATATTTTTATTATAGCTCCCCTTAAGCACAATCCCCTACAGAAGATAATGGTTAGACTAAATCATCCTACCATTCATTCTACGAACATTCACCTTAACATCCAGACTAAAATAGAACATCATAAAACAAAAGCAAAACATCAAGCCATGCACCGCCCTAACCTAAAGCTAGAAGTGGTGACTTAGTCTAATGTGTGTGCTTTAGAAGGTTTTGTGGTATGCTTAGCTATGGTTTTAAGGTTTAGATTTTCTAAGTGTGAAAATGTTCAACTTAGATGGGTGGTTTCATTTAAGTGTTTAGTTGATTTGGGTTGATTTTATTTTTTATTTTGGTTTGGTTTAAATGAATCCCATAATTAATTACTAAGTTTTAAAGAGATGGAAAAGAGAAGAGAACTTCTATTTCCTTCTCTACCTTAATTAATTTCTAAAGTGGATTCATATTTAGTTTTGTTTAGTGAATATTTTATTATGTGTTTTAATTAATCCTAAGTTTAGATCAATTCTAAACAAACCTATTCACAAAGAAAGGCATTTTAAGATTAAGTAATGTGAACTAAATTTACAAAATATACATCACTTCATTTCTTTCCCAACATATATAACATGCATATGAATGAATTCTAAGCATATCTATACATACAAATGAGAATGTTTAGCACACTTTATGATGAATGCTAAGTGGTGTACTTAATAAAATTTGAATACTTTATGATGCATGATTTACATTAGGTAAGAAAGCAGTTTTCTTATCCATTTTTCACATGCACACATGTATCTATGAAAGGCATAAGTGAGTGCGACGCCATTGTTAACCAGGGGTGTAAGGTACAAGACCTACTTAAAGTTACTTAAAGTCTCAAAATCCCGGGGTTTTCCAGACTAATATACCACTTTCCTTAAATACAAGCATATGTACAAAAGAAATGAAGGGAAAAGAAAGGATGCAAAAAGATATACTTGATTGTTTGATTTATTTATGCAATTTATATGTGTGAATATGAAGATCCTTCTTAGGTTATAACATGGAAGGGGATAAGAGTAGATTTAAACAAGTGTTATGTTCTTTTAAAAGAACTATACACTTTGCAAATCTTATTCAAATCCATGTTAAGAGGAAAGAAAGGAATCAAATATAAAACACATTTCTATATTCACATGCAAACTTATAAATAAAATATAACACACTTTCAATTTTTGTAATTGATTCATATAATTTCAAAATAATTTGAAATTTAATAGTGATAATAGCCATTCATATTTTACTTTAACCAAAACATGCAATTTGACATAAAGAAAATATTTCACTTTTATTTTGGATTTTTGAAAAGAATGAATGCATGAAATTCATGCAACATACACATTTAGCATGTTAGAAAAGAACTAAAGTGATGAAAGCATGTAAATACATTCACTCTAATTAATTCCTAAATACAATCTTATGAAATAAGAAAGCTTAAAGTAAATCAAATTATGTTTAAAGATGGTTTGATTTTGTTTATAGTTTGATTTAATTTAAGAAATGTGAGGTGAGTTTGCTATTCCTAACCCATTCCCAAATATGTCGGTTATTTTATTTTAATTTTTTAGGTGATTAGATGACTTTTATATGTTACTTAAGTTAAGGTATGAATTAAGCATGTTAATTACCCCTTACCTATACCACCTTAGCATACTTAACCAAATAATTATGAGCCAATGAGATGACATAAAACCACACAAGGAATTTAAATCAATAATTCACCTAGTAAGAAAAGGGCCTAATGCATTTGGCTCATGATTAATGATTAATTAAACTAAGGGGGTTTTAACTTAAGTAATTTCATAACCCATCTCACACATGTGAGTTGAGTTTTTATTTTCTTAATGTACTTAGGCTCTTGAACACCTAAGCATCTACCCAAGATAGATTAATTGAGTTCTTGAAAGTTTTAGAATTTTATGAAATTAATTAAGGGGGTAATTAGTAAACTAATCATTAATTAAGGATGGATTAAGGAAAAAAGGGGTTTAGGGAATATCTCAAGGAAAGTATCCTAAAATTATTCCTTAAACCTCATACTCACTCAATCAAAACTTAATTGACTCAATCAGAGGGTTAAGCCACTAATTATGCCCTCAATTAAGCTTAATTATATTAAGGGAGTAATTAAGGAATGAACTAGCAATTTCCCTAATTAAGCCACCAATAAATCCCAAGAAAATTAGGAGAGGCAGGAGTCATCCCACTAATTAAACACAAAAAGTTTAGGATTAATTAGTGAAGTAATTAATAGATAATTAACAAATAACATTCCCAATAATACCCAAATTCAGAGAAAAATAATATTCAAAATCCATTAAAATCAATTTTAAAATATTCTATATTCAATTATCTATTCAATGCAAATTATTTCATATTTTTTGATTTTTCTAGTCTTAGATATGAATTTTAGAAGTTTTTATAATTAATTAGAATATTTAAATACCCTAATTAAGTTTTTAATCTCGTCGATGCCACGTGGGCTGCTGACGCGGCGTACGCTTTCCACATGGCACGACGGGATTGGATACTTAACCCGTCATATCGTAGCACCGCATGGTGGCAACGCTATGCGCTTTCTCCTCAGTCGTTCGATCAAGGATCGGACGGTTGAGATTAAACCGCAGATCATAGGGGTTAATCATGGGATGCTACACATTTTAATCTCGGTCATCCATACAAAATGTGCGTATGGATGGCCAGAGATCCGTTCCTGCCATTCTCTATGTAAGATGGAGACCGTCCATCTTTGAAGCAATGATCTGAGCTCAATTGAGCTCGGATTGGATTGAAAATCAACCCACACCATCTAAGCATGAGTACAAGCACATCTAACAGCTAAATCAACCTAGGATTGAAATCCACATCACATAGGACCAACATACATTAAGCTTAAAAAATGGCATACCTACTAGGTGATCACCGATTCCCTTAGAACAGCTTCGTCTAGTTGAGATGAAGCTTTGCTGAAAGTTTGAGCTTTTGAGATTGGGTAATTGCTTCTAGAGACCAACTCCCCTTTGCCTTGAGCTCGGTCTTGATCAAGGTGCCTCCTCCCTGGCCTTAGGAACTTAGGAAAGAGCTTGGGTGAGTTCAATTGAGCTCACTAATGGAGGTTGCAAAAGGAATTGCACTAGTTTTAAGTGTGGAGGGAGTTGGGTTTTGAGCTCCCTTGTTTTCAATCTCTAAAAATCGAGAAATAGGAATTTCAAACTCTCTCTAAGAAGCTTGGGAAGACTAGCTAGGGCTTGCTCTGAGTTCTTATGCTTCAATCGACTGAGGGAGAGCAAAAATTTGAACGGTCGAGCAATGCCTTGCCATTTTAATCCAATCAACTGACAAAGGAGTGGGTTTGTTAGGTCATTTAGGGTGTCCTTGAATTCGGTTTTGGACAGGGAGTGGAATGGTGAAGTGGCCATGTGCTTGAATTGAGTGTAAGGAGGATTCCATATGCTCCATTTCAAGGCATGTGGTTAGGCCATTGGGATAGGTTGGGATGACCCAAACCCATTGGGTTGGGTGAACCACACTCCCTAATGTTCACTTGATCCACTAAGAGGGTGCCAAGTGGTTATGGAGAGGATTTGACCAAATTCCAAATGAATTTGGCCAAAATTTACCATATGGCCTAGGGTAAAATAGTCATTTGACCTTTATTTCAGTTTGGGCATGTTTGATATGATGAGAAAATAGGTTTGGCCAAGTTTCATTGAATTTGGAGTTGGTTTGATGTGATTTGGCTCATGTTGACCCATTTAGGTCAAAATGGGTCAACTTGGGTCAAGTTGACCGAATGGTACAATTGGGTCAAACCAAGGGTTGGGTCAAGTTCATATGACCATTTGAAATATTTTGGTGGCTTTGGTTTGATTGAATTTGGTTCATTTGATTTCATTTAGGTCAAATGGGTCAAGTAGACCAATTTGACTCATTTGACCTATTTGAGCCAGATCATGGGTAGGTTTAGGTTTGGTTGGTCATATGAAAGTGATTGGTATCTTTGTTTCCAATCAATTTTGGTTAAGTTTGAATTTGGCTCAATTTGACCCTTTAGGTCAAGTTAGGTTCATGGTCAATTGGGCTAGGTTGAGTCTAGTTGGCCAATTGGGGCTTTGGTCAACTTCAACAATCATTTTGGAATGAACTTGACCCATTGGTTTTAATTAATTTGACTTAGATCAAATTTTGACACATTTTGACTTTTTTGGTCAAGTTGGGTCAAGTGGCCAATTAGGCTAGGTTAGGCTAAAATGTTGACTTGGTCAAGTTTAAACATTGATCATGAATGAACTTAGATCATTGGTTTCAATCAATTTGGCCTATGGTAGATTTTGGCTATGTTGGATTTCATTTTGGCTAAGTGTTGACTTGGTCAACCCTTAGGTTTGACTTAGTTTGACCCAATTTGTGTGATTGATCATCTCATGATGATTGTTGATCATGATGAGAGATTTAGGTGCTCTTAGTTCAATCCAATTTCGTTAGGATTAGAATTTGGCTCATAAGGGTACTTTATGTCACTTTGGGTCAAGAGAACCTACGTGGGTCAAATGGCTTGGTCAAAGCTTGATTTGAGTTTGGTTGAACTTACATATGGACTTATGATTGAAATATAAATCTATTTCCAAGTGGTTTGAAGGCAAATGGGTTTTGATTCATTTGACAAGTTCAAAGGGTGAACATGAAATGGATTTTGGCTTGATTTTTGAATTGAGTTTTGGTTAAATGATTGAAGTTTGTATTTATATTTGGATTCATGATTGAAGGATTGATTGAATCATGAAGAAAAAAAATCAAGAGTTTGACTTGATTTGAAGTTGATTTGGCTAAGTTCAAGAATTTGACTTGAAAGGCCTGGGTGGGATTTTGATTGAATTTGAGTTTGATTTTTGGAGTTGGTTTTGGTTGTTTGAATTTATATTTCATTTATATATGTGAATATAAATGAGAATATAAATGGGTTATGAGAAAATTTCATTAGTTTGAAGTGATTTGAACATGATCTATGCTAAGTCCTTAAGAGATAAAAATAAAGGATTTAGGAATGATTTTGAACTTGAAATTGAATTTCAACTTGGAATTTGATTTGATTGATTTGAATTTATATTTCATTTATATATGTGAATATAAATGAGAATATAAATGAGTTGTGAGAAATTTTATGAGTTTGAATTGATTTGAAGATGATTTAGGCTAAGTCCTTAAGAGGGAATTAAGGACTTAGAAAATATTTGGAATTTGGAATTTCAACTTGGAATTTAATTTGATTGATTTGAATTTATATTTATTATATATGTGAATATAAATGAGAATATAAATGGGTGATGGGAAAATTTCATGAATTTGAATTGATTTGAAGATGATTTAGAGTAAGTCCTTAAGAGGGGATTAAAGGACTTTAGAATGATTTTGAACTTGGAATTTAAATCATGGATTTCAATCATGGGTTTCAATCATGTGGTATTGATTTGAGTTTGGAGAAAATTAATTAGGCTAGAATTGATTTGGAGTTTGACTTGAAAGAAGGAAGTGAGGAATGTGGTTCAAGCTATAGGGTAGGCAAATTTTCCTAACACCTCTAAGGCATGACCTATTCCTATGGCTAACTCTTCTAAGTCTCTAGGGTTAGGTTGAGTGTCCACCTAATGACTAGAGATGTCTTAAGACTAAGGATCCCTTAAAATCTAAGAAAATTCCTATGTCTAAGATGGAGGGGTTGAGAGCTCATCCTAAAAATGAGCTCAACATATATTAAATATGATTTGTTCACATAAAAAGACTTTAGATCTAATGTGAATTTATCCACAACTCCAGGTCAAGTTTCATATTTATTTAGTAACTGGACTTCAAATTTATCTTAAGTCCCTTATGAGTTTCGGTTCATGTATATCAAAAGAATTCAAGTTTATTTCAAGTTTTATAGGTTCACTTGAGTTTGATCCCATTTTCTTATTTGAAATATGATTTTATATTTTATTTATATTCAAGTCTCTTTCAAATTCATTTCAAGTTTATTTATATTTAATTTTCAATTCATTTCTTTAGGACTTTATATTTTATATTTAACATAATATTAAATCATTTTTTAAGTCCCAAATATTTAACAAAATTTTGGCAGCACTTCGGTAGTATTATGGCGTCATCCCCGTGAAGGGAGCTATTATATCGATCATGTTAATGCTATTTATTTTGGCACTATCAATTTCAATGCTACTTAATGATGGTTGGTATTTTGAAGCACCTAGGCTGAATTTCAATCCCATTACATCCTAATGGGCATAACGAGGCCTTCAATCACCTACATAAAAGCAAATATATATATGTAATTTCTACACATTAAAACCTCCTCCCTCTTTTTTTTCTAAGTCTAAAATTTACTCAAAATTTCAAAGATTTCGCATATGGGGCAACATCTAATGGGACGGCTTACCAAGACACCTATTGAGTAGCAAGCGTGTCTGTGACACCATAGCGATTTTCATCTTGTCAAGCCCTATTGAGCATGACGAGGTCTTCAAACTTGTTGTAGCATGAAGGTCATTAATAAACTATAGCCCTTGGATCGCCTTTTAAGCCCAACCATGCTTCTTGAAAAGCTTGAGCTCTTGATGGCGAGGTTAAGTATCAACTTATCCTTATCAAAAGGTTCCCGTAATAGGATCAAATTTACCCACCTTATAAAAATGTTCAAGAAGTAAATCTTTTTCATAAGTAACACCACTTGGAGTGATCATCCGGAAGATGTCAAGTGTGATATTGCAACATAGATAGTCAGGTACCTCTCTAGGAGTGTCAACCTCCAAAGCTTTACTGAAAACTTCATTAAGAAGTTCAAGTTGGTCAACTTTATCATCTAAGGATGCTTGAGAACCATCTTCAGTTTGAGGATCTTCAAGAAATTGAGTTTCTGCAACCGCCATGCTCGTTTATTGGATGAAAGTTCCCATTCCAAGTATTTAGCTTTAGCAAGTGCCAGCCATATATCCTCAGCCATGTCCCCAATAGGGTTCGTGCTTCTCTCAAGATTAAAGGATTTCTCTAATTCTTTGATACCTCCAGTAAAATCTTTCCCTTCTAATAATGCCAGCCCCAACATATAGCGAGCCTTCATAGATGAACCGTCCAATTGAATGACTCTTCAATAGTCCTGTTCAACTCTTTCCTAATCTTTTCTCTTGAAATAATGGAGTGCTTGATTGGACCAATAAATAGCCACATTAGGGAAAAGTGTGATTGCCTTGGTGTATGCATCAATGATGGCTCCAAGGTGTTCTTTCTTGAAGGCCATGTTGTCATTGAGGCGTGAAGTCTCCGCTTGCTTCGCAACACTCGCTGACGCAGTAGTTATCCGTGTTTCATCTCTTCTTCTACCTTAGAGGTAGCATTTTTTTGATGGTTTAAATTTGTCAAAGGAAGTGAATGGGAGAAAGGAATCGGGCAGGGAAAGAGGAACGGAAGTGGTGGCAAATTCGTGAATGTAGAGGTGTTGAGTGCAAGAAGCTTAAAGGTTGTCGAATTCTTCTTATCGATGAAAGACTTCTTCTTGCCCATAATCCATAGAACATTATTCTGACCGCCGAGGTTGGAGGTGGCTTTTCTCGTTTAGGGTTTTAGTCGATGGAGAGGGGAAGTGAATAAGAACGGGTGACATACTAGAGAAATGGGAGAGCTTGGCTTTCAAGATTTATGTGGCTTTTTTCAGGGAGCCAACTAGGAGAAGAGTCTTTGGGATTTTTGTTTGCGGTTTGGAGGAATATTGGAAGGAATGAGTGGGAGCGGTTGAGGAAGGATCATGCTTGCGGTTGAGGAAACCGAACGAGAAAGAGTGGGAAATTGAGGGAGAAAGATTTTTTTTCAATTTTTTTTTGAAATAATATTAGGGGTCAACAAATGTGACTCGCACATGGAGCGAGACATATTTGTTGAAAACTGGTTGACCCTTCGAGTTGACCATGAATCTTAGATCACTTTAGCTTCAATTTCAATAGCTTATGGAGCTTTGATATGATTTGTCATTAGTACGATGCCTTGTGTTTGGATGAGTTAAATGATATGATTGACCAATTTGTCAGGCTCAACTTGTCGGATGGATAAAAGCTCTTCCACCATCTACTCTCTTCATCAATAAGTTTGTTGAAGATCACTTTCTTTATGTTATTGCATTTGGGTTTCCTCCAACCCTAGCTTTGTGCTTGGTCAGATTTGATGGAGGAATTGACCTGATTTGTCCATATTGACTTATCAGGAAGTGCACCAATATCTTTAATCCTATGCTTACTGCTTTGACAGACTTGTTGAAGGGTGCGTATAGATGACCAAGCCTTCTGGCTTATATTAGGTCTATAATGTTGAGTTAGCAGTCTAGCAATGAGTGCTTTAATAGACTGAATAACTACAAAATTTCCTTAGTTCGTGATCGGCTTTGTATGAATTATGGAATTGCTTCCTCGGTCATGTGCTTTCTGCTTTGGCGGACTTGATGAGGAGATTGACTTTGATCTGTGCTTTGTGCTTGATCAGATCATTTGAGAATAGATTGAAATATCATCCTGTAGGTAATATAAAGATAGACTTAAGGTAGCTCTAAATTGAGAGTTTTCTCAGATTGTCTTGGGCTATAGATTAGGTAGAAAGATCTCTTGGATTCTGATTACTTCTAGTCACTAAGCTGGATCAGGTTTGAGATTGAACAGCTAATATCATTGGACTAACGAGCAGGGGCTCTTTCACTACGGCCTTTTTTTACGGCTTGTTGAGTGAGGAGAGCGTCAGTAACTTGACAATTTATAGGCTTGTTTAGTTCAACTTTTATAATCTACTCGAGTATTCGACTTAAGCTGTGATGGGTTTGTGATTTGTTCATCGAACTAATGAACGAGGGTACTTTTACTGTGGCTTTTTCTTATGGCTTGTTGAGTGAGACCATCGAACTCAACCATTTGTGGGATTGTTGAGTTAGACCTTTAGAACCCATCGTCCTAAACTTCAGGATATAGAGGTTGATATTTTTCCAACTCAATTGATTGAAGATTCCAAAATTGAGAGTTCTTCTGACTTGATCTTCAGAATTTGTCAAATCTCAAAGATAAACTTTTGATATTTAGGGTTGTCTTTTCATGCGTAGAAATAGATTCTTTTTATTCTTGCAAGAACCTACAACTTTAATAATAATTATTATAGATATATTTATGGATCTCGGCATAAAGCTCAATGTCAACCTGAATGTATATACAAGAAGGTCTTCTGTTTCACAGGAAAGGATTGAACAACTTTGATTATAAAAACTAAAAAAATGTCCCCTGTGTAATAGGGGAATTTTCATGAAATTTTTTTTTATCTTGAGTAAGTATATTTATTTATGGATCTCAGCATGAAGCACAATGTCAACCTAAATACATATACTTAAAGAATGTGCCTGGGGTTTATATATCTAATGTATTTATCATGCATAATACTTGTTTAGGTATTGACCATTAATTGGTGGCATTGGTCTTTTGCCATTCAGGTCAATAAGTTGGTATGCCCCTCTTTGATACACCTTTTTGATGATAAAAGGACTCTCCCAATTAGGCTCAAATTTGCCACCAATTCTTCAATTATGAGTAATCGGTCTTCCAGAAGATAAATTCCCATTTTGGAATGTTCAAGGTCACACTTTATGATCAAATGCATTCTTCGATTACATTTTATGTGTAATATTGTTTCAAATATCGACCATTAATTGGTAGTGCTCGATATACATTTTCAATGGCAAGGGCCCTTTCCAATTAGGCTCATATTTACCATTTATTTTGTGGTGAGGATTAATTAGTCTCCTCAACACTAGACCATTTCTCCTTCTTGAAAAATTTGAGGATGCACTATGATTGAATTCTTTGGACATCCTCGCTCGATAAACTTTTAAATTTTGCTGAGCTTAGAGCCTGACTTTGTCAAGCGCATCAAGCTCTTCCATCCGTAGATAGACATTCTCATCTTAGGTAAGATCATGTTGAATGGCTACTCGGAGTGAATGCAGTTCAACTGGTAGACCGCTTCAACTCCAAATACTAGCACATAATGAGTGGATTTTGTGGGAGTACAATCCATATGTCACTTCATTGTCTTTCTTTAAGGCAGTTTCACTTTGAGACTTTGCCCTTATTTGCTTTCCTTTTTGCTGGGACCTTTTGATGATGGATTTTTAGACCTATAGTCAAAGTGTCATGCCTCGATGCTCACCATGTGGGACTTGAATTGGTAGACATCTTTCGTGGTCTGTGGGAGAAGGTTTCCTTAGACGAGCAACTCTAGCCTCCCTCATGATAGGACTTTAATATTTTATTTTCATCAATCATTTCTCCTTAGCAACTTTGAGGACCCGATGCACTCTTGCATATATAATTTTGAGTTTCCTTACTAGAGAAGCTAGGCCCTAATGTTGTCGGGTCCAGAAGGACTATTTAATTTGACCAGTAAAGCTCTTCCGCTTTAACCATCCTAAGTTGTCAAACCTATTATGGGCCAGAACACTCGCTTTCAGTTCCATAGTTGGTTGTACAATTTTTTACTTGAATAATGGTTGTTGAGCATGCAGTTTAGCATTTCTCTTTCTCCGCTGTCTCTGGGTTAGCTTGCTTCCAGTTGAAAAAGCTTCTACGTTGCTACTTCTTCTTGAGGCTTCGACCTCCATATTTATTTTTCTTTCTACCAGGACCTTTCGATAGCGGATTCCCGAACATGTGGTTCAGGTGTCACACTCCGATGTTCACCGTGCAGGAATTGCATAGAATAGTCTTGAGCATTATCCACTAAGAGTATCCTTTTTGGTGAAGCTTTCTCATTTTATCTGATAATCAAGCATTGATACTTTTTCTTCATGAGACCCTTCCCCTTAACAACTTTCAGCATCCTAATGCACTATAGACGATAGAGTCTTAGGATGCCTCATTTGTGGGATTATAGTTGGGTTTCATTGCTCCTAGAATGATTGTTTGATATCACCAGTAGACTTATTTCTTTTCACCAACTTGAGATTTTCAAACTTTTTGTGAGTGGGAACACTCGCTTCTGATATCAAGTCTGGTCACATGGCTAGTGATTTAGGTAGTAATTGTTGAGCTCATAGTTCAGCATTTCTTCTCTTTCTTTGCCTTCTACTTAGTTTTCCTCTAGAAGAGGAAGCTTTAGCATTATGCCTTCCCAAAAAAGTTCAACTGATAGAGTAGTCGCATTCACAAGTATGGCTGATACTTTCTGCCCAGTGACGATTCTTTGCATGACTAGCACCTTAAAATGACACAATCTTTCGAACACTTTGGTTCTCTTTCAAGAAACCTTAGTAGTAGTAGCGGCCATTCCAGTTGTCATCCTCCCCTGCATAGGTTGGTGTGTACAATATGTAGATGCTTTAGGTGGAAGATTATTTGCAGCGGTGATAGCTAGAAAGTTTACGCTACTAATTTGGATGGTAGCTCCAGTATCTCCAATATTGATTACAACATTAGCGATGAATGTTTCTGACCTAGATTCATGATGAACGTTCATTTTTTATTTTAAATTTTCAAATATTTTGTTGCTACTATAGCATGTATATGACTAGCCAAAGATGGAAAGAGAAACCAGTCCCCAGCGGAGTCACTAGAAATCTGTGGGCTCCAAAAATTTGTCACCGACCTCTCATATTAAAGAGAGACTGATTTAATGTGTCACTATAATTTTTAGAAAGCAGATGAGATAGTAGATAAGACATTACCTAGATATTTTGCCTTCATTTTGTGAGGAATTTTGATCTGGTTCCAGGTTTCCTATAGGCGCAAGCACCTATAGTTAATTACCCCTCCCAATGCTGAGAGAGAACTTTCGATTAAGGCTAGTTGTTATATCACTAAATGTGTAGCGTATAGTAGCAGCATGTGAAGTTTTGAAATTTAAAATTTATATTTTTGAAATTCATCATCATTAGCTTAACTTAAAGTGGATGGTTGGGGGAATGATGATGTGCCCGATCTAGATCCCATGGTTCCATCATCTTGGGTTGTCATGATCCCTAGTCTACTTAGTTAGAGGAGGTAGTTGACTCAACCGGACAGAAGGATCTTTGTGAATACATGAGTCGTAAGAAATCTTTGTAGACCTGGGGTGGTGTTTGTCTAAGGAGACAAGCTTAAGTCTACCTTAGCTGATAGAGGACTTTTTGCCTTATTAAGTATACCATATGATTCATAACTCAAAGGGCTGAGCCATTGGGGAGCATATGAGCTACAGTCGTGATCATGATATAATGGTTCCATTTGGCAGCAACCACCCAATCAGAGGACTCTGGTTATAGCTGCATCATAAGTGGAGTTTACTGGTCAAGCCATGCAGTTAGAGGATACAGGCCAAGTCCTTACTAGTGTAAGATTGATTGAGAGTGAACATAGTAGAACACTTGATTTGATATTGACTCCTTTGTGTGTTAGAGTTTTCTTAATTTGTCAAATTTAATAAATAATTGTGGAAGGTGTGTTGGATTTTAAATTTAAGTTTTTAGAGATTGAATTTCATTTAAGCATTTAACACTTAATGACATGTTAGATTTTACATTTAGATTGATATTCAATTTGAGTTAATTTGATTTGAAATTAGCATTACATTTTGATGGAAGTATCCCCTCCAACTGAAATCACCATTCAACATAGCCATTATTGGGGTGGATGTATTGTTTAATCATTTTATTTATTATTTCAGATCCTGTTGACTCTATTAATTTAATAATAAAGATCAAATTTACTATCATATGATAGAATTAGCTTTACAGATATTTTAATAAGTTAAAATTTTTTATAATAATTAGATTTTAGGTTTTGTTAACCCGACCATCCTAAGACCAAACTATGAATCAACCAAAGAGACATCCTCAAACCCTAAGTTTAAGCATTCAGTATAGTGTTAGGGCCTATGAAGGTGTTTAGTAATTCAGATAATTTTATGTTTAAATTATGAGATTAATTTTGTATTTTCATTTAATTATAACTTAGCCTGTGCAACCTTTTTAGACATTAAAATTTGCACTCTGAATTTTCATGTCTAAACACATACATGCATTTTTAGCCTAGAAAATTTCATCTAATCAATGAAATTATTGATTTTGAACATCATAATTAGAAAAAATTTCTAATTTTGGATTGAAGGAAGCTCATTCATTCATGTAGAATTTAATTTAGTGTCACCTTCTAGCTTCTCAAATATTTTAATAAGTTGAAATTCTTATAATAATTGGATTTTTGGGTTTTGTTAACCCAACCCGTTCTAAGACCAAAGAAACCCAACATCCTCAAACACTAAGCTTAAGCATTTAACGTAGTGTTGGGGCCCATGCAGGTATTTTGTAATTCAGATAGCTTTATTTCTAAACCATGAGATCAATTTCATATTTTTATTTAATTCCAACTTAGCCTGCGCAACCTTTTCAGATATTAAAATTTACACTTCAATCTCTATGTCAGAGCACATGTAGTATGACTTAGACAATTTTATCTAATTAATGAAATCATTGATTTTGAAAATCATAATTAGAATAAAATTTCTAATATTTGGACTGAAGGAAGCTCCTTCATTCATGCAAAATTTAATTTAGCACCTTTTGTCTACTTATACGAAGAATTGCAGATCCGGTGGTGTATTATAGAGCAAAATTAGATTTATATTTGCACTCAAAATATTGTATCTTTGCTTGACTTGTTAATGAACATTTAACTCCATTAGTCATCACATTCAATTTTGTTCTCCCAAGCAAGCTATTATATCATCTTTAAGCAAGCTTATCCGAATTGAAGCTTTTTTCAAATATGAGTCAATTATTCCTTAAGAAGTCTTGATCATACTTGCTAATAAGTTATTTAATTTCAGTGAGAATCTCTTATGGAGCTCATCTGATTTTCTCTTTAGCTTGAAAGTAGCACTCAACTAATCTCTTGTGCTTCAAACCCAACTTTAAGTGCAAGATCTAAATGATCCTTTTAAAGGCTACATTTATGAATGATCTTGCATTGCCTAATTGAATTTGTGCTTGTGAGAAAGCTATCAAATTACTTGAGCACCTTTGTTCTCAATTTGAAGTTGGATATTTAGACTTACCACCAATCATTTGTCATTTAATATTCAATTGAGATCTTTACCGTTTTGATATTAAATAAGATTTGTTCACATAAAAATACTTTAGATCTAATATGAATTTATCCTCAACTGGATCAAGTTTCATATTTATTTAGTAACTGGACTTCATATTTAGCTTTAGTCTCTTGTGAGTTTGGTTCATGTATATCAAAGGAATTCAAGTTTATTTCAAGTTTTATAGGTTCACTTGAGTTTGATCCCCATTTTCTTATTTGAAATATGATTTTCAATTTTATTTGTACTCAAGTATCTTTCAAATTTAATTCAAGTTTATTTATATTTAATTTCTAATTCATTTTTTAGGACTTTATATTTTATAGTTAACATAATGTTAAATCATTTTTTTTAAGTCCCAAAGTTTGACAAATTTTGGCAAAGACTGACGGTAGATCATCCCACAGGGGCTACATCAACTATTTTGGCCTACTGCCACGCCTCTAATGAGTGTGACGGTTAGTGTTTTGATGCACCTCCAATATCAATCCTTACCCCTAATAAGCATAACGAGGCCTTCAATCACATGCATAAAAGCAAATATATATGTAATTTCTACACATTCAAACCTCCTCCCTCTTTTTTTCTAAGTCAAAATTTACTCAAAATTTTAGCAGCATTTCGGCATAGGGGGCTGCATCTAACAGGCTTGGCTTACTCAGTACGTCCTATTGAGCGTAGCGAGCGGCGTCTTGTGACACCACAGTTGATTTTCATTTTGTCACACCCTAATGAGTGTGATGAGGTCTTCAAACCTATTGTAGCATGAAGTTCATTAATAAACTACAACCTATTGTAAGCCCAACCATGCTTCTTGATAAAAGCTCGAGCTACTCCCTTGATGACAAGGTTAAGTATCAACTTATCCTTATCAAGAGGTTCCCTCATAATAGGATCAAATATACCAACCTTATCAAGATGTTCAAGAAGTAAATCTTTTTCATAAGTAACACCACTTGGAGTGATCACAAGGTCCTAGAGGATGTCAAGTGTGATATTGCAACATAGATAGTCAGATACCTCTAGAGTGTCATCCTCCAAAGCTTTATCAACACTTCACTTTAAGTTCAAGTTGGTCAACTTTATCATCTGAGGATGCTTGAGAACTATCTTCAGTTTGAGGATCTTCAAGAAATTGAGTTTCTGCAACCGCCATGCTCATTTACTGGATGAAAGTTCCCATTCCAAGTACTTGGCTTTAACAAGTGCCTGCCATATATCCTCAACCATGTCCCCAACAGGGTTTCCGCTCCTCTCAAGGTCACAAAGGCTTTCTCTAATTCTTTAATACCTCCAGCAAAATCTTTCCCTTCTAATAATGCCATCCCCAACATATAGCGAGCCTTCACAGAAGGACCGTCCAATTGAATGACTCTACGCCTTGTTCAACTCTTTCCTAATGTTTTCTCTTAAAGTAACAAAGTGCTGGACCAATAAATAGCCACATCATAGAAAAGTGTGATCACTTTGCACGATCGATCATGGCTCCACCATTGTCATTGAGGTGAAGTCTCCCTTTCATAATGCTCGGTGACAGCCATTCACATTTTAGCTCTTCTTCTACCTTAGATTTTTTTTCAGTTTAAAGTTGTTGGAGGAAGTGAAAAAATGGAATAAGTGAGAGGGAGAAACAAGCAGCAAATTGGGAACATAGAGGTGTCACATGCGAGAAGCTTAAAGGTTGCCGAATTCTTCTTGTCAATGAAAGACTTCTTCTTGCCCTCGCGGAGGTTGGAGGTGGCTTGTACTCATTTAGGGTTTTAGTTGATGGAGAGGGGAAGTGAATGAGAACAAGTGACGAATGAGAGAAATGGGAGAGCTTTCGTGGATTTATGGATTTTTTAAGGAGCCAACGAGGAAGAGTCTTGAGATTTTGTTTTTGGGTTTGGAGGAATACCAGAGGGAATGAGCGGAGCCGTTGTGGAAGGATCATGCTTGCAGTTGAGGAAATCGAACAAGAAATAGTGGGAAATAGAAGGAGATAGTTGCTCGCAATATTTTTTTATCATTTTTTAAAATAATATTAGTGGTCAACATTGATCTCTTTAGATATTCCTTCCAATCATTGAATGGTAGTGTCTCATATATTAATTTTGAAATCAATCATAATTAAATTACTTATATTTATCAAATAATCTTTTGAATTTTAACATGATTAGTTTTAATTGGATTCCCCCATTTTAAGTTTTTAACCTTTTTCTAAGTTCTCGATTTCCCCATTTCAAGTTTTCGGCCATTTTAAGTTCTTGCATTATCGATCCCCATTTTCTACTATGGCTTCTGAATCAAAAGTCCCTTTTCATTTTAGACCTCTCTAATAGTGGCATTTTTGATATCATTCCAAGTTGGTTTTGGAATATTTCTTCTCAAATGAATTACTTAAACATGTCTCACAATGAATTACTTAGAGGTGAACTTTCTATGTTATTGAATATTGTGTTAGCAGCTCCAACAACAACAACAAGCCTTCATCCCACTGGTGGTCTACATGAATCCTTTGCTCCATTGTGTCCTATTATGTGTCAAATTCTCATTTAATTCAAGTATACTAAAGTCATATTTTATACATCTTAACCAAGTCTTTTTAGGTCTACTTCTACCTTTCTTAACATAAGGCAAATCTAATGCATCTACTCTCCTATTGTCATCGATGACTTTTTATGTGGCCAAACCATCTAAGGGGACTCACTCTAATCTTATCCGCCAATGAGCTACACCAAAATTTTCTTGAACACTCATCTCACATTTTATCTATAAGAGTAAAGCCACTCATCCACCTGAGTATCTTCATCTCTACAACACTTAACTTAGTCTTCTGCTTCTCTTTATTGACCAACATTTTGCACATAAATCTGGTCTTACCACCATCTTATAAAATTTTTTCTTAAGTTTAAGTGCTACTTTTCTATCACACAATGGATGCATTCCTCCACTTCAACCATCCAACTTGAATTTTACTAATAACATCTCCATCTATTTCACCATCATTTTGAACAATAAAGCCTAAATATCTTAATCACTCACTCTTTTCATGACTTGTTCGCCTAATGTCACAACATTAGAACTTCTACAACTAAAATTACACTCCATGTATTCAATTTTAGATCTACTTAAATGAAAACCTTAGACTCTAAGGTTGACCTCCATAATTCAAGTTTCTCTTGGATTCCCTCTAGTCTTATCAACAAGAAGAATGTCATTCTTAAAAGCATACACCCATCTTCCTAAATGCCTAGTAAGAACATCCATAACTAAAGCAAAAAAGATGAGGGCTTAAATGATCCTTAATGTAATCCAATTGAATTAGGAACATATTTTGTCAATCCTCCTTGTGTTTGGACACAAGTAATAGATCAAGTATACATATCCTTAATGACTTGAATATAACCAATATTTACTCCTTTTTTTTTAGAATTCTCTAAAGTAACAGATTAGCCTACAATCGACTTAAAATCAAATCTACTAAAAGGGCATCTTCTTCAAAGCAATTACATATATTTTTGCATCATTTTCTAATAATAAGTTTTCTTGGGATTGATTTGTATCTTAAAAAACATGAGTTTGTTGGTAATACTTGACCTTTCTAAAATGATCTCTTGGTGGAATCGATTCAATATGTTAAATGCCTTCATTGATTCTTCTTAACCTATCACATAATAATTTGTCACGTGAAATTCCAAAATGTTATGATAATTTTTCATGCTTTATGACACTAAAATGTATTAGCTTTATAAATAATAACATTTGGGGTTCAATTCCATAGTGGATGGGTAACCTACCAATGTTACTATCAACCTAAGTAATAACAATCTTCAAGGGGAGATCCATTTTTTAAAAATAGTCAGACTTATCACCTTTGATATTGGAAAAATAATCTTAGGAAATATACCTATGTGGATTGGAGATAAATTATTTTCCTAAAGATCTCGCTGGTCAAACAAATTTTAAGGATTAATTCCCTTTGAGCTCTCCAAACTAAGGGCAAAATTTTGGATCTTGCAAATAATTTCGGGCCATTGCCAAAATCTCTTAAGTTTCTCAATGCACACACCAAATAAGAGGCTTGAACCTCTATCTCCAAAAAAGATGGTGTTATATTTCCAAATAAAGGGCTTAAACTTAACATTACACATTGTTTGCCTATTCTTGGGCAATTTTGCTGATTATTTAATAATTGATATAAAGGAATAGATCATGAATTCACAAACATACTCTCTTGTCATTATTTTGAATTTTCTTGTAACAATCTCATTAGAAGTGTCCATTGAATTAATGAGCTTAGTTGGGTTAATAAGCTTGAATTTGTCTTAATTCACATGATAAATCCCAATCAACATTGGTGACATGCAAAGCTTAGAGTTTGGATCTCTCATGGAATCACTTTTAGGAGAAATTCCAGAGAGCATTGTAAATCTAAGTGGATTGAACTATCTCAATGTATCATACAATCAACTATCAAGAAGAGTTCCAGTGGGGACCTGCTGACCTCACTTTTAGAGTGAGCTCTCAACTTCCTCATCATAGGTCTAGGACTCTTATAGACACTAAGAGTTTCTTAGTCTTAAGACACTTCTAGTGATTAGGAGAATACTTAACCTAACCCTAGAGACTTTGAAGAGTTAGCCATAGGAATGGGTTGTACCCTAAGAATTTATGAAGACTTGCCTACCCTATAGCTCAAACCCAATCCTTGAATCCTTCAAAAAACCTCAAATTCAAAATTCAAAATTCCAAAATCAAATCCAACTATCCAATGATTGAAATCCATCACTAAATTCAAACTCCAAATCCCTTCCCTTTGATTTTATCTTATGGACTTATTTGACCAAATCCAAATCAACCCCAACCCAATTGATTTTTTAATTATCAAATCCAATCTCAAATCAAATTTCAAACCATAAATTAATTCCAAATTCCAAATGATTGAAATCCATGATCAACTCCAAATTCTAAATTCCAAAATTTTCTTCTTAAGCCATATGAGCCACCTTCATGTGCTTAGCCAAAATTCTTTCAAATCAACTCAAACTTGGTTGATTTCTTTATAAATCAATCATTCCTTCATTTATACTCATAAATATAAATGAAACCCACCCTCTAATGTCTAAAAATAAATCAAACCAAATCAAAACCCAAATTAGCTCTTTCAACCTATATCCCTAAGCTTAATCAAATTTACTTCCAAATCACTCCAAACTTAAGTGATTTTCTCATAACCCATTTATATCTTCATTTATATTCACAAATATAAATGAAATATAAATTCAAATGACCAAAACCAAACACAAATCAATCAAATTCCCAATTTTATCCCTTTTAGCCAAATTTTTGAACTTGGCTAAATGAAACTCAAATCAACTCAAAACTCATGGATTTCTTCTTGATTCAATTATTCCTTCAAGCATTGACCCAAATATAAACATAAACCACCATTATCAAACCAAAACCAACTCAACTCAAATCAAGCCCAAATGAAACCCAAACTAGCCAAAACTAATCATATGCCAAATTGATTGAAACCATTGACCCAAACCCATTCATAATCAATGATTGAATATGACAAAGTCATCAATTGAGCCAAACCAGGCCTAATTGGCCATTTGACCTAAGTTGACCCAAATTAGCCTAAAAAGCCAAATGGGTCAAATCATGATTTAACCCAAATTGATTACAACCAATAGCTCAAGCTCATCCCAAATCACTTATTGAACTTGACCAAAGCCATGATTGAGCCCAAGTTGGCCAATTGGTCAACTTGACCCAACCTAGCCTAAATTGACCAAAATTCAAATTAATTCCAAATTAAATCAAACCAAGGCCTACAATCATTTTCAATCAACCAATTGAACTTGACTCAACACCAAACCCAACCCGATTTGGTCAATTTGGTCAAATTGGTCAACTTGACCAATTTGACCATTTTAAGTTCAAATGAGTCAAATTTAAACCTAAGCCAAACCATATCAAATTAGTCACACCAAACATTCCAAATCATGATTTAGACCCAACCCAAGCCTTGGTTTGACCCAATTTGGCCAATTGGTCAACCCAGCCCAATGTGAACCCAATTGAACCCATTTGACCAAATAAGCTCATGTCACCTAAACTAAGTCATGGAACCCTATTGGCCGACCAAGCACACCCCAAACCAGCCTTAAGCCACTCCCAAGTCAGCCCAAAAGTCAAACAAGCTCATCTCAAGTTGACTACCCAATGGACAAAGCCTCCACCTTGGATTCCTACTCTAAGCAGCAAAATCAACATTGCTCTCCCCATGGTAGGCCTCTTTTACCAAATGAGGTATTCCTAGAGTTCACTAGCCCATTCTAAGCACCCTAGAACTTACCTTAGACCAGAGGGAACTCACCAAGCCGAGCTCACTCTCTCCCATCCATGGCTTGACCAGACGGGTGCAAGGAGAATCAATCCCCTCCCACTTGCCCACATCAAGCCTTGAGACCCCTAGCATGGCTTCGGCCACTCATGGCATGCCACCTCGGATTAAAGGCAACCTCTCTGACAACTTAATGATGGCAAATTGGCAGAATTTGTGGGAGTGATCCCGTCCTTCCACCTAGCTCAATTGAGGGATATGCTCCCTCAATTCAATCAGTTTTGACAACAATTCAATCTCATTCGGCTCAAGAGAGTAATTCGAAACTCCCCAGAGCTTTCCCAACTCCTCCCAAGCTCCCTTATCCTCAGCCTTCCCCTCTTCTTGTAGAACCGAAATAGGACATCTCCATTTTAGTGCTAACTTCCTCCATGTGCAAGAAAACTCCAATTGCTTGTGCATACGCCATCCTCGTACTCAATCGAAGCCAATTAAATCACCTCCCGAGATTCCCGAGCACTAGACATTGGAGTTCGAAGCAGGCGCAGTATACGGATTGGTCAACCAAGCTTCCCACACCAAATTGAGTGATTCCTTCAAGGCCTCCTCAACTAGTAAAGCTACCTCGACATCAGACCTCGGACATTAGCTTCAGTGAGGTAATTTCCCAAAATCATAGCTTTAGGGCTCTATGTGTTGGTCTTTTGTGAAAGGAATCTCCATGTCAAGGGATCCATGCCGTTGGATGTGATTGTATGCTCCCTTAGATGGCGTATGATCCATTTGATCCTAATCTGAGCCTGAGTGAGCTCGGATCGAATGGAGAAAATGGACAGTGCTCGCCTTTCACCACTCACGAACGGGATAGATCATGAGCTGTCTATCTCGCGTGATCGAGATGAACGGCTCTAATCAAATCCTACGGTAGATCCGTTGATTCTCCCCTTAACCCACGGATTAAATTGTGACCGTCCCATTTTAGATTGGATGGCCCATAGAGGAAGCGCGTCCACCATTGCTGGTCAGCATGCGAATGTAACAACATAAATAACCAATCGATTATGTGGAAAGCGTGCCGCGTTAGCAGCCACATGGCCCTACGAGATTAAAGGCTTAATTAGGGTTAATTAATTGGTTTTTAATCCTAAAATTTCTAAAATCATAACTAATTGTAGAAAAATCCAAAAGAAATACAAACTTAAGCCCATTTTGAAGATAATTCATAGGAGAATCTAGGAAAATTATAATTAGTTGATTTTGAACATTGACTTTGGCTTAATTAGGGTTTTATCAAAAAAATCTAATTAGCTTAATTAAATCTTAATTAAGCACTCAATTAATCTCAAATTTTTGTGGATATTTAGGGGGATGACCTCTGCCTCCCCTATTTTTCTAGGATTTTATTGATTGCTTAATTAGGGAAATCATTTGAGTAAGCCTTAATCACTCTCTTAATCCAATTAATTATAACTAAGGGATGAAGAGTAACTTGATTAATCATTTGAACATAATTATCCTGTTAAACAGTAAGATCACTTAGGGAATATGATTGGGGATATTTTTCCTAATTCATTCCCTCAGTCTTCTTTACCTTTAAAAATTAAATTAATTAATTGATTAATTAAGTGATTAAATCTTCAAAATAAGCAAATAAAAATCTAATTAAATGTTTAAATGATTTAGGGACTAGGATTGAGGCCTTACCCTTGATCCTTTCCCCTAAGTTAATTTCATTATTCAAATTAAAACATAACCAAAATATTTAATCAATCCATCAAATGCTTAATGAAATTAAAATTATAATCAAATCATCCTAACATAAGCAACCTTTAATTGATCTTGGGTAGCTTGTTGGGTGATCAATAATCTAAGGTGAGAGATAATGAAATTATGATTGGCTCACATGTGTGAGAAAATCATAAGAGTAATTAAGTGAGATCCCTTAAGCCTAATTAACTATTAATCATAAGTCAATTGCATTAAGCCCCTTTCATCTCTTAGGAGCATTGCAAATTTACTTTTTATGTGATTGCATGTCTTGTTGGCTTATTATTAATTAGTGAATTAACTTAAGGTGATATAGGTAAGGGATAATTCATTCATTTAATTCATACTTTAACATAATCTAAACATAAAATCAACTTAAATATTCTTCATTAAACCAAACTAATTCACACATGGGGAAATGGGTTAGGATTAGCAAACCCTTCTCATATTTCTTAACTCAAATCAAATTCAAAGATAAAAATGTCTTTAAAGAATTTTGATTCTTTTTTAATAACCTTATTTGATATGATTGTCCTTAGGAATTAATTAGGGTGAATGAAATCATGTGTTTATATTCCTTTACTTCTTTACGATCATGCTAAATATGTTTGCCATATGAAATCATGCATTCATCTTTTTTAAAAAATAATTAAATAAATATTTTCTTTTATGTCAAATTGCACGTGTTGGCTAAAATTAAGAATATGAGTGGTTATTATCACTATTAAACAAAAAAAATAAAATTATTTTCAAAACCTATAAATCTCATTGGAAGAAAGACTTTATCTCAATCCTTTCCTATTAAGAATTAATATTATTTTCATATAGAGATATTAGCTAATACTAATAAATTACCTCGTCTATCTCCAAGCTTGAAAGCCTACCCCATTATATGATATATGTATGATATATATTAATTAAATACCAAATAAGTTAGATGCTTAAAAATATGTCCTCATGTGATCACTCTCATGTCCTAAAAATTGCTAAGTTTTAAATCATTAAAAATCTAAAACTATTTCCTAAATACGATAATACATTTAAGCATTATATAAAATATTCATATAAATTAAACAAAACATTCATTATATCAACAAAACTTAATTTTTCACCTAAAACTCAATGTCTCAAACTATGAAATTCAAATAAGAAAATCATGTAAATCTTTTCTCTTTATCAAAACACTCTCCTTTTCATCCTCTTCTTAGCTCTGAGATATTTCAGAATTTATATATTCATCATCAATATTCAGATGCAATTGGGGTTCTCAATATTTTTCTAATTATGTGATATCTCATATAAATTTATATGTATTAGTATTCTTTTATGCACAAAGTGTGTGGAATTGAGTCATCAGTAGAGTGAGATTTGTTATCTCTTTTGAGGATTCTTTGATGTTCCTTAATATGTGCTATCTCAATGTGGTGAATTTCTTAATGAAATTTTTATCATATATATATATATATATATATATATATATATATATATATTTAGTTAGTATTTTATAAAAAATATAAGAATCTTGTGCTATGTCATTAAATGACCCAGAACTTTATTTCACATTTTAGTTAGATATGTAAATAAATAAGATTTATTTGTTATATATGTAAAGCCTCTATATATTTTTCATTAGAGAAGTTTGTATATATTTAGTTCAAAAATTCATGATTAGAACTAGAATTTTTGTTCTAACTTTATTCATACCTAATTTGAATAGTTATCCACACAATTATCCATAAACCATCCCATGATGCCTTCTCTAAAGAGTTACATCTGTAAATTTGCATAATTTGTATTTTTTTAGTCCTCATGTTTTCTCTTGTTAAAAATTTTCCATCACTTGTCCATTTTATTTATTTCTTTAATTATATGTGCTAATTATTATTATTAACTATGATGATTAAAATCACTCACCATTACTTGGTCTTGCAAAACATAACAATCATTTTAATGATAATCAATTATTATCTATAGTTATTTAAAAAATTTTATCTTTCTTTCAACTTTCTATTTATTAAAATCATAGCTATAATTTTATAATCAAATTTCTATTACAATAGCTTATAACCAACTTCAATTTTTTAATTTTATTTAATTTCTTGAAAATAGAGTGCCCAATATATTTCCTAAAAATTAGCTAAATTTTTCATTAAAAGGTGCAACATATATGCATTTATGATCTTATTAATATAATGACATGCCCTAATTTATTCATCGATATATTTTTCTACTTGTTTACTCTTGTAATAATTAATATAAACATTAACTGATTCACTTGGACACGCAAGAATCTCATTGGCAGAAAGACTTTATCTCAATCCTTTCCTATTAAGAATTAATATTATTTTCATATAGAGATATTAGCTAATACTAATAAATTACCCCATTATATGGTATGTATGATATATATTAATTAAATACCAAATAAGTTAGATGCTTAAAAATATGTCCTCATGTGATCACTCTCATGTCCTAAAAATTGCTAAGTTTTAAATCATTAAAAATCTAAAACTATTTCCTAAATACAATACAATACATTTAAGCATTATATAAAATATTCATATAAATTAAACAAAACATTCAATATATCAATACACAAAACTTAATTTTTTCACCTAAAACTCAATGTTTCAAACTATGAAATTCTTCAAAATAAGAAAATCATGTAAATCGTTTCTCTTTGTCAAAACACTCTCCTTTTTCATCCTCTTCTTAGCTTTCCTGAGATATTTCAGCATTTATATATTCATCTTCAATATTCAGATGCAATTGGGGTTCTCAATGTTTTTCTAATTATGTGATATCTCATATAAATTTATATGTATTAATATTCTTTTATGCACAAAGTGTGTGGAATTGAGCCATCAGTATAGAGTGAGATTTGTTATCTCTTTTGAGGATTCTTTGATGTTCCTTAATATGTGCTATCTCAATGTGGTGAATTTCTTAATGAATTTTATATATATATATATATATATATATATATATATATATATACATATATATATATATATTAATTTAGTTAGTATTTACTTAAGAAATAGTTTTCAGAAAAGTCAACTACTATTGAAACATTGATGTCTGCCTTTAGTTATCACTCAATTCCGTTATAAACTTGTTATAAGAAAAGGATATAAAAAACATATAATTTATCGGTTGAGAAAAATGCCCTTCTATTAGGTTTGATCATAATTCAATCATTCATGCAATCTCAATAATCAATAAAAAAATTAATAATTATACATTTATAAATATAATTACAATTTATAATAAAAAATAACTTATAACATTTTACAACATATTATTATAAAAATTTATTTCTTAAAATACCTTTAATATATTATAAATTATAAAAAAATAAAATATTATTATTATTATATTCTTAGATTATCATGCTCATTTAATGTTCATAAAGCCTAAGTCCATAGCTCAATTCTTCATTCCCATAACCAAACTAAGATTTACATATATATGTACAGTTTCTTTTATCCCATATCATGGAAAAGAGTTAGTGTTGACACGCACACACTGGTATGGTCCTGATTTAAAACTGGCCATTGGATCTGCTTGGGATGGGTTACCATGGGATTAAATCGTCGTGCTTTGCTTGTGTCTTTGTCTCACCGGTTGATGAAACTTCGGAGGAAGGAACTCATGGCGATCGAGAAATGAAGGATAATTCTACTCGGCTCTTGAGCAAACCAGAACGAGAATCACAGAGGGAGAGGGGAAACTCAGGGAGAAATTTAGGGTTCTTCCGCTGAGGGAAGAAGCCGATCCAGAGGGAAAGAAAGAGGCTCCAGGAGAAGACGAAGAGGAAGAAGAAGAAGAAGTTGCAGAGAATCAAATGTGTATTGCTTCCTTTCTGTCTTTTTATAAGGCTTATTTATAGCCTTAGTTTTACATTCAGTCTAACTTTTCTATTTTCTTTCTTTCTTTCTTTACAGTCTCAAGATCTTGATTTCTTCTTCTGTTTTCTATTGGTTGCTGCTGTAGTTGTCTGATATGGCAAGATCTGTATGTGCAGTGGATTGTCTTTCTTTTATTTATTTTATTGGACAAAGTCCTTTAGCCAAGATGGGATTTTTCTTTCTCTTGTGTTGTTGATGTTTGCAACTCTGTTTGGGTCCATATCATTACCCCCTTCCCAAACATTGACCTTGCCCTCAAGGTCAAAACTAGGATAAGCTTTCTGGAACTCCTTGAATGGTACCCAAGATGCATCCTTTGTTAACATTCCTTCCCATTGGATTAGTAATCCTTTAGTAGGCTTGTCTGCTTGTGGTATTGTCCTCTCATCTTGAATTTTGATGGGTTTAACCTCTTGCTGGTCATCTATGAATTGTGCTGGAAGTATAATTGGGTGTAGCTTGGAGTCTTTCCTGTATTGTTTGAGCCTAAAAACATGAAATACATTATGGATTTTTGCTGTATCTGGGAGTTCCACTTTGTATGCTACTGACCCTATTTTATGTAGAATTCTGAATGGACCATAGTATTGCCTTTGCAATTTTGTGTAAGGGTGTAGTGATACTAAAGTTTGTCTGTAGGGTTGTAATTTTATTAACACCAATTCATTTATCTGTAATTGGAGTTTCCTTCTTTCTATTGTTATTGCTTGAGCTTCTTGTAAATTCTCTTAAGTTGTTGAAGTATTTTGTCTCTTTGTTGTAATAAGGTCTACTGTGGTTAGTTGTATTACCTTTAAGGTATGATTGGTGGAAGTGCATAAATTATTTGAAAAGGAGTCATCTTTGTGGAAGTGTTTCATGTATTGTATACGCATGATAAACTGGAACCAATTCCTTGGTGACTCTAGCACAAAACTCCTAAGGTATTATTCTAATGTCCTGTTGGTGACTTCTATTTGGCCATCTGTTTGGGGATGATAAGAACTACTATGGCTAAGTATTGTTCCACTTAACCTAAATAGCTCCTGCCAAAAATTACTCATAAAGATAGGATCTCTATCTGATACTATTCTATGTGGTGTGCCACAGAGTTTGCATATATCTGAAATAAAAATGTGAGCAATAGAGGTTACTGAAAAGTTGATTTGAAGGGCTGAAAAATGTGCATACTTAGAGAGTCTGTCTATAACCACTAGGATAGCTATTTTATTATGAGATCTGGGTAATCTTGTAATAAAATCCATTGAGAGTTCCTCCCAAATAGCTGGTGGTATAGGCATTGGTTGTAATAGCCAGTTTTGTCATATACTTCACTTGTTGACATATGTGTTGCTATAAATTGTGAATGTCTTGCTTCATTCTTTTCGAAAAATTATTGAGTGATTCTTGCTAGATTCTTTTATTCCACGATTCCTATTGGTGTTGAGTGTAGTTCTCTCATAATGGTGATTCTTACTTCTGAATCTACTGCTATTACAATTCTATCTTTGTAATACACTAATCCATTTGAAACTCTGTGTTTTGGAAAAAAACTCTGAGTTTTCTATTATTTGCTGATAGAGTTGTTATAATTCTGGAATAACTTGTGTTTCCTCTTTAATTTGCTGTATTAAAGAAGTAAATTGTTGAGTGTAAGCATATAAACTCTGATAAGTAGATACCTTTGAGTTGTCTGTTGTAGGTTGTTCTTCTGAACTGTAATTCTTTCTGGACAAGGCATCAGCTGCTTTGTTTATGATCCCTGATTTGTATTCTATGGTGTAATCAAAGCCCAAGAGTTTGATTAAGAACCTTTGCTGTTCTGGTGTCTGAATTATTTATTGCATTAGTTCTCTAATGCTCTTCTGATCTGTTATGATGGTAAACTTATGACCTAACAGATACTGTCTACATCTCCCTACTGCTTCTGTTATTGCATATAGTTCCCTTGCATAAGTTGATGATCTCTGTAAAGTTGGAGATAGTTTCTTGCTAAAATATGCAATAGGTGTGTTTTAAATTAATATCGCGCATCTGCATCTTATAATGAAGGGTATGGAAAATTTGGGAAAGCTAATATGGTAATGATACCATAGCTTATTTTAGATGTATGAATGCCTTTGAGCTTCTTCGACCACCAAATTATTGTTTAGCTAAGAGTGATGTTAATGAAAAGAATTGCATATTGTCTTACAAATTTTCTATAATATCTGTTAAACCTAGGAATCCTCTTAGCTATTTTACTAAATTTGGGGGTGGCCATGCTTGTACCGCTTCAATTTTCTTTGGATCAACTTCTATTCCTTGGTACAATATATGCAAGTATTCATTGTCTGATGAATGAGCATTTAGATGGTTTGATAAACAATGCATTTTGTTTCATTTTTTCCAGAAGCTGTTGTTGATGTTGCTCCATAGGTGTATATTAGAATATCATCAAAGAATACTAATACAAATCTTCTTATCGGTTTTAGTACTGTATTCATCATGGCTTGGAAGGTTGAGGGTGCATTTGTTAACCCAAATGGCATGGCTATGAATTCATAGTGTCATTCATGTGTTTTGAAGGCTATTTTGTATATATCCTCTTCTGCCATTCTTATCTGGTGATACCCTGAACGCAAATCTAACTTGGAAAAAAATAGTTGCTTCATGTAATTCACCCATTAATTCCTCTGGAGTTGGAATTGGAAATCTATCAAGGATGGTGATTTTGTTTAGTGCTAATCTCTAAGAATCTCCAAGTCCCATCCTTTTTTTATTACAAGGGTGAAGAGAAAGGACTAGTGCTCTCTTATTATCCTATATCCAACATCTCCTTGATTAATTTTTTCAATTTTGTCTTAAAATGTGGATATCTGAACTTTAACCTTTATTGGTTGAGTGCTTGGTTAATGTGATGATCAATTTCCCTTTGGGAGGTAAGTCCGATGGTGCTTGAAATAGATCTTGATCGATGTAATAATTCTTGTATATTTGGTTATAATTCTCCTATTGGAGTGCCTTTGATACTTCTCTGATATGTAAGTAGATGTTATCTCATTCTTATTTTGTCTTTATAAATGATGTAAAGTAATGCTTTCCACATTTGGTATCCTTGCTTGTACCATTGTGTCATTATATTTGAATTTCATGGTTAACTTCCTATCTGGTGCATTCTAGTTGCTCTAGCCATTGACACTAAAACTACATGCTCCTTGCATAAGCAAAGTAAATGTTATTATGAATGTATATCCTTGTAATTTGATAGGTATGTTGGAGCAAACTCAGCATTAGAGAGTTTCATTTCCTACTAATACTTTGAAAAATGATGCTGTGATGTTCTATGAATTTGGCTGAATTGTATAAAGTTGTGTGATCCACTATCAATCGATTTACCGGTTGATTACCAATCATTCCATGTAAACGCAATGTTCTCGAGTTTAATTGACTAGTGAATGCATTGAAATTGATTTCTGGAATATCTTCTTGTATTGACAGATTTTCTTGGTGGTTTTCTTTGCTAGGTTATAGATCCTCATTGACCACCATGAGGGCAAATAGTTTTGATTTACATGGCCCTATGGTATTTCTCATCACGAAAACATAATCCCTTTTCTTTCTTTCTTCTAAATGTGTTGGTGTAAGTCTAGATTGGAATAGTTGGCTTGTTAGTATTGTTATGAATTGACATAGAGTATGTAGTAAAGGTTGCTATTATTTTGATGTTGCTTGGTTGAAACGGAGCTTCTTCCTACATATACATCATCTTTTAGTCTGTCTTCCATTAATTTTGCTAGTTGGAAGGCTTGTTGTAATGAAGTTGGTTGTAATGCTCTGACTTCTCTTTTAATGTCTTATCTTAGTCCAGATTCAAAGCAACTTTGGAGGAATTCAGGAGAAATTCTTGAAATTTGGTTAGCCAATTCTTCAAACTCATTATAAAAGTTTGCACTATTGTTTTTACGTATTAATTCTCCCTTAAGTCTTTGTATAAAGGTCCAAATCGTGTATTACGCTCTTTGAAATTTTGCCAAGAATGTATTTGTTTATTGAGGTGCATCCATTGGAACTAGCTTAAGGGTCCATCCATGTAAAGATGCTATGATGAATTTTTTGTTCTTTTACGTTATAATACTAGAAGAATTGATTCTTGAATAACCAATTTGGGTTCTTCCATTAAATCTAGGCATGTCTACATTAACTAGTCTTGAATTTTGATTGTATGATATAATTTGATAAGAATTTTGGATTAGAGTTACATACGTGATTCTTTACTTCCTTGTTGATGTTCTTGAATTGATTTTTCCTTATCTTCAATGGTCGATAGTCTTCTTGATACTTCATTCAAGATAATGGTGATTGATGTCTCTTCATCATTTTATTCAATCTACACATTCTTCCAATGTTTTTATTGTGTATCGCCATTATTTCTGCAGAATGGTGGTTCAACAACACCAATGGTATTTAATTAAAATAGCTGGATCTATGGATGGGTTACAGATTAAATCAAAGTTTAAGGTTTGTGCTGATGAAACTTTCTGAGGAAGGAACTTATGATCGAAAATGAAGGATAAGTCTTGCTCTTAATAAAAAAATATTTAGAGGGGAGAGGGGAAAATGAGAGAAATTTAGGGTTCTTCTAAAAGAAGTGATCCAAAAGAAAGAGGCTTAGAAGATGAAGAGGAAGAAGAAGAAAATCTGAGAATCAAATGTGTATTGCTTCCTCTTTTTCTTATTTATAGCCTTAGTTTTACATCTGCATATCTAACTACTTTCTATTTTCTTTCTTTCTTTACATTTTCAGCCTCAAGATCTTGATTTCTTCTTATTTTTGTTGGTTTCTTTGTAGTTGTTTGATATGACAAGATCTCAATGCTATTTTGTATTTCTTTTATTTGTTTTATACAAAGTCCTTTAGAAGATTTTTTCTTTCTCTTGTGCTTTCTTTATTGATGTTTGCTTTAGTCCATATCACACACACACAGATATATATATATAATTAATTTTTGTTTTTTTGATGTACAAAAGATTTTTATGATTAATCAGACCTATCATATGCCTAGTTCATGATAACTGATCAATTTAGTTTTAAAACTTTAAGTTTTAAGCAAATAGCCATGGATTTAAGGATGTATAATTACAAGATTATTTAGAAAATCATTTAAGGTTTTAAATTTATAGTCTAAGATGATTCAAAATTACTTCAACAAATAAAGAGAGTTGTCTAATGAAATTTTGTGAAAAAAAAATTAATAGATTGAATGCTTGTGTGGTTTAAATAAATACATTTTTATATTGTAAGTTTTTAATTGAAATAATTGATATACAAATGTGTAACTTATAAAGAGACTTCTTTAACATTGAATTCAAAAAGATCAAACACAAATAAATAAACTAAAATATTCTTATATTTTATTTTCTTCAATACAATCTCATTTAATTTTTGATTAAATAGGACTTCTCTTTCCATGTGTGGTTTAAATAAATAGCATAATTTTCTTAGCCCAAAATAATATTAGTTGATCTAAATATATTTATCTGAGATCATTAGATAATTAGAGCCCAAAAAGAAAGAAATGTTATGAGCAGTGGAAATGTTTACTAGATTTTAAAGTAAAAAAAGAAGTGCTGCTGCCTTTGTTAGTTATTTTAAGTGTAAAAATATTATATTATAATTATTTATTACATATAATAATTTTTTTCTTGTTCATTTTTTATTTCATTACAGTGTAGAATATATTTCCTAAAATTTAGCCAAATATTCCATAACGACAACATTTTTATATGAAAAGTGTAACATATACTATGTCTTATCAGATAAGCTTAAATTATTATTTCATTGAAATACAATTTTGCTTCAATTTCATATGTCAAATCATCACAAGTCTTTGAAGTAATATGACTTGGACTTTTCTACAACATTTAGCTCTTTTTTCTAAATAATAAATAAAAATTTATAAAATATATACATGAAATGATAATCTTATGAATATAATAATGTTGCCCTAATTCTTTCACATATATATAAGTAATACTACATGACTCCTATAATAATTAATATAAACATTATCAAGTTTAGTTGCACACGCAACCATCACATTAGAAATTTAGAAGAAAGATTTCATCTCCCATTCTGAGCTATAAATAAGTCCATCTATGTATGTAAATAAATCATAGCTTAATATAAAAAAATAACAATAATGAAGAGAGTTGAGCATCCTCTATTACTAACATTTCTTAATCTTTTAGTTGGTACGCTGCAGGGACATTGTAGCATTGAGGAAAGAGAAGCCCTTCTTAGCTTTAAGCAAAGCCTATTTGATCCTCATCTGCTTCTCTCTACATGGAAATCAGATGTGGATTGTTGCATGTGGAAGGATGTGAGTTGTAGTACCTTAACTGGTAATGTCATCAAGCTCAATTTTGTCAAGACCTATCCCTATTTCAATGATCATGGATCAACATTCTATGCCACATCTTTAGGCGTTGCATCACTCTCTCACTTACATCACTTGCAATACTTGTGCCTAGCTGGTATTTACTTTCGCAACACAAGCATCCCTCAATCTATTAATACTCTCACTAGTTTGCTCTATCTTGATCTCTCATCTTCAGTGTTTAGCGGAATAATTTCATCTCATTTTGGAAATTTGACAAATCTTTAATACCTTGATCTTAGTGGGAATCCTCTTGCTACTTCTACCCTCATATGGATGTCCCAACTTTCCTCTTTGAAATATCTAGATATGAGCCTAGTGAATTTAGCTCTTGCTACTAATTGGCTACATGATTAGCATGTTTCCAACTCTTGTAACTTTGGGGACTCTATTGCTCAAGAAGTCTTGGGCAATCGCATTCAATTCTATCATACTATCACAAATAATATTTATGTATTTATTAGTGTGAAAAGGAATAGGTGGCTTAATTAGTAATGACATATGTTTGCTTTAAATTGACTCTTTTATTCATTATTCTGTTATATGTTATTTACTAATAAAAGTAAGATGAGAAACAATTATCTTTTTTTTTATGAATTATACTAAATCTACTATATGAAATGCACTTCAAAGAACATTTTTTTTAATCTTCAAAGACAATCCTAACACTAAATTAATTTTTTAAATTAAAATAATAAGATATTGCCAAAAGAATTAGAAATTTAATTGAATCATTGAGTGAAGTGCAAGAAGTTGGCATAAGATTTCAATCATTAATTAATGTTAAGAACTATTTATAGTTGTTGCGTGCTAGAAAGCCAGTTGTGGTAGAGTGAAAGTTTACGCCTTAGCCTTATTATGAAATCTAGCACACACAGGTATTTAAAGAGTGAATAAGAAAACTCCAGAATTTTGATGTGAAAACCTAAAAAAGAGGGAAAAACCATGGGGCCTAGCCCAGTAAAAATCATCCACTATGTATCTGTTTCAGAGTACAAAATCTTCCCGATAATGGGATTACAGAATTGTATATGAGAAAGGAACAACATCTATGTGGCGACAGTCAGATTGTAACAGTTGCTAGTGGTAGTAGATGATGGTGAATAGCGGGGAACAACGACTAACGATGAAGGTCATCAAGATGGAGACCGAGATTGACGCGAGGATCGGCGACGGCGGGCGTGGCGGCGTTGACAATCAGAGTGGTGGGCGATTGTGCTTGGAGGATCTTCAAGCTTTAGATCTCTCTCCTCCCTCTTCCTTTTGCTCCCCTCATATGAGGAATGAGGGGCTATTTATAGATTGGAGAAGTGGCGTCTCTGTAAATACATGCAAAACCCGTACCACTCCACTTCATCGGATGGCTCAAAATGATCCCTTTGATCATTTGATGTATTTTAAATATTTGAATGCTCAAATGAAGTCAGAATTTTAAGATCTTGAGCTTGTTAGATCCGGCTAGTCGCCTCGATTATTATAAACACTCATGTTTGAGAGCTATTTAGGGATTTAACCGATATCCCAAAGAAATGATATTTTAAGTGCTCGATCTTCGACCAATTTCAACTTCGGATCAGTTTGCTTTTAACATCAAGTTTCGCACTTCAACTAGTAAAATTTTAAGTGTCATATCAATAGTCATTATAAACAGTGATTAAATAAATTAATGACATTTCTTACACTTATAATTAAATTCATAACTTCCGAATTCTAAAGGCAATATTACAATTTTTTTAAGATACTAAGATTATTAATCAGATTAATTAATAATTAATTTATTTAATATAAGTTTCTTTGAAAGACCGGCAGATGAGTTGCATATTATCAAGTCAAGTGAGATAATCCCACATAATTAAAAGTCTCTTCTCTTATATTTATTTTTTTGCCTAATTAAATAATAAGAAGATTTCAATTGATATATTCCTATCAATCTTTATATTTATTGATATGACATCTAATTTCTTTAATTATTTATATCGCATTCAATTTTATTATTTTTATTTTTATTTTATTTAATTTTTCTTATTTGAGATAGTTATTAGAAGTTATAGTGATATATATATGAAGATTTAATAGATAAATGTGATATATTAGTAATTATAAATGACTAAATGATATTTCAATAAATATAAAAGTTATAATTATATTAGTAGATTTAAAAGTGCATTTATCTAATGTTACAACACTTTCCAATGATCTAATCCTTTTTATAGAAGATTAACTATGTAATTTTGATTATGTTTGTATTCTACTATAATGAATAATATTATAAAAATAAAATTAAAAAATTAAAAATTTAAAATTCCTAATTAGAATATAATATATCTAAAGCTAATTTTATTGTATGTTTATAGCTAACTTTAAAGTAATTTTTTGGGTATAAAGTAATTTTTTGATGTGTCACATATAGGCAACTCATTCCATATAGTTCTTATGAGTTTGTTTGATTTGAACATGTGTGATATTCAGGTAATGTGTGTCCAATACACATATTAAGATTCAAAAATGAGTTTGGATACAGTTTGTTTAGTTTTATATTATGCTTGCGAACTTAGTGTTCATGAGGACTTTTTTCCTATGTACACGGGTGGGAAAAACCATCTTATACAAGTTTCACATCGGACCGATCTTGGAAGCCTACAGAATCGAATCATGAGATCATTAAAAATTGATCCAACACATTTTAGTGTTAATCTCATATGTTGATTTCCTGTTGGTGCCGGGTTCATTCCTTCTCCAATTGACAATGAAGTGTGTGAGTCCATTATTAATATTGCAACCATACAAACTCTGATTATATATTTTGAAGTTGAGTTAATATAAATAGAGGAAAGAGAAGTTCATCATTTCACTGGAGGTCAAGCTCCTCCAATTGAAATTGAGCACGTGATATTACTTTCACGAGAACTTATCAGTTCTAACTCAATCAACAATTTCATAGGTACGTACATTGAAGTCACAATATCATTTATTTTTATGGTTTTAATGTTTAGTTATCTTATTCACTTTATCGTAATTAGCAGCACTATTGAAAGAGATGTTACTATCCATCTACTCGTGTTCAACATATTGGCTCAACTTCTGCTGGTAGTGGTGAATATCATGGTGAACCTTTAGCACCATTACCTACTGAAGATGATGACTATGAAATAATGCCTAGTGCAACAAGTACTGACAAAACTGAAAGTGAAGGTGACATTGGAGAAGATCAAAGTCCAGACTTTAGGAGCTGCCAATTGCTAAGAGATTATTCTTGTAGAATAAATGTGGATGAAGAACACATGTTTTGCAATAATGATTATATCAGGCTTACTAGACAGTACAAGAATGGGATGAACAAATGATTTTTGATGGCCTCTCAAATGATTCTGTCTTTGTGGAAGAGAATTATATTCCAGGTGAGTTAATGGAGGGGATGTATTTTGTGATAAAAAATAGCTTAAATACACTATTCAGGGTTGATCCATCATAAATAATGTTGAGTATGTTACATATGCCTCCAACAAGGTGAATTTACTATGCTATGCATACATCATGATCATCCCAATAGACCTTGCATGCGCGCCTACATGCCTGCTCAAGCAAGAGGCTAGGTGGTGCTTGGAGGATATCCAGTATAGCTGCCCCACACACTTGGACTCATTTGATATTGAGTAGTGGACACAGATAGGGCAATTCACAGTTTATCAGCCATTTCATCCTACTTGTGATTAGATATCAGCTGGATTTGAAGCCTAAGAAAATTATTGATAGTATGGAATCAAAGTTTAACATTAAGGTTCCTATATAAAAGCTTGGGATGCATGAAAAAAGGCGATAAAGGCTATTTTTGGCTGTTGGGAAGAGTCATATTGTTCTCTAGATCACTTCATGGCTATTGTATGTTGTTTTGCCCGGCACAGTGTACCGCATTCACTCAACTGAATCAGGTCACTTTCAACGCATATTCTAGTCATTTGGGCCATCCATAGTGGGTTGGCAGTATTGTAGAGCAGTTTTAAGTCTTGATGGCACATTTTTGTTGGGTAAGTATAGAAGAACTCTTCTCACTATAGTTGAGAATTATGGAAATAATGGCCTATATCCACTTGCATTTGCAGTAGTTGAAGCATAATGCAATGAGTCCTAGGCTTGGTTTATTCAAATATGTAGGACTTGATTCCGCTTATGTCCACTAGAAATGACCTGTGTATTATATATGACTGATATTTTGGCGTAGTACGCAGTTGCAGGGAAAATTTTTCCTGGGCCGCATCAACACGCTTATGCCATCTCAGAGAGAATTTCAAGAAGGCGTGCAGAACTATGGGTATTTCTGATGTTGAGTTCATGTGCCAAAAGATGTATGTTGTAGATAACACATATGACATTCACACATTCACACATTACATGTCAGACATCAGGAACATCAAACCAGACACCGCTGATTGGTTGCTTTTTTTATTAAATGCAGCACATGTATGAATGTTATCTAGTGCAACTATTTTTATTTTAGTCTATATAGCAACTATTGAGTTAATTTGTGGAATATTCACTGCCTTTGAGACTCTTGATTTAATGTTATGCTTTAGTTAGTTATTGATTCTATGTTCTCAGCTATAACATCCTCTTATAGTTATGCTTTTTTTAGTACATATAAAACAGTTACGAATGTTATCTGTTGGAACTCTTTCTAGTTTAAGTATATATCAATTGTTATGTCAATTTGTAAGGAATTGTTCTGTGGTGTCCTATGTACTGTCATTGATTAGATTGTACTATTGTTAGATTAGTCTTACTTGTACATTCTAGACTATGTTCTCCATGTCATTGGATTATGCTATGATGTACATTGTCTGTTGTTATATTGTAGTTTACTGTTGTTAGACTGACTAGATTGTGTTTTTGTTTCATATATGTATATTGTGAGATTATTTGTTGCATAAATTATTTATAGGAAGCATGTCTACCGAAGAATCAGTTTTCCCACCACATAGGAGGCGAAGACGAGCTGAGGAGAGTGTTGTGGACTATGGCCCTACACCGAAGTTCACCCTAGTATTGTGTTATTATGTGGTAAACACAGAGCAGCGCATCCTAATTTGGTAGTATTTTTTTCTCTACAAGCTTCATATACATATTATTCATATAATGTTGCATACTGATCAAATTTTTTTATTATGTAGGTTACAGTGCTTGAGGCTGCTTCTCATTTATTGATGTTCAGAGAATGACCAATTAATTGTCCTAAATTTATGAGTTCTTTATGAGCAGTTGGACTTGATTGTGTTTCACAGATGTAGTACATTCCCCTAGATCACCACTTGCTCACAATATTTATGGAACGTTGATCATCATAGATAAATATGTTCCACTTGGCCATTGGAGAGATGATGAGTATGCTGTAGGATGTTGTTATGATTCTGGGTGTTCAAATAGATGACCCACCTATTATTGATAGAGTTGTAGTTGGGGAAGGCAAGCAGTGGGCTTCATGGCCAGATTACTGAGATGAGCTGATATGAGCACACCTAAACCACATATTATGTACCATGATCTGATCCAGTCGCATGTCACATCAAAATTTTGTATGAGATAGGCTCACGCATAGACTTGTTTCCCGATGGTCGTCGACATAGAATTCTACTTAGATCTCCCAGAGCTTCAGTTTACTATGCATGTCAAAGCATACATACTCTTCTCGATTAGTTATTTTCTTATGGTAGACACATCGCTCGAGGTTCACTTACGATCCGCTATCTGCCATCTGAGGATGTCGATTTAGGAAGTTCTCATTGGGATCTACTGTGCTTGCTCATTTATACAGGGAGCTACATGAGGCGACGAAGCCGAAGCACATGAATATGGCTATATGCCTATATTTACTGCAGGTATGGGCATGGGAGCACATTCATGTTGGAAGACCTACATTATATATATCATACCCTACAGATATAGATGGCCTGAGTGTGGGATGTTGGTGGAATAAAGGGTATGTCCGAGAGATGACACTAGCCCACATCAGAGTCTATAGAGAAGAATTATATTGGTTGTTGCAGAGTCAGGTACATTACACTATAAATTTATTTGTTGAATTCATTATGATGATGAGCACAACAAACTAATATTTCTTTCAAACTACGGTGGACATGGACCGCCAATGAATATATGCTTACAAGGTGATGAGATATGGTTGACTAGCCTACCATTGATTAGTTGAAAATGAGTTGAGTGGTACCTACCTAATCGTGTGCTCAGACAGTTTGACCTTCCACCTATGATTGATGTAGCACCGGTAGATTCCTCCTTCGTGCGAGTGGATGGTCGAGAAAAAGTAGATGTTGATTGGATCGATTACCACCAGACTTATATTGCACAGAACCGACGCGGTTCGTGGTAGATTCATCACAAGGGGAGAGCTAGCGATCAACGATATATGAGATGGTATCGCCTTCACATTACATCTTTGAAGACACCAACAATTCTCCCGGACTCTTATTACCCTCGAGCACCTGGAGAGAGAATAATGGAAAGCCTGTATTTGATATAGAAATTATTATTTTTCATAGTGATCCGATCCTAACTAAATATCTTTCAACACAGCGTGAGCACATCCTGAATATTGAGGATGTATTCTAGCATTATTTTGGGAAAGATGAGGATACAAAATTTCAACATTCTATCAACTAGTACGAGGAGTTGTGTAGGGAGCTACAACACAATATGCATATCTCTGATAGTAAGTACAAAGACATTGACATTCTGGGTACTTCATCATTAGTACAGCCAAATGGGCAGGCTATGGATGTTGGTCCTTCTTCTATACCAGTGATCGGGCCCTCTACATATACATTAACACAGCCACCAGTATTCATATCAGGAAGCTATGTAGACTTAGATGCACCCATTGTAGACACCAGTCCCTCTAAGATATGGTCCTCCATCATTCCATATGCACCCCCGTATGGAGTGTCACAGTTTCTTGCTCCCTATGTAGGCTTCAGCCAATGTATCTAGTGTTACACACCTGAGTTACTCACAACAACCTACCAAGTATATTGAAGAGGAGGAGCAGCATCAAGAGCATCATCTACAAAAATGACCACGATGACCACCAGCCCATTCCACTCTCGGTAGTGATGCGATTCCGCCACACAAGCATCATCGAAGATCTATTTGTATTATTATCATTTGTAGATAGTGGATACCGTTTAGTTGTTGTTGTACCTCATTTATTATGGTTACTCATATCTTTTTGCTTGTTTGGGTTGGATTACATCAAGGATCAACTTTAGTTCATATCTTTTGTTTTAGTTCTCGATATTCTTACACATTTACAAGAGTTTGTATCTTGATGTATGCTTTTTATTGATGATATTTGATTTGTTGATAAGATTAGAGAGGGAGTTTAAAAAATTGAATTATGGAGGGCAACTCCAAGGTTGTAAAGCCTTTCATATTAGCTGGATGGATAAACTAAGTTGCCACATGATTTCATCATTTTGATGATAAGAGATAATTGCTTCATAGCAAAGAGTTGATAAAATATAGCTTCTCTTTCTCTTATTGTTACTTATTTAGTGCAGCTATTTTTCATTGGTGTTGTGAGCTTGGTTTGAGTTGGCTTGTTATGCATGTCTGAAACATTTTAACAGGAATTTGGTTGCATTCCTACTACCGGCACATTGATTTTTTTTATGTGAATGGAATTAATTTGAATGATCCTCTCCAAACAATAAGATTAATGGGTGATAAGCGTCTGCTGATATGTCATGTCTCTTAAGAGTTTGTTAATTGCACTTCATTAAGAGCATTTTATTGCAATGAGTTATTACAAATTCTTCCAATGGTTCATTTGGTTGATTTTGAGAGTGACAAATTTGCTTGATTTCACTATTTGGGTGGATGTAAATTTAAGAAAATGATGGCATACTAGAAGGATGAATGTTTAATCTTTATTTCTTGGCAAAATCTACCTCATACTGATTGGGTTTGTTGATAAGAGATGCTTAAGAGTAAAAGAAATGCTCACCTCCTGTAGGCACGCACATTTACAAAAATTATTGCAAACTGGGCCATAATTATAGTTTTTTGTCAACATAAAAGTCATGAAAATTTTTGTTACAATTCCAACAATACCAAGCATGCTCAATTCTGACACCGGATGTGTCCGATACGGGCAAAATATTATGGTTGGTCCAATATTTCAACTCGGCATCGCAGTTTTTGGGAACATTTGCAACAACTGCTGCGTACTTGGCCACAATCATAGTTTTTTGTCAACATGAAAGTTGTGGAGAATTTTCTTATGATTCCAAAAATACCAAGCTCGCTCATTTCGACCGGATGCATCTGATACGGGCAAAAGACTGTGGTTGGTCCAATATTTCAACTTCGCAGTAGCTTTTTAACATTTGCAACAACGCCGCATCAGCCACAATCTCAATTTTTTGTAAACATGAAAGTCATGGATAATTTTATTATGATTCCAATGATACCAAATTCACTCAATTTTGACAACCGATGCGTCTGATACGGGTAAAATACTGTGGCTGATCCAAAAATTTCAACTCGGCACTGCAGTTATTGCGAGCAATTGCAAAAACTGCTGCGTACTGGGCCACAATCGTAGTATTTTGTCAACATGAAAGTCGTGAAAATTTTTTTTACAATTCCAACGATACCAAGCTTGCTCAATTCCAACACCGGATGCCTCCGATACGAGCAAAATACTGTGGCTAGTCCAATTATTCAACTCAGTACTACAGTTTTTACGAGCATTTACAAAAACAGTTGCATATCAGGCATCAATTATAGTTTTTATCATCATAAAAGTTGTGGAGAATTTTTTTATGATTCCAACGATACCAAGGTCGCTCAATTCCAACACCGGATGCATCCGATACGGGCAAAATATTGTGGTTGGTCCAATATTTCAACTTGGCACTGCAGTTTTTGCAAGCATTTGCAAAACCTGTTGCGTACTGGGCCACAATCATAATTTTTTGTCAACATGAAAGTCGTGGAGAATTTTTTTAAAATTCCAACGATACCAAGCTCGTTCGATTCTGACACCGTATGCATCCAATACGGGCAAAATACTGCAGCTGCCCCAAATATTTTTTTTTAAAATATTAAGCTCAACGGACGACTGGCGCTAAGGTGGATGCCATGTCGGAGCGTCACGTTGAATGGGCCACTAGGCCTATTTTTAAAAATTTTATTTCATGCCTAATTAGCTAATTAATGTTTTAATAGCCTAATTTAAAATTTTAGCTTAATTAATATGGGGAGAGGAGGCCACCGGTTGCTACCAGGAAACCCAATCCCTAATCTTTTAGACAGGCTCCACACTATTGAGAGGACAAAGTGGGGAGAAGAGATCAATCGCTGATCATATATGTGAACTTTCAACAGGTTAACGATGTTGTAAATCGCCGGAGATTGTGGAGAAGGGAGGCTCCGCACAGAGATAATGGGAGGGAGAAATGAAGGATATGTGAGATAGTATTTTTGTTTAAAATACATAACTTTTTGAGTGAGATATGTGATATCCAAGATTTTAAAATTAAATTCATGTTTTTTTTAATTATAAGACAACACATAAAATTTGGCTTTGACTTTTTTTATATAAGGAATGAACTTTAATTTTGAATAAATGTGTTCTACACTTGTTATATTCTTATCGGGATAAGCTTATCAAATGACCCTAATTAAAATTTACATATCTAACACTTAAACTTCAAGTTTTACATATATAAGAACCACAATCTCCAATATCATCATCACTTACTTTTTTTAAAGTGAAATGCATCTTTTTAAGCATAGTAAAATGTTAGAAAAGTAAATATCTAATTTTAGGTGTTAGATATGTAAATGCATAAGAATTATGTGATATGTATGAAAATCTTCATAATAAATATTATGAGAAAATTTTGCCACGAAAAAAGTATTAATTTCTTATCAAATGAATTTACTTTCATATAAATATAATATAGCAAATGATTGATTAATTAATTTATATAACTCATTCTAAATTATAATAATTGACACGATTTTACAGAAGAGAGAAAATCAAAATAATATAGCTAAAGTTATTAGTCAAGCCATCAATCATAACAATCTAAAACCTAAGTCATGAGATAAATCCCAATCAATACTATTATTATGCAAAGCTTACAAAATATCGATCTCTTGATGAACCATTTATCATGAGAAATTTTAGAGAGTTTTGTAAAGCTAAGTAGATTGGAGCATCTTTAACTAAAATTATAATTAATTATCAATGGGCAGCTCGACACCTTTGACAAGTCAAGTTAATATGAAAATCTAGACCTTTGTAGCAAATCTTTTCTTAAAACTTACAATAATGATGATAATTTTGACTTATTCTTTGATATGTGTCATGATTTTATTGTTGGATCATATATGAAATGTTTTGGGCAATATCTTACTTTCAATTATATTAATATGCAAAATAGCATTTATGTATTTGTTATTTAGATATTATATAGGTGGTTTTATCAATAAGTCGGAGATATAAATGATTGATGTTCTTAAGTCTTGAACATGCATGTTGGCCATTCAAATTGCATATATTTAAATCTAAAATTAAAATCATAAATCTCACCTTCACAAAATTAAATAAAAAGATATTCAAAAAAATCCAACAAAAATAAAATAAAATATGAATATAGTACATCATTACAATAATTTTAACTTATGATCATATTTTCTTAAATAGTGCTAGCAAATATGCTTATTTACATCTTTTAAAATAATATGGCAACATTTGGGAAGGGCGAAATTATGAATGAGAAAAATTTAGGAAGAGATTCGGACTCATATCTAAAGAATTGTAGCACTTTATAATTTTTCAAAATTATTATTTTTCTCTATAAATTTTAAAGTAATTATCAATTAATTCTTAGATTAGATCGAAATTAATTCTTGGTTTTCAAAGTCATTAATGTCAATATTGCAATCAATATGACATTTCTGTTAAATCTTTCATCAACTTTGAATGACAAACCATCTGTCTTTATTTATTTTTTCTTATTATTTGTGATAAATGATAACCATTATGCATTGAATATGTCTAAAATACTAATCATAATTAATTAAGTTTTAATTATGATTAAATCTATAATATTTTTTATTAAAAAGTTATATTAGAATCTCTTCAGGGAAAAATCCAAAAGCTCATAATTAAATAAATATTTCATCAAGCATATGATATTCATGTAGAAGTGCAGTAATTTTTTTAAAATTATAAGACAAAATTTAAGATTATTATTTGTATTAAGATAACCGAAATTTGGCTTAGATTTTTTACGTAAGAAATGTCTTTTAATTTTAAATAAATGCATCAAGTCAAGTTAGTCAAGTGGGTCTCCATCCCATTGGAAGAAAAAATTAAATCTTTATATATATATATATTGCGTGCTAGAAAATCAGTTACAGTAGAATAAAAATTTACGCCTTAGCCTTATTGAGAGATTCAGCACACACACATATATTTGAAAACTTTAAGATTTTTACATGAAAAAATCCCAGAAAGGGGGAAAAATCACAAGGCCTAGTCCAGTAAAAATATTTCACTATATATCTGCTTCGGAGTACAAAGTTTAACTTATCCCGATGACGAGATTACAGAGTTGTATGTGAGAAATCCTGACAATGGGAATTCCAGAATCAGCTAACAACACTTATGTAACAATAGTTGGGCTGCAATAGTTGGTGGTGGCAATCGTGATAATGACGGTGGGCGTGCAGTGGTTGCGCGTGTCCGGACAATGAACAGCGATGGTGGTGTGGCGACAAGCGGCGGTGGTTAGCGCGGTGGCCGCAGCGTGGTAGGGAAGATCGGCAAGCGGTGGTGATAATCGGTGGTGGCCTGGTGATGATCGGTGGTGTGGTGAGCCGGTGGTGGCGGCGGCGGTGGTCAAACGAGGTGGCGATGGTGGCTTAGCGATGGCGGCGATGGTAGAGCAGCGGTGGCACGGCGGTGGTCGGCGCGGTGACCGATGCGGCGGTCGGTGGCGGCTTGACCAACGGTATCGGCGGTGGCGGTGTGGTGGCGGCGGTGGTCGGCAATTAATCTGGCACGATGGCGGTGGCATTAAGCCGAAATTCATCGAGTCTCAGAGCTATCTCCTCTCTTTAGCTATTTATATATTATGGGGTGACCGTCAGTAAATCTGAGCAAAATCAAACCACTCCATCGAACGGCCCAAAATGGTTCCTTTGATCATCTAATGTATTTTAAATATCTGAATGCTCAAATGAAGTCAGAATTACGAGATCTTATACTTATTTGATCCGGCCCGTCAAAACATTTGATTTGACTATAAACACTCCATATTTAAGAGCTATTTATGGATTTGACTCATATCTCAAAGTTTTCAATTATATTTTAAGTACTTGATATGAGTCTCGAGCAGTTGCTTTTGATATCAAGATTGTGCTTTAGTAAAATTTTGATGTCATATCGGTTGCCTATTTTTTGGATGACATTATCTCTATCATCCAAAAATACATGTTAAATAATTGAAAATAATAACTTCTTCAATGTTAATGAAATTTATGGGTTTATTAACCCTTGTGTTACAAATAGTTTGAGAGAATAGATCTTCATGAGTGCAGAAGACTATGATCAGGGAAGCGGGTGTAGGCCATGCGAAATTTGAAGCAAGCTAGCATGACAGGTGAGCAAAAATTTCGAGTTTTTTTTATTTATTTTCAATTTTATCTTAATTTATTTTTCATTTTTTCACTTTTATAAAAGGAAAGATATAATTGATTGTAGAAATTTTGAAATCTAATTAAATATTTCTAAATTTTTTTCTCAAAATTTATTCCCCTTTATATAGGGTCAAGTAAGGAGACACAAATTTCTCTCATAGGCTCTAATGTTCTTTAATGTTGGATGAGAATTTATCTAGTATAAGTTCAAGGGCTAAGAGTAATTAAATATTTCGTCAGCGAAGCTCTGACCTTCTTCTGACAAGAAGGTTATTTGTTTTGTTGATCAAGACCCGTAGTTTATATGGTGAGGCTCTCGTTTTCTCTTGAGGTAGGTGTTGACTATCCTCGTCGGACCGACCAAGTTTGGAGGTGATCAAGGTATGTCGTTCAAACGACGAGGCTTCAATTTTCCCTCGAAAGAGGCGTCAACTGTCCTCGTCGGACTGACCTGGTTTGGAGGCGATCAAGGCCCATAGTTCATACGGTGAGGTTTCAATTTTCTCTTGAAAGAGGTGTCAACTGTCCTCGTTAGACTGACCGGGTTTGGAGGTGATCAAGACTTGTAGTTCATACGATGAGGCTCCAATTTTCCCTTAAAGAGGCGTCCAACTGCCCCGGTGATCGACCGTTTGGAGGGATCAAGGCGGAGTTTATACAACGAGGCTCTACTTTTCTCTGAGAGGCATCAAGCGCCTCGACCGTTTTGAGGCATCAAGGCCCGTAGTTTATATGGCGAGGCTCCGATTTTCCTTCGAAAGAGGCATCAATTGTCCTCATCAGACCAGCCGGATTTGGAGGCAATCAAGGCTCATAGTTTATAGAAAATTAATTTTCTTGAAACTCCAATAGATGGTTCAATAGTTGACAATTATCAAGATGGTGAGAAAGCATTGATTAGGAACCATTCCTCAAAAAACATAGAATTTCTTTCAGATAATTTTAGAGTGTAATATTTCATGATGTTACTTGATGTCATTGACTTGTATGAAAGAAGTTCAAAGAATCTGTGAAATATTTTTTACCCAATTGAGGTTGTTTGTCAAAGTGTTACTTGATGACATTAACCTATATGAAAGAGGTTGAAAGAATCCATGAAATACTTTTGATCCATCCGAGGTTGTTTGTGAAAGTGTCACTTGATGACATTAACCTGTATGGAAGATGTCGAATCGAATCAAAGATTTTTTACCCATCCGAGATTGTTTGTCGTAGTGTTACTTGGTGACATTAACCTGTATGGAAATGGTTGAATCAAATCCGCCAAGGATTTTTGGCCAATCGAGGTTGTTTGTCAAAGTATTACTTGATGACATTAACCTATATGGAAGGAATGAATCAAATCCATCAAGATTTTTTACCCATTCGAAGTTATTTGTCAAAGTATTACTGATGACATTAATATGTATGGAAGGGGTTGAATCAATCACTGAGGATTTTGACCCATCCGAGGTTGTTTGTCAAAGTGTTACTTGATGAAATTAACCTGTATGGAAAAGGTCGAATTGAATCCGCGAAGGATTTTTGACCCGTCCGAGGTTGTTTGTCAAAGTGTTACTTGATGACATTAATTATGGAAGAGGTCGAATTGAATCCGCCAAGAATTTTGACCCATCTAAGGTTGTTTATTAGATTTTACTCGGTGACATTTAACTGTGGAAGAAGTCAATAGTTTTAACTCTCGTTATCAAGGTAGTATGACGTTAACATGTGTAGAAGAGGTTAAATAATTTGATTCTTCTGAGATTATCTATCAGAGTATTACTCGGTGACGTTAACTTGTGTGGAGTATGTACAAAGTTATGACCTATCCGAGGTTGTTTGTCAGAGTATTACTCGATAACGTTAACCTGTGTTGGAGTAGGTACAAAGTTATGACCTATCCGAGGTTGTCTGTCAGAGTGTACCTTGGTGACATTTAACCTGTGTGGAGAAGATCAAATTAAAAACATCCGTTTAAAGTTGTAGCCAAAATTGCTTATTGATCTTTGCCATTTTCATGAGTAGTATTGACTTGTTTCTCAAACTGATAATCAATTAGATATCCAGAATATTGATTTATGTGAGCTTTTGAAATTAAGAGTTGCCCCCGCTTCAAAAAAGTTGAAGGATCGAAGTTTGATGTATCTTTATTTTTCTTATGTGTTCCTCGAGAGTAAGATTTTTTTCACCATATAGATAGTGTTGTTCTGAACATAAAGTCATATTGTCAACCATTGTGAAGATGTAAAGGAAATTTTTCCCACATACGACACCAAACTATTGCGTACTAGAAAACCAATTGCGGTAGAATAAAAATTTACACTTAAATTGGTGAGAGATCCAACACACACATAAATATTTGAAGAGAGAACAAGAAACTCCAAGATTTTTATGTAAAAGAACTCCAGAAAGAGGGGGAAAAATCACAGGGCCTAGTCCAGTAAAAAAGTTTCACTATATATCTACTTTGGAGTACAAAGTTTAATTGTTCCCGATGACGGGATTACAGAGTTGTATGTGAGAAAGCCTAACAATGGAATTCCAAAGTGACAAATACGAATGATAATGTAGCAATAATAATGATGACGACGATAATACGACAATGGTCAATGGTGACCGGTGGTGGTGGTATGGAGATGGTCGAGAAGATCGATGACGTGGTGATGATCGGTGGTGCCGGTGGTCGCAATAATGGTCCTCAATGGTGACCGATGGTGGCGCGTGACCGGTGGTGGGTCGGTGATGATGATGACAACGGCCACGGTCCATTAAGCTTTGAGATTCATCGAAGTCTCGTGAGCTATCTCCTCTCTAGCTTCCCCAACATGTAAAAAAAATGAGGGGTTTATAGATTATGAGAGTGACATCTCAGAATACAAAAAAAATCCAAACCACTCCATCGGACGATTCAAAATGATTCCTTCGATCATCTGATGTATTTTAAATATTTGAATGCTCAAATTAAGTCAGATTTATAAGATCTTAGGCTTGTTAGATCCGGCTCATCAAGACGTTTGATTTGACTATAAACACTCTATATTTAAGAGCTATTTATGGATTTGACTGAAATCTCAAAGTTTTTTAATTATATTTAAGTACTTGATAAGTTTCGAGCCATATTGCTTTCGATATCAAGATTCATTCAACTATAGAATTATCGGCTCATATCGTTGATATTTTTGGATGACATTACCTCTATCATCCAAAAATACATGTCAAATAATTGAAAATAATAACTTATTCAATGTTAATGAAATTTGCAGGTTTATTAACCCTTGTGTCATAAATAGTTTGAGAGAGTAGATCTTCATGAGTGCACAAGACTATGATTAGGGAAGCGGGTGCAGGGCCATGGGCATATGGCTGGGCATAAACTATGCCGCAACGCGCACCGGTGAGTAGAAATTTCAAGTTTTTTTATTTATTTTAAAATTTTTCTTAATTTTTTCCTATTTTCACTTTTATAAAATGAAAGATATAATTGAGTGGAGAAATTTTGAAATCTATTTAAATATTTCCAAATTTCTTCTCAAAATTTATACCCCTTTTCTCCTATTGTGGATCTATAACAGGGTCAAGTAAGGAGACACAATTTTCTCTCATAGGCTCTAATGTTCTTCTGTGTTGGATGAGAAATTATTTAGTAGAAGTTCAGGGGCTAAGGGTAATAAAAATTTCGTCAGCGAAGCTCTGACCTTCTTCTGACAAGAAGGTTATTTATTTTGTTGATCAAGACCTGTAGTTTATACGGTGAGGCTCCGGTTTACCCTCAAGGTAGGAGTCAACTATCTTCATCGGACTGACCAGGTTTGGAGGCGATCAAGGTCTGTAGTTCATACGACGAGGCTTCAATTTTTTCTCGAAAGAGGCATCATTGTCCTCGTCGGACTGACCTAGTTTGGAGGCGATCAAGTCGTAGTTCATACGGTGAGGCTTCAATTTTCCCTCGAAAGAGGTGTCAACTATCCTCTTTAGACTGACCGGGTTTGGAGGTGATCAAGACCCGTAGTCCATACGATGATGCTCTAATTTTCCCTTGAAAGAGGCGTCAACTGTCCTTCTTAGATCGACCGAGTTTGGAGGCAATCAAGGTCTGTAGTTTATACAACGATGCTCCAATTTTCTCTTGGGAGAGGCGTCAACTATCCTCGTCAGACCGACCGGGTTTGGAGGCATCAAGGCCCATAGTTCATAAGGCGAGGCTCCGATTTTCCCTCGAAAGAGGCATCAATTGTCCTCATCGGACTGGCCGGGTTTGGAGGCGATCAAGGCTTATAGTTTATAAAAATTGATTTTCTTGAAACTCCAATAGATGGTTCAATAGTTGACAACTGCCAAGGTGGTGGGAAGCATTGATTAGGAACCATTCCTTAAAAAACTTAGAATTTCTGGAAGATAATTTTAGAGTATAATTTTTCATGATGTTACTTGATACCATTGACTTGTATGAAAGAAGTTGAAAGAATCTGCGAAATATTTTTTACCCATTCGAGGTTGTTTGTCAAAGTGTTGATGCCATTAACCTGTATGGAAGAGGTTGAAAGAATCAGAAATACTTTTGATCCATCCAGGTTGTTTGTGAAAGTGTCACTGATGACATTAACCTATGGAAGGCGTTGAATCAATCAAGATTTTTTACCCATCTGAGGTTGTTTGTCATAGTGTTACTTGATGACATTAACCTGTATGGAAAGGGTCGAATCGAATCCGCTAAGAATTTTTGGCCAAACCGAGGTTATTTGTCAAAGTATTACTTGATGACATTAACCTGTATGGAAGGGGTCGAATCAAATCCACTGAAGATTTTTTACCCATCCGAGGTTGTTTGTCAAAGTATTACTTGATGACATTAACATGTATGGGAATTGAATCCGCTGAGGATTTTTGACCAATCCGAGGTTGTTTGTCAAAGTGTTACTTGCTGAAATTAACCTATATGGGAAAGGTCGAATTGAATCCGCGAAGGATTTTTGACCCGCCCGAGGTTGTTTGTCAAAGTGTTACTTGATGACATTAACATGTGGAAGAGGTTGAAAGAATCTGTGAAATACTTCTGATCCATCCGAGATTGTTTGTAAAAGTGTCACATGATGACATTAACCTGTATGGAAGACGTTGAATCGAATCCGCTGAAGATTTGTTACCCATCCGAGGTTGTTTGTCATAGTGTTACTTGATGACATTAACCTGTATGGAAATGGTCAAATCGAACCCGCCAAGGATTTTTGGCCAATCCGATGTTGTTTGTCAAAGTATTACTTGATGATTTTAACATGTATGGAAGGCGTCGAATCACATACACTGAAAATTTTTTACCCATCCGAGGTTATTTGTCAAAGTGTTACTTGATGACATTAATATGTATGGAAGGGGTCAAATCAAATCCGCTACGGATTTTTGACCCATCTGAGGTTATTTGTCAAAGTATTACTTGATGAAATTAACTTGTATGGAAAAGGTCGAATCGAATCTGCTAACGATTTTTGTTCCATCCGAGGTTGTTTGTCAAAGTGTTACTTAATGACATTAACCTGTATGGAGAAGGTCGAATTGAATCCGTTAAGAATTTTTGACCCATCTGAGGTTATTTGTTAGAGTTTTACTCGGTGACATTTAACCTGTGTGAAAGAAGGCAATAGTTTTAACTCTCATCTGAGGTTGTTTTCTCAATGTATGACGTTAACATGTGTACAAGAGGTTAAATGTTTTGATTCTTCTGAGATTATTTGTCAGAGTATTACTCGGTGATGTTAACCTGTGTGGAGTAGGTACAAAGTTATGACCTATTCGAGGTTGTTTATCAGAGTATTACTCGATGACATTAACCTGTGTTGGAGTAGGTACAAAGTTATGACCTATCCGAGATTGTTTGCCAGAGTGTACCTCGGTGACGTTTAACCTGTGTGGAGAAGGTCAAATTAAAAACATCCGTTTAAAGTTGTAGCCAAAATTGCTTATTGATCTTTGCCTTTTTCATGAGTATTATTGACTTGTTTCTCGAACTGATAATCAATTAGATATCCATAATATTGATTTATATGACCTTTTGAAATTAAGAGTTGCCCCCCAGTTTTCACCAAAAGTTGAAGAATCGAAGTTTGATGTATCTTCATTTTTCTTATGTGTTCTTCGAGAGTAAGATTTTTTTCACCATATAGGTGGTGCTATTCTGAAATTAAAGTCAAATTGTCAACCATTGTGAAGATGTAAAGGGAATGTTTCTCACAGATGACACCAAACTATTGCGTGCTAGAAAATCAATTATGGTAGAATAAAAGTTTACGCCTTAGCCTTGGTGAGAGATCCAACACACACATAGATATTTGAAGAGAGAACAAGAAACTCTAAGATTTTTACGTGAAAAAACTCAGAAAGTAGCTTACACATTGAAAGTCACACAAAACAACTTCTTCAACATTGTCTATAGATTTAGTGTGTCACGCCGAATCATTTCAGACAATGGGCCAGCCTTCAAGAGTACTAAAGTCTATAGGTTTGCTGATCGACATAAGATTGATTGTCGATATTCGTCAATTTATAATCCGAGAGCAAATGGCTTGGTTGAGGCCTTTAACAAAATATTAGTCAAATTGCTTAGAAAAATTCTCACAAGAAATAAAAAGGAGTGACATATCATGCTCGTGAAAGCATTACGAGCTTACCGTACAACTTATAATTCTGACACTAAATTAATTTTTTAACTGATAAAAATGTATTAATTAATAAAGAAATTGTTTATAGTACCTTCAAAGGTAGTGATTAAATAAATTATTAAAGTTGGTTACTCTTATATTCAATTCAACATCTTTGAATTCTAAAGCTAATATTATACTTAATCAATCTGCTGCTTTATAATTAACTTATTTAATGTAAGTTTCCTTCAAAGACCAGCAGATGACTTATTGACAAATGGCAAGTCAAAGTCAAGTTTCTACCAGTTTTATATTTATTGATATGATCTAAATTTTAAAATTATTTATATCACATTCAACTCTACCGATTTATCTATCATAATTACTAGATGTTAAGATGAGATGATTTAATACATTAATGTGCCATATTAGCAATTATAAATCACTAAATGATATATCAATAAATATAAAAATTTATTTATCTTTAATAATCTCAGGAATACACTGACTTTCATGTTAGTGTTGATTTTAATATTTCAATAATAAATATTATTAAAAAAATTGCATACTGAGAGATTTAATATTTTCGGAAGAAATAGAAAAAAATTGACCTCAATACACTTTTCTATCAAATAAATTTTATTTGAGATTAATATAATATAATAATTTATTTATATATTACTTTCAAGTAAATTTAATAGTTGAACTCATTAGCAAAATAAGAGTTCAAAGTATTATCCCAAATCAGAGAGATATATACTTATTTAAAATTTCTATTGGAAGAAAGACTTCATGTTCCTTTTAGCTAAGCATTTTCATGTCTGAATGTTGAGAAGGGAAAAGCTATCATGTGGGCATATTTTATTTAGGTTAATATAATTTACAAATATCTTTAAAATTCTATTAGTCATCTTTATCATAATTATATCTGTTAATCATATGAGATAGTTAATCTCGAAGATGAATATAGAATCTAAAAGTTTATTTTATATAATTGCTTGTATATGATTTGGTGCAATATATATATATATATATAATAATATAGAATCTAAAAGTTTATTTTATATAATTGCTTGTATATGATATGGTGCAATATATATATATATATATATATATATATGTCTAAAATATTAATTATAATTAATTAAGTTTTAATCATGATTAATTGTATAATAATTTTTATTAAAAGAGTTATATCAGAGTTATTTTATATGAGGCAAAAATAAAAGCGCTGTAAGACTCATAATTAGCCAAATATTTTTTCAAAAAAAAATGATACTCATATAAAAATGCAACAATTTTTTTAAATTATAAGGCCTCATTTAAGATTACTACTTATATTAAGATAATTAAAATTTGGCTTCGATTTCATACATAAGAAATTATTTTAAATTTTAAGTAAATGCATCAGGTCAAGTCAGTCAAGTGTGTCTCTATCCCATTGGAAGAAAAACTAAACTCCTATTGGAAGAAAGGCTACATGTTCATTTCTTATGAATCGAAAAAAATTATATGCGCTCATATCTGTGATTTATTAATTAGAAGTAAATTTCAGAATCTCAATAAATTCGATTAGAGTGTTCACTCAACCTAAAAAGGTAAAATTATTTAATTTAAACTCAATATTTTTATAGACTTACATATCTATAACTTAAATTGTTCATATTTACATAAATAATAGCTAAATTTTTAATATTATATTGATATGATGCTAAAAATCTCATTAGTCGAAGCACAAATCTTGATGTCAAAAGTAAGCTGATCATAAGTCGAAACTAGTCAACATCAAGAACATAAAATATCATTGGAAACTTTGAGATATCATCTAAGTCCCTAAATAGTTCCTAAATATAAAGTGTTTATGATTAAATCGGCGACGGCGTTCGGATCTAATGGGATATCTTGATTACTTCATTGAGCATTCAAATATTTAAAATACATCGATGATCATGAATCATCTTATCTAATGGAGTGATTTGAATTTTCGTATATTTACGTAAATGTCATCCTCTAATCTATAAATACTTCATTTTTCACGTAGCCAGCTAAAGAAGAAATATGAGATTTGAAGATCCTCCAATCATACGATGCTCACACCACCCCACCACCTGCCCACCACGCCGGTCCTTACCATGCCGCTGGTTGGTCATCTATCAAACCGCCGCTGGTCCGCGATTGGTCACCGTCGACCATCGTTGACCACCCGCCGGTCGCTGCGCATTGACCATCACCACTTCTTCGACATGTGACCCGCGTATCGGCCGTCGACCTTATCTGACCCTTTTGATTGGCCTATCATCACCGACTGCATCGTAGTTATTGTTGTTGACTCATGGTTGCACGCTACCGTCGCATTATTATTGGCAATTCATTTACATCATTCTCGATCGCATGAAATTTGTTAAAACCCAACTACAAAATAGCATTTATGTATTTGTTATTTAGATATTATATAAGTGGTTTTATCAATAAGTCGGAGATATAAATGATTGATGTTTTTAAGTCTTGAACTGCATAAATTTAAATCTAAAATAGAAAGGTATTAAAAAAATTCAACAAAAATAAAATAGAATATGAATATAAGACAAAATTTAAGATTATTATTTGTATTAAGATAACTGAAATTTGGCTTAGATTTTTTACGTAAGAAATTCTTTTAATTTAAAATAAATACATCAAGTCAAGTCATTCAAGTGGGTCTCCATCCCATTGGTAGATCAAGAAAGAGGTTTTTTTTTTTTTTTTTTTTTTTTTTTTTGGATATTTGAGCGAATTTTAATTTAAACATCTGCATATGTCTAAAACTTTATCTTTTAAAACTACTATCATTATGCTAAGATAATATAAGATCAAGTCAGTAAACTATCAACGTATGGCTTCAATTTCTTACTTAAGAAATTATTATTTTTTATTTTAAGTAAATACATAAGATCAAGTCAGTAAACTGTGTCTCTATCCCATTGGAAGAAAGACTTCATGTTCCTATCTTAAAAATAATATCATCATTATTTTTTTTTTAAAATAAAATATATCTTTGTTAATTTTCCTCCAAAGACCAACTGATCAAGTCAAGAAGTTCTTCGTTAGAATCAAATAAAATTAATTAAAAACAAATTTAAAAATCTCAGTAAATAGAATTCAATTGCTCACTCACCTTAAACAAATAAATAAACATATTTATCATAGCACTGAATTCCAACCGAATTAAAATATTTTTATTGTCAACTTCAAGGCATGATCATTAGTAATATTTTCGAAGCCCTTTATAGATTGAGTGAATTAGATCTATTAAATAATTTTATAGAAGGCAGTATACCACAACATATTAGAAAATTGAGAAATCTAACATATCTTGATCTTAGTAATAATACTATTAGGGGATCTATCCCACAAAGCTTTGCTCAGCTCACAAACTTGTGTGTTTTAGACCTTGCAATAAACCTATTAAACAGTAGTCTTTCTTATGCTAATTTTAAGAATTTATCACAATTACAATTATTATTTCATTCAAATAATCACTTGGATTTCAACCTAATCAACTCTAATTGGGTTCCACCCTTTCAACTTGAGTGCCTACTGCTAAGTTCTTATCTTATAGGGCCTCATTTTCCACTATGGCTTCAAACTCATAAATTTTTCTCCATATTAGACATCTCTATTGGTGGCATTTCTGATATTGTTCCAAATTCGTTTTGGAACATGTTTTATGTACTTGAATACTTAAATATATCTTGCAATAATATTAGAGGTGAGCTGCCCATGTCATTGAATATTCTATCATATCTATTGGTAATTGATCTAAGATAAAATCTATTAGAAGGTCATCTTCCTCAGTTGATAGGTGCTATGAGTATTGCATTATTTTCTAATAACATGTTCTCTAAAGGAATTGAGTGGTATTTAAATGCAAACATGATTATTTTGGAAGTACTTGATGTTTCCCAAAATCATCTCTCTAGTGAAATTCCAAAATCAATTTGTCAAATACCTTCAATAAAGCTTCTTGACTTATCACATAATAATTTATCAGGAGAAATTCCAAAATGCCCAATGATTATTTCAAGCTTTAAGATGATACAAATTATTTGTCTAACAAATACCAATTTTTAGGGGTTCAATTCCACCTTGGATAGGGAACTTACCAAGGTTACTATCATTGCATCTAGGTGATAATAATTTTCATGGGGAGATTCCTTTTCTTGGATATTGCAATAAGCTTATCACTCCTGACTTAGGGAACAATAAACTTACAAGAAACATACCTTTATGGATTGGAGAGAAATAATTGTCTTTAAGTATATTATTTTTACGATCAAATAAATTTTATGGATCAATTCCTTGTAACCTCTCTAACCTAAAAGAACTTCAAATCTTGGATCTCGCAAATAATTTTCTTTCAAGAATATTGCCTAAATCTTTTAAGTATCTCAATTCAATGAATATACCAAATAAGAGGCTTAAACCTATGACTCCTTTGAAAACCCGTACTTCTAATGCTATGATTTTACCAGAGTCATTAAGAATTGATATAAAAGGAGTAGAGTATGAATTCATGAGCATATTCTCTCTTGTGATGATTATGGATCTTTCTTGTAACAATATTAGTGGAGAAATTCCTATTGAATTAATGAGTCTAATTGGGATGATAAGCTTGAATTTGTCGAGAAATCAATTCACAGGACACATACCATTCAATATCGGTGCTATGAAAAACATGGAAAGTTTGGATCTCTCAAGAAATAACTTGTCAGAGAAATTCCAGAAAGTATTGTGAATATAAATGGATTGAATCATCTAAATTTATCATATAATCAACTTTCTGGTCCAATCCCAATGGGGACCCAACTTGACTCATTTAATGAATCAAGTTACTATGGAAATTTTGACCTATGTGGAAAACCACTCCATAAGCCTTGCAAAGATGACCAACATAATATTCACATTGGAGGAAGAAATTCTAATGTTAACAATGATGATGATTTTGGTTTGTTTCTTAGTGTGGATCTTGGTTTTACTATTGGACTATGGAGTGTAGTAGGGATCCTATTGCTTAAAGGGTCTTGAGCAACTACATATTTTTAGTTGTTTAATAATATAATAAATAATATTTATGTTTTTATCATTGTAAAGATGAATTTATAGTTTAATCCATAAATGATAGATGTAGATGACATAATTGAATAACGTGATTTCAGTTCAGTCATGAAAAATATTTGTGATATATGTATCAAATGTTGTAATAAGATTTCCCTCAAACTTCCTTTATCTCTAATTAATATGCATTTGATTATCATTTGTCTTGTTTTAAAGAGATAAATATCCAAAACATAAATGCTTATTTAGTTTAAAAATATACATCGTTTGAAATTTTGGTCATCAAGATGGTGAAGAGGTTCTTAATTTTGATCATCTCTTTTGTTTGATTAATTCTAATTTTCTATTGGGGAACCAAATAGGATTTTAAGACTACACGAGTGAGGTCCTAAAACCTAAAGAATGTTGGCGAGCTTTGCTTAAGGATGAAATAAGCTAAGTGCCAACAGAAAGAATGTTAGCCTCGGGCCTATATAAAATATAAGTCCACTATCAATGCTTGGAGACAATAATTGTCTACTAAAGATGGAGAGAAGAAATCTCCTCATCGAAGTCACCAGAAAAAATCTGTGGTGTTTATTTTTGAGGATGTGAGACACCACATAGATCTTAGGAGGTACTTATTGAAATGATCAAGTACGACATTAAGGAATGGTGTACTATCTTGAAAGATAGAAATTACTACCCTATAATGAACCTAATCACCTAATAAGGACTCTTGAGGCATGATGGGTCTTCGAATATATCATAGATCTTTCCCCTACTTTACATAGAAAAGTAAAGTAGGGTTTTTTTAAGTCGGGTTCGTTAAGTTCCCTATGGAGGCAAACCCCCATAGTTAATTACATCCTAAAGAATGAAAATTCCTTAAGAATACTCTCGATTAAATTAGACAATTAGATCTCCAAAGATTTCAAGGTTAAGACTATCAAAGGATTAGCTATTTTAGAAAATCAAATGGGATAGATCAAGGAGAAGACTTATTTTGGAATCCAAAGGGAGAAAGTAGGAAATGCTCATGATATTAGGAAGCCTAGTGAGCATTCCAATCTATCCTATGGTTGGGCTTTATATTTTTAAAATTGAAGAGAGTTAATTATTTGAGTTGACATTTTATTAGATTGCTAGGGTTTATAATCCCACGGCATAAGATTGTGGAAATGCCTAAGAGGTGAGGATTTATGCTTGTAGCTGGTAAAAGGAAACATCAACCTTGGATCAGCTAAGGAGCTTTGGCGAGGGCCAAAGCACAACCTAAATCTAAGGTGAAAATGGGTATATGATGTACCTCCATAAGAGAGAATAAACCACTCGATTGTTGGACTTATTACCGCTTGGAGTGGCAGCCAGCTAACTCCTCCTATGCTTTAAATCCATCTAAGCAAGTCTTATGCTTTGCAAGATGGCTAGGTTGTTGTTTATCTAGAAAGGTGACTAAGTCCTTAAACTCACTCCCTAAGAAACTAGAGCACTAATGCAAATTTATCAAATTTATTTAATTCTTTTGAACTCTTTATTTTGACACAAGTTACGAGATTTTGTATGTCTAAATGCATGAGAACTTGATTATGGGCCAAATCAAGAGAGAAAGGGGTATTCTTTTATCAAAGGCTCTCATAGGTTAAGCCTTCATTCTCTGGCAAAGATAGAAGCCCTTTCTTAATAAGAGAGGAAGAATATGACATGCATGATATTATACATTCATTCATCTAGCTAAGGGGTTGCTAAAATTTTTATTATATTGATTTAATTCCTAGGCTTTATGTGAGGTTATGAGTTATTTTAAAATTTTAATTATGAGTTATTAGTGGGATAAAAATTTAATTTTATCTAAGAGCCTAAATCTAGGCCACACATTCAAGCATCAATCATAAAGAAACTATGAAAATATGTTATTCTAATGAATAATCTAAACACAACATCAAACAATTTTATACTAAGTAAAAGAATAAAAAGTGCTGTTATGTACACCACGAAAGAGAAAATATGGGTAGCAAACCCCCATAGTTAATTACATCCTAAAGAATGAAAATTCCTTAAGAATACTCTCGATTAAATTAGATAATTAGGGTCTCCAAAGATTTCAAGGTTAAGACTATCAAAGGATTAGCTATTTTAGAAAATCAAATGGGATAGATCAAGGAGAAGACTTATTTTGGAATCCAAAGGGAGAAAGTAGGAAATGCTCATGATATTAGGAAGCCTAGTGAGCATTCCAATCTATCCTATGGTTGGGCTTTATATTTTTAAAATTGAAGAGAGTTAATTATTTGAGTTAACATTTTATTAGATTCTTGGTTTATAATCCCACATAAGATTGTGGAAATGCCTAAGAGGTGAGGATTTATGCTTGTATAAAAGGAAACATCAACCTTTAAGGAGCTTTGGCGAGGGCCAAAGCACAACCTAAATCTAAGGTGCAAATGGGTATATGATGTACCTCCACAAGAGAGAATAAATCACTGATTCTTTGGACTTAATGGAGTGGCAGCCAGCTAACTCCTCCTATGCTTTAAATCCATCTAAGCAAGTCTTATGCTTTGCAAGATGGCTAGGTTGTTGTTTATCTAGAAAGGTGACTAAGTCCTTAAACTCACTCTCTAAGAAACTAGAGCATGAGTGGTGTGAATTCATGACTTAATCTAATGCAAATTTATCAAATTTATTTAATTCTTTTGAACTCTTTATTTTGACACAGGTTACGAGATTTTGTATGTCTAAATGCATGAGAACTTGATTATGGGCCAAATCAAGAGAGAAAGGGGTATTCTTTTATCAAAGGCTCTCAAAGGTTAAGCCTTCATTCTCTAGCAAAGATAGAAGCCCCTTCTTAACAAGAGAGGAAGAATATGACATGCATGATATTATACATTCATTCATCTAGCTAAGGGGTTGCTAAAATTTTTATTACATTGATTTAATTCTTAGGCTTTATGTGAGGTTATGAGTTATTTTAAAATTTTAATTATGAGTTATTAGTGGGATAAAAAATTTAATTTTATCCTATGAGCCTACTGCATCTAGGCCACACATTCAAGCATCAATCATAAAGAAACTATGAAAAATATGTTATTCTAATGAATAATCTAAACACAACATCAAACAATTTTATAGACTACCGTAAAAGAATAAAAGGCTAGTGCGGTCAGGTTCTGCTGTACACCCTGAAAAGAGAAAATATGGGTAGCAAACCCCCATAGTTAATTACATCCTAAAGAATGAAAATTCCTTAAGAATACTCTCGATTAAATTAGACAATTAGGGTCTCCAAAGATTTCAAGGTTAAGACTATCAAAGGATTAGCTATTTTAGAAAATCAAATGGGATAGATCAAGGAGAAGACTTATTTTGGAATCCAAAGGGAGAAAGTAGGAAATGCTCATGATATTAGGAAGCCTTTGAGCATTCCAATCTATCTATGGTTGGCTTTATATTTTTAAAATTGAAGAGAGTTAATTATTTGAGTTGACATTTTATTAGATTGCTAGGGTTTATAATCCCATGACATAAGATTGTGGAAATGCCTAAGAGGTGAGGATTTATGCTTGTAGCTGGTAAAAGAAAACATCAACCTTGGATCAGCTAAGGAGCTTTGGCGAGGGCCAAAGCACAACCTAAATCTAAGGTGAAAATGGGTATATGATGTACCTCCACAGAGAATAAACCACTGATTCTTTGGACTTATTACCGCTGGAGTGGCGACACTCCTCCTATGCTTTAAATCCATCTAAGCAAGTCTTATGCTTTGCAAGATGGCTAGGTTGTTGTTTATCTAGAAAGGTGACTAAGTCCTTAAACTCACTCCCTAAGAAACTAGAGCATGAGTGGTGTGAATTCATGACTTAATCTAATGCAAATTTATCAAATTTATTTAATTCTATTGAACTCTTTATTTTGACACAGGTTACGAGATTTTGTATGTCTAAATGCATGAGAACTTGATTATGGGCCAAATCAAGAGAGAAAGGGGTATTCTTTTATCAAAGGCTCTCATAGGTTAAGCCTTCATTCTCTGGCAAAGATAGAAGCCCCTTCTTAACAAGAGAGGAAGAATATGATATGCATGATATTATACATTCATTCATCTAGCTAAGGGGTTGCTAAAATTTTTATTATATTGATTTAATTCCTAGGCTTTATGTGAGGTTATGAGTTATTTTAAAATTTTAATTATGAGTTATTAGTGGGATAAAAAATTTAATTTTATCCTAAGAGCCTACCGCATCTAGGCCACACATTCAAGCATCAATCATAAAGAAACTATGAAAATATGTTATTAATGAATAATCTAAACACAACATCAAATAATTTTATAGACTACCGTAAAAGAATAAAATAGTGAGGGTTCTGTACACCCTGAAAAGAGAAAATATGGGTAGCCGCGCTCTACCCTTATACAACCCAAATTAAAAAAAATAATACATGCTATGGAGCTTCTCTTCATTTCTTCCTTCTCTTTCTTTGGATTTGATTTGCTCCAAAGGCATCACAGGGTACCCCAAGGACTAAGCCTTCTGGCCACTATTCATCCTAATCCCTCATAATACTAATCATAATTCCTAATATAAAATTACATCAAAAATAGGAAAAGTAAATGTAGCTACACATGCAAAACAAATGTTAGCTAAATACACCATACAAACCAAGTAGTTATATGAATAATTTTGGACTTAGCTCCCGCACATGGGTAACCAAGCCCACCCTTCCTAATGTGATTTATGCTTAAGGGCTAAGCAACCTGCACAACAAACGTATTTATATTTTTATTACAGTGTCCCCTTTTGCACAACCCCCTGCAGAAAATATGATTAGGCTAATAACAGCCTAGCATCTAGTCTACAAAATATACACCCTAACATCCAATCAAAAATATTATATCACAAAATAAAATACAACATCATACATACAACACCCTAACTTAGCACTAGAAGTGGTGACTTAACATTATAATGTGTGTGCATAAGCCTCGTGTGGCAAGACTTTACTAGGCTTCTTTAGTTTAAGTTTCAATTTGGAGTTTGAATTTATTTAAATTTTACCTTTGGGTGATTTCAATTTAAATGATTTAATGATTTATTTTATTTTTATTTCACTTTTATTTGGTTAAAATGATGTTTAAGTTTTCAAGAATGAAAAGTAGAGTGAATTCTATTTGTATAACTCACATTATTCTACATCCTAACTCCTAAATAATAACTAAGCTATATCTTAATTAGCCCATTTGAATTTGTGTAATTCATTTGATTTGATTTAGAATTTATAATTTGAGTTTGTTTAAGTATTTGATTGATTGATTCTGATTTAGATGTTTTAGTTTTATTGCTTCTTGATAATTCAATATCCTTAATTTCTAATGAAGTTTAAGTTTGTTTAAATTCATGTAGTTTAATTAATTTTAGATTAGATATTTTGGTTTAATTAAATCTTGATAATTCAATATCCTTTTAAATTAATATTTTATTCTTTTCTTTGATTATGGTTATGTGACTTAATTTTATGCTTATTTTATTTGATTATAGTTCATTTATTTGTAGTTTGATCGAATTAGATTAATCGACATTTTATTTTAATTTTAATTTAGTTTGATTTTTTGTTTATCAAAGTTTGGTTTGTATTTTGATTTTAAACATTGGATAGTTAACTAGTTTATCTTATTTAAGTAGGTTGAATAAGATTTGATTTGATTACATATTAAATTGATGAGAGTCTTTCTTAATTTAATTTAATTTGATTTGATTAGCTTTATTAGTCTATGGATTTTCTTAGGTTCAATGTGATTATGTGATTAGTTTAATTAAGAAGTATATTTATGTTAATTATAAGGTTTGTTTAATTTTCAATTTGATTTTATATTTGTTTAGGTTAATGATGAAATTAATGAGTTAATGATTTAAGTTTAAATTAAGACTTGATTGGTATTTAATTGCATTTGTTTTTGATTAAGTTTAAGTTTAATATGATTAATTTGATTGACTTAACTAGTTTACTTAAGATGTGTGATCAAATTGATTACAAGATTAATTAAGTGTTTGGTTCGAGTTAATTTTAATCTGATTTATAAAGTTAATTTGGTTTATTAAGATGATGGATTAATTTATTAAGTTTGCATTAATTAGGTGTTTATTCAATTGGATTAGCTTAAGGGTAATTAGTTTAATTAAGGAGTGTGTTTAAGTTAATTATAAAGTTAAATAAAGATTTATTTAATTCTTAATGATGTGATTAATGACTTAATGATTTAGGTTTAATTTATGTTTTGATTAGTATTTAATTGCATTTTGATTTATGTTTGATTAGCTTGGTTTAATATGATTAATTTGATTAACTAATTAATTAGCTTACTTAGGTGTGATTAATTATTAAATTTAATTATTTGATTTAAGCTTAATTTTAGAGTTAGCTTTAATGTAACTTATTTAAATTAATTTGATTAATTAAGATGATGGATTAATTCATTAACTTTGCATTAATTAGAAGTTTGATTAAGAGTAATTAAATTTTTAAATCATTAGATTAATTAAAGGTTTGTTTAATTAGAGATTAATGACTTCATTTGCCACATGTGAGTGATTTGATTTAGTTAAATATTTTCCTTAAGTTTGATTTGATTAAAGGATTATTGTTATTATCATTATTGTTATTAAGTGAATTAATTGTTTATTTCATTTCAATTAATTTTATGATTAGAGTTTTATTTCATTTGATTCATTTATTATGTTTGTTTGATTTCATTAACATGTTCGATTTAGTTATTAGGTGAAAATATTTAATGGTTAATTAATTATCTTATTCCAAATGGATGTGATTTAATCATATGTTAATTAAGTTTACTTTAACTTTATTTGGCTTAATTCGATTAGTATTAAATGATTATGTTGAATTGGTTTATTAATCAGTTTAATTATTTTCAGTTTATTTAATGATTAATTAGTTTCAGTTTATTTATACTCATTAAGGGTTTCATATGATTAAGATTCCATGCTTAGTGTAGGTTTAGTTATACTAGTTTGACCCATGTTAAAGTTTCATAGATTTGTTTAATTTTAAGTTTGATTTAAGATTTAATCATTTAATTGAGTTTTATTAACTTAAATAGGTTTAATCATAATTAATTTAATTTTCTCTAAGTATGATGTTTTTTCTAATTTGAGGTTTGATTAATGATTGCTTAAGTGTTATTTCATTTCTGATTTTAATTTTGATATTTAAATTATTTTTAGATTACATTTTAATTAAGTCATTAATTGATTAAACTTTAATCTTAAGTATTTATTTAGGGTTCATCAGGATTTATAAAATCACATTATTTTCTTAAGAGTCCTCAAGGTCAATTGATGTGATTTAAGCCATTTTGAAGATTTTTTTGTAATGTTTTGAATTGTTATTTGCTTTATTTTATTAAAATGTACAATCTAAATTTCAAAAATTTAATTTGTTGCAATCTAGAAGTTATTTTCACTTGAAATTTTTATGGTAGGTGTGTTTTAACTTTAGTTTCAATCGTTGAAAATTTCAACTTAATCTGACATATATTCTTGGTTTAATTAATGAAATTTAATTTTTACTAAAACTCAAATTAAGCTCAAAATACTTAGTAAAATTTGGGGATTTTGAATTTGTTGGATTGCCCTCGGAAAGACGAACCCAATGAGGCATGGTTTGCAATTTTTTGTTAAGTATTTTATTTTTTATGAATTTTGTGAAGTTTAAGGTGATTTGAATTAAATTTTAAATCGGAAAATCTACGCAGCACCACGTGGAGTCGTGTGATTGGACGCGTGATGCCACGTCAGCAGTTTGGGCGGGAAGACTGGTTAACCCACTGAGAGTGACTCACGCCGCTTAGACACCGATCGCAGATCGACATTACGCAATCGAGAGGAGGATCGCCGATCGATGGATGAGTCCCGATCGCAAACCGCTGACGTGACGGTCCAAATCGCATCAGGTGATCTGAAGGCCCAGATCGCACGATCCATGCACAATCTGAATTGTTCGAGCGAACCATGGATGGATGGCGTCGAGACCACGACTAGCATTTTCAGGCTTTTTCTAAGGGAAAAATAAGATTTCTAAGTGAAAACTTATCCAAATGGACCTGTTTTCACATTAATTCATGAAAATTTTATATTTTTCTAATCGAGATGATTTAAAGTAAAAAACATGGGATTATCTAGGGAAATTCTAAAATCGTAAGAAAATTAACATAAATTGTGAGAAATCCTAATGTTGGCTAAATTTTGGCAAAATTTACCTCGCCGGAGATGGTTTTCGATGGCTGTGAAGATCCGAGCAAACTCTTAAGTATGTGAGGAAGCTTTGGAATAATTTTAACACTTACCTACCTTCGAAATGTTGTCTTCTCTGATGTTTACCGCCTCATCGAAAAAGTAATTGTTTGTATTTTTGAGCTCAAAAATGGCTCAAAGAGGTGGGGGATGGTTTCATTTTTACTTTGGGGAGCTTTTGGGGCCTGAATGGTGGTGGGAGGAAGACAGCTAAAGTCTCATTCCCCCCTCCTTTTATAATAGCCAAAAATCCATTTTTTTTTTTGAATTTTTTGACTCCAAATTGATTGCCATCTTACTTGGGATGGTTGAGATGGATGATAGATTGATTGAGGACTTTGGATTTTTGCTCCAAAGTCCTCTCTTGTGGCCATATGATCAGCTTTATTCAGTGCAAATATTGGGGAGGAGTTAAGTGCATGTGATGAGGGAGAATTAAATGAGGTTGGGTGGAATCCTATGTGAGGGAGGATCCATGAGGGGTTTAATTGGGTTGGGTTGATTTTGGGCTGATCTCAAATGAGTTTGGGTCGGGTATGATCAGCCCCCAAAGGAACTTGGCTTAGTTTCATGTGATTTGACCAATTTGACCAAAATTGCCTAAATTGACTTGGGTTATGAGTTGATTCATGTTCAATTGGCTAATTAAATATGAATGTGGACTTTGGTTTTAATTAATTTGGATTTAATTTATATTTATGCCAAATTGACCTTTTAGGCCTATTTAGGCTTAATGGCTCAATTGGGCTTGATTGATCAAATTTGGTTTAATTATGGCTTTGGTAAAGTTCAATAATCAATTTGGAATGAACTTGAGCTATTGGTTGCAATCAATTTGGGTTAAATCATTATTTGACCCAATTTGGTCCATTAGGCTAATTTGGGACAACTTGGATCGAATGGCCACTTGGGCTTGGTCTGGCTTAATTAGCAGTGAGGTCATATTTAAATATTGATTTTGGGTTAATTCAAATCATTGGTTTCAATCAATTTGGTGTAAGATGAGTTTTTGCTTATTTTGGTTCATTTGTACTAAGGGTTGACCTAGTCAATTGACTAAGTTGACTTGGTTTGACCTAATTGATTATAATTAATCATCTTAGGGTGACCAACAATCATGGTGGAAGGTTTTGGTGAGCTTGTTTCAATCCAATTTAAGTTGGATTGGAAGTTGGCTCAAATGGGTCTTTTGGGTCACTTTGGGTCAAGTGGACCTAAGTGGGTCAATTGGTTTGATTTTAGTTTGATTCAAGTTAAGTTGAACTTATATATGAGCCCTGGATTAAAATATAAATTCAACACCAATCAATTTGGAGTCCAATAGGTTTTGGCTCAATTGAAAGTTTTAAGTCAAAAGTGCTAAGTTATGCTTGACTTGGGTTGACTTGAATTTGGTTTGATGATTATAGTTTTTATTTATATTTGGATAAATGATCAAATGAATAATTGATTCAAGAGAAAATCCATTCGTTTTGACTTGATTTGGATGTAATTTGGCTAAGTCCAAAGAATTGGCTTAAAGGGCTAATATTGAGTTCGGATTTGATTTTTTGATATTGTTTTGGTCATTTGAATTTGGATTTCATTTAGATTTATGAATATAAATGAAAGAATAATTGATTTATAAAGAAATCAATTGATTTTGATCTGATCAAAAGGGAGTTTTGGCTAAGCTTATGAATGTGGTTCATATGGCTTAGGAAGGATTCTAGGATTTGAATTTGATTTTGGGTTTCAATCATTTGGAGTCAAATTTGAAATTAGATTTGAAACTTAAATTTGAATTTGAGATTTAGTTTGAGAATTGAATCTGGGTTTGATTTGAGAAAGTATATCTAGATTGGGTTTAGGCTATAGGATAGGTAATTTTCTAAAATCTTAAGACATAACCTAATCTTATGATTAACACTTCTAAGTCTCTAGGATTAGGTTAAGTGTTCACATAAGCACTAGAAGTGTCTTATGACTAAGGAGTTCTTAGTGTCTAGAAGATTCCTAAGTCTAAGAGGATGGGGTTGAGAGCTCCCTCCAAAAGTGAGGTCAACATTCATAAATTATTTATGCACTTTTGAAAATATTTTTTGATTTAATAGTGATAATAGCCATGCCTATTTTTAATTTAAGTCAATACATGCAATTTGGCATAAAAGAAATCATTTTGTTTAATTAATTTTTGAAAGAAATGAATGCATGATCATATATGGCAAAAAATATTTAATATGATTGGAAAGAGATAAAAGAACATAAGCACATGATTTCATTCAATCCAATTAAATCCTAAGGGCAATCATTTTAAATAAGATTATTTAAAACAAACTAAAGTTTCTTAATGTCATTTTGATTTCATGTTTGATTTGATTTAAGAAATATAATAAGATGTTTGCTAATCCTATTCCATGTCCCATGTTTGTGATTTGATTTGGTTTAATAAGGAATAATTAAGTGAATTTTATGAATTAATTAAGTTGGATCCTTAATTAAATCAATTACCTTACATATGCTTCTTTAATTTGATTGACCACATAATCATAAGCCATAAAATGACATGAAGATGTGAGGAAATAAAATTGTAGTGCTCCTAAAGAACCTAATGCAATTGGCTCATAAGGATTAAAGTTAAAAAAAATTGAATTAAGTAATTTTATGATTCTCCCATACTTATGAGTTAATCATAATTTCCTTAGAGGGTCTTTATGTTCTTAAACACGTAAAGGGGAACCCTTAATTTGATTACTTGTATTTAAGGTTTGATTTGATTTGATTTATTTGAATGATTTAGTTGAATTGATTTGATTTGATTAGTGTTTGTTACATTTGTTTTGTATTTGTTTACACTCTTGGAATTTGATTGATTAATTTTTAATTAAATGTTCTGATTCAATTAAATCTTGATAATTTAATATCCTTTTAAATTAATATCTAATTCTTTTCTTTGATTATAGTTATGTGATTTAATGTTATGTTTATTTGATTTAATCATGGTTCATTTATTTGTAGTTTGACTGGATTAGATTAATTGAGATTTTATTTTGATTTTAATTGAGTTTGATTCTTTATAATTAGAATTTTGTTTTTAATCTCATCCATTTGCCATGTTTATCAAAGTTTGGTTTGTTTTTTTGATTTCATACATTAGGTAGTTAATTAGTTTATCTTATTTAAATAGGTTGAATGAGATTTGATTTGATTACATATTAAATTGATGAGAGTTTTTCTTTATTTGATTTAATTTGATTTGATTAGCTTTATTAATCTATAGGTTTTCTTAGGTTCAATGTGATTATATAATTAGTTTAATTAAGAAGTGTGTTTAGGTTAATTATTAAAATAAGGATTTGTTTATTTTAAATTTGGTTTCATATTTGTTTAGTTGATGATGTAATTAATGGCTTAATGATTTAGGTTTAATTTAGGATTTGATTGGCATTTAATTGCATTTTAATTATGTTCAAATTTATGTTTGATTAAGCTTAAGTTTGATATGATTAATTTGATTAACTTAATTAGCTTATTTAAGAGGTGTGATCAATTATTAAATTAAATAAAGATTTGTTTAATTTTTAATTTGATTTCATATTTATTTAGGTTAATGATCTAATTAATGACTTAATGATTTAAGTTTAAATTAGTATTTGATTAGCATTTAACTGCATTTTATTTTTTTATTAAGGCTAAGTTTAATATGATTAATTTAATTAACTTAATTAGTTTATTTGAGAGGTGTGATCAAATTAATTAGTAGATTAATTAAGTGTTTGGTTTGAATCAAATTTAATGTGATTTATATAATTAACTAGGAATATTAAGATGATGGATTAATTCATTAAATTTGCATTAATTAAATGTTTAATTAATTAAGTTTGATTAAGGGTAATTAAATTTTTAAATCATTAGATTAATTAAGGGTTTGTTTAATTAGAGATTAATGACTTAATTACCCATCTATGACTTATTTGATTTGATAGTTTTAATTAAGCATTTACCTAAATTTTATTGATTAAAGGGTTATCATTATTTGATTAATTAAGTGATTTAACTGTTTATTTTTATATCAATTAAACTTGATTTTTCATAATCATAGTTAGGTTTAATTTTCTTCATTTATTATGTTCATTAGATTTCATTCATGTTTTATTTAGTTGTTAGATTTAGGTATTAATGGCCAATTAATCATCTTATTCCAAATGGATTGATTTTAAATGTGATTTAATCATATCTTAATTAAGTTTACTTTAGCTTTATTTGATTTAATTTGATTAATATCAAATGATTATATTGAATTGGTTTATTAATCAATTTATTTTAGTTTATTTAATGATTAATTAATATTTAATTTGTTTTAATTTGTTAAGTAGTTTTATATGATTAAGATTCAATGCTTGGTATAGGTTTGACAAGATTAGTTTAGTTTTATATCAAAGTTTCATTGATTTATTCAATTATGAGTTTGATTTAAAGATCTCATCATTTAACTAAATTTCATTAACTAAGTTAGGTTTAGTTAATTTTAATTTCATTTGAGTGAAATATGTTATTTTTTTGATTTAAAGTTTGTTTACCAATCATTTTGGGTATTATATCATTTCTGATTTTCATTTGATAGTTAAATTATTATTAATTTAGGTTATGTTTTAATTAATTACTTAATTGATTAAAGTTTAATTCAAAGTGTTTATTTAGGGTTAATTAGGTTTTAAAAAATTACATTATTTTCCTAAGGAGCATCTTCAACTACAACTATAATTAATTATCAATGGGCAATTAGACACCTTTGACAAAGTCAAGTTAATATGAAAATATAGACCTTTGCAGCAAATCTTTTCTTAAAACTTGCAATAATGATGATAATTTTGACTTATTCTTTGATATGTGTCATGATTTTATTGTTGGATCATATATGAAATGTATTATCTGCGGATCCAAACTGTGTGATCGTGAATCCATATCATGCGATTGTGGATCTGAACTGAGTGATTGTTCGATTTGAGCCATCCGTTCCCCAAACAGCGGGATCGTACGGCGGCTGCTTTCCAGCGAGTGAAAGTGGCGGAAAATTGTTCATCCAATGAGATTTTTTACAATTTTGAACCAAATTTTGTCCGATTTGGCTCATTTTCATGATGATTTTCACTGAAAAATCTCTCATTTCGTATTAGGACTAAATATAATGAGAAATGCAGGGCTTCTCAAAGGAAATTCCTAAAAATCATGCAAAAATAGAAGTTCCTAAAGATGACTAAAGTTTGGTAAAATTACCTCGTCGAGGATGGTTTTCGGCGGCCATGAAGATCCGAGTGAGCTCCTAAGTGGAAGAGGAAGCTTCAGAATGAGTGCAGCCTTCACCTTCACTTCGGAATGATGTATTCTTCAATCGTCGCCGCTTCCTTGCCAAAATCAACTCAGTTTTTAAGTAGAATCCTTTGTGGGGGAGAATCCATGAGGGATTTAATTAGGTTGGGTTGATTTTAGGTTGATCCTAAATGGGTTTGGATCAAGTTTGATCAGCCTCTAATGGGGCTTGACTTAGCTTCAACAGATTTAGCTCAATGTGGGTCATATGGATCATATTAGGTCATATCAGGCTAGGTTGACCAATTGGTCAGATTGGGTCAAACCAAGGCTTAGGATAGGTTCAAATGATGATTTGAAAATTTTTGGTATGATTAGTTTGGTTTAATTTGGCTTAGGATTGATTTTAGCTCATTTAGAATCAAATGGGTCAAATGGGTCAAGTTGACCCATTTGACCAAAATTCCAAATTGGTTTGGGTTATGGGTTGATTCATTTTCAATTGGCTAATTGAAGGTAAACGTGGTCCTTGCTTTGAATCAATTTGGATATATACTTCCCCTAATTCAACAAAATTTTCACTCTCCCTCTGTTGATTGAAGTAGAGGAACTCGGAGCAAGCCCTGGCTAGTCTTCCCATGCTTCCTAGAGAGAGTTTGAAATTCCCATGTCTCAGTTTTCAGAGATTGAAAACAAGGGAGCTCCACCTAAAACCCAACTCCCTCCACACTCAAAACTAGTGCAATTCCTTTTGCAACCTCCATTAGTGAGCGCAATTGAACTCACCTAAGCTCTTTCTTAAGTTCCTAAGGCCAGGGAGGAGGCACCTTGATCATGACAGAGCTCAAGGCAAAGGGGAGTTGTTCTCTAGAAGCAACCACCCAATCTCAAGAGCTCAAACTTTCAGCAAAGCATCATTTCAACTAGACAAATCTTCTCTAAGGGAATCGAGCGCTAATGATCACCTCCGATGAGGTATTCCATTTTTTAGATCTTAAGTTCAATGTATGTTGGTCCTTTGTGAAGTGGATTTCAATCCTAGGTTGATTTAGCTGTTAGATGTGCTTGTACTCATGCTTAGATGGTGTGGGTTGATTTTCAATCCAATCCGAGCTCAATCGAGCTCAGATCATGGCTTCAAAGATGGGCGGTCTCCATCTTACATAGAGAATGGTAGGAATGGATCTTTGGCCATCCATCCATGCATTTTGTATGGATGGCTAAAATTAAAACATGTAGCATCCCATGATTAACCACTTTAATTCGCAGCTTTAATCTCAATTGTCCGATTCTTGATCGGATGACTGAAGAGAAAGTGTGTAGCGCTACCGCCACACAGTGCTATGATGTGATGGGTTAAGTATCCAATCCCATCGCACCACGTGGAAAGCACACATCGCGTCAGCAGCCCACATGGCATCGACAAAATTAAAAACTTAATTAGGGTGTTTAAATACAACAACAACAACAACAACAACAACAACAACAACAACAACAACAACAACAACAACAACAACAACAATAACAACAACAACAACAAAACAACAACAACAACAACAACAACAACAACAACAACAACAACAACAACAACAACAACAACAATAACAACAACAACAACAACAACAACAACAACAACAACAACAACAACAACAACAACAATAACAACAACAACAACAACAACAACAATAACAACAATAACAACAACAACAACAACAAAAATAACAACAACAACAACAGCAACAACAACAATAACAACAACAACAACAGCAACAACAACAACAAATAACAACAACAACAACAACAAATAACAATACAACAACAACAACAAGTTTTATCCCACTAAGTGGGTCTGGTACATTTAACTCTTTGGCAATCCATCTGGCCGAAAGCAATGCCTTGTCGTTTTGATCCAATTGACCATAAGGAATGGGTTTGTTAGGCCATTTAGGGTGTCCTTGAATTCAATTTTGGGTAAGGAGTGGAATGGAGAAGTGGCCATGTGCTTGAATTGAGTGTAAGGAGGAATTCATGTGCTCCATTTCAAGGCATGTGGTTAGTTTGGCCGTTGGGATAGGTTTTGCTGACCCAAACCCATTGGGTTGGGTGCACCACACTCCCTAGTGTTCACTTGATCTACTAAAAGAGTGTCAAGTTGTTATGGAGAGGATTTGACCAAATTCCAAATGAATTTGGCCAAAATTTACCGTATGGCCTAGGGGTAAAATGGTCATTTGACCTTGATTTCAGTTTAGGCATGTTTGATATGATGATAAAATAGGATTGGCCAAGTTTCATTGAATTTGGAGTTGGTTTGATGTGATTTGGCTCATGTTGACCCATTTAGGTCAAAATGGGTCAACTTGGGTCAAGTTGACCAAATGGTCAAATTGGGTCAAACTAAGGGTTGGGTCAAGTTCATATGACCATTTGAAATGTTTTGGTAGCTTTTGTTTGATTTAATTTGGTTTAGGTTTGGATTTGATTCATTTGATTTCATTTAGGTCAAATGGTCAAGTTGACCAATTTGACTCATTTGACCTATTTGAGCTAGATCATTGGTAGGTTTAGCTTTGGTTGGTCATATGAAAGTGATTGATATCTTTATTTCCAATCAATTTTTGTTACGTTTGAATTTGGCTCAATATGACCCTTTAGGTCAAGTTGGGTTCATGGTCAATTGGGCTAGGTTGGGTCTAGTTGGCCAATTGGGGCTTTGGTCAAGTTCAACAATCATTTTGGAATGAAATTGACCCATTGGTTTCAATTAATTTGGCTTAGATCAAATTTTGACACATTTTGACTTTTTAGGTCAAGTAGGGTCAAGTGGCCAATTGGGCTAGGTTATGCTCAAATGTTGACTTAGTCAAGTTTAAATATTGATCATGAATGAACTTAGATCATTGGTTTCAATCAATTTAGCCTATGATGGATTTTGGCTATATTGGGTTTCATTTTGGCTAAGTATTGACTTGGTCAACCCTTAGGTTTGACTTGGTTTGACCCAATTTGAGTGATTGATCATCTCATGATGAGAGGTTTAGGTGAGCTTAGTTCAATCCAATTTGGTTAGGATTAGAATTTGGCTCATAAGGGTACTTTAGGTCACTTTGGGTCAAGTGAACCTACATGGGTCAAATGGCTTGTCAAAGCTTGATTTGAGTTTCATTGAACTTACATATGGACTTATGATTGAAATATAAATCTATTTGCAGGTAGTTTGAAGTCAAATGGGTTTTGATTCATTTGACAATTTCAAATTCAAAGGGTGAACATGAAATGAATTTTGGCTTGATTTTTGGATTGAGTTTTGGTTAAGTGATTGAAGTTTGTATTTATATTTGGATTCATGATTGAATGATTGATTGAATCATGAAGAAAAAATCAAGAGTTTGGCTTGATTTGAAGTTGATTTGTCTAAGTTCAAGAATTTGACTAGAAAGGCCTAAGTGGGATTTTGATTGAATTTGAGTTTGATTTTTAGAGTTGGTTTAGATTGTTCGAATTTATATTTCATTTATATATGTGAATATAAATGAGAATATAAATTGGTTATGAGAAAATTTCATTATTTTGAAGTGATTTGAGCATGATCTGGCTAAGTCCTTAAGAGAAAAAAAATAAAGGATTTAGGAAAGATTTTGAACTTGGAATTGAATTTCAACTTGGAATTTGATTTGATTGATTTGAATTTTTATTTTATTTATATATATGAATATCAATGAGAATATAAATGAGTTGTGAGAAATTTTATGAGTTTAAATTGATTTGAAGATGATTTATGCTAAGTCCTTAAAAGGGAATTAAGGACTTAGAAAATATTTGGAATTTGGAATTTCAACTTAGAATTTGATTTGATTGATTTGAATTTATATTTTATTTATATATGTGAATATAAATAAGAATATAAATGGGTTATGGGAAAAATTCATGAATTTGAACTGATTTGAAGATGATTTAGGCTAAGTCCTTAAGAGTGGATTAAAGGACTTTAGAATGATTTTGAACTTGGAATTTCAATCATGGATTTCAATTATGTGGCATTGATTTGAGTTTGGAGAAAATCAATTAGGCTGGAATTGATTTGGAGTTTGACTTGAAAGAAGGAAGTGCGGAATGTGGTTCAAACTATAGGGTAGGCAAATTTTCTTAACACCTCTAAAGCATGACCTATTCCTATGGCTAATTCTTCTAAGTCTCTAGGGTTAGGTTGAGTGTCCACCTAATGATTAAAGATATCTTAAGACTAAGGATACCTTAAAATCTAAGAGAAGTCTTATGTCTAAGATAGAGGGATTGAGAGCTCATCCTATAAATGAGGTCAACATATATTAAATATGATTTGTTCACATAAAAAGACTTTAGATCTAATGTGAATTTATCCTCAACTCCAGATCAAGTTTCATATTTATTTAGTAACTGGACTTCAAATTTATCTTAAGTCCCATGTGAGTTTCAGTTCATGTATATCAAAAGAATTCAAGTTTATTTCAAGTTTTATAGGTTCACTTGAGTTTGATCCCCATTTTCTTATTTAAAATATGATTTTCAATTTTATTTATACTCATGTCTCTTTCAAATTCAATTCAAGTTTATTTATATTTAATTTTCAATTCATTTCTTTAGACTTTATATTTTATATTTAACATAATGTTAAATCATTTTTAAGTCATAAATATTTGACAAAATTCAATAAAGATTCCAACATCATCCCCGCAAAGGAGCTATATCAAACTATTTCTACCGCCACCCCTAATGAGCATGACGGTTGGTGTTTTGAAGAACCTCGACTGAATTTCAATCCCGTTACACCCTAATGGGCATAACGAGGCCTCCAATCACCTACATAAAAGTAAGTATATATATGTAATTTCTACACATTCAGACATCCTTCCTCTTTTTTTTCTAAGTCTAAAATTTACTCAAAATTTCAGCAGCATTTCGGCATAGGGGGGCAACATCTAACAGGATTGGCTTACTCGGTACACCCTATTGAGCATAGCGAGCGGTGTCTTGCGATACCACAATCGATTTTTATCTTGTCAAGCCCTATTGAGCATGACGAGATCTTCAAACTTGTTGTAGCATGAAGGTCATTAATAAACTATAGCCCTTGGATTGTCTTTAAGCCCAACCATGCTTCTTGAGAAAAGCTCGAGCTGCTCCCTTGATAGCGAGGTTAAGTATCAACTTATCCTTATCAAAAGGTTCCCTCGTAATAGGATCAAATTTACCCACCTTATCAAAATGTTCAAGAAGTAAATCTTTTTCATAAGTAACACCACTTGGAGTGATCACATGTCCTGGAAGATGTCAAGTGTGATATTGCAACATAGATAGTCAGGTACCTCTCTACGAGTGTCATCCTCCAAAGCTTTATTGAGCAATTCATTAAGAAGTTCAAGTTGGTCAACTTTATCATCTAATGATGCTTGAGAACCATCTTCAGTTTGAGGATCTTCAAGAAATTGAGTTTCTACAACCGCCATGCTCGTTTATTGGATGAAAGTTCCCATTCCAAGTATTTAGCTTTAGCAAGTGCCAGCCATATATCCTCAGTCATGTCCCCAATAGGGTTCGTACTCCTCTCAAGATTAAAGGCTTTCTCTAATTCTTTGATACCTTGAATTCAGGCAATGTCGATGGAGAGGGGAATTGAATAAGAATGGGCGACAGACTAGAGAAATGGGAGAGCTTAGCTTTCAAGATTTATGTGGTTTTTTTCAGGTAGCCAACCAGGAGAAGAGTCTTTGGGATTTTTGTTTGCGGTTTGGAGGAATATTGGAGGGAATGAGTGGGAGCAGTTGAGGAAGGATCATCTTGCGGTTGAGAAAACCGAACGAGAAAGAGTGGGAAATAAAGGGCGACGGTTGCTTGAAGCTTTTTTTCATTTTTTTTGAAATAATATTAGGGGTCAACAAATGTGACTCGCACATGGAGCGAGACATATTTGTTGAAAACTGGTTGACCCTTCGAGTTGACCATGAATCTTATATCACTTTAGCTTCAATTTCAATAGCTTATGGAGCTTTGATATGATTTGTCATTAGTATGATGCCTTGTGTTTGGACGAGTTAAATGATATAATTGACCAGTTTGTCAGGCTCAACTTGTCAGATGGATAAAAGCTCTTCCACCATCTACTCTCTTCTTTAATGAGTTTGTTGAAGATCTCTTTATTCTATGTTGTTGTAGATTTGGGTTTCTCCGGCCTAGCTTGGTCGATTTGATGGAGGAATTGACCTGATTTGTCGATATTGACTTATTAGAAAGTGCACCTATATCTTTAATCATATGATTGCTGCTTTGACAGACTTGTTGAAGGGTGCGTATAGATGACCAAGCCTTCGGGCTTATATTAGGTCTATAATGTTGAGTTATCAGTCTAGCAATGAGTGCTTTAACAGACTGAATAACTACAGAATTTCCTTAGTTCAACGATCGGCTTTGTATGAACTGTGGAATTGCTTCCTCGGTCCTGTGCTTTCTGCTTTGGCGAACTTGATGAGGAGATTGACTTTGATCTGTGCTTTGTGCTTGATCAGATCATTTGAGAATAGATTGAAATATCACCCTGTAGGTAATATAAAGATAGACTTGAGGCAATTTTGAATTGAGAGTTTCCTCAGATTGTCTTGGTCTATATATTAGGTAGAAAGATCTCTTGGATTATGATTACTTGTAGTCACTAAGCTGGATCTGGTTTGAGATTGAATAGCTATCATCATTGGACTGACGAGCAGGAGCTCTTTCACTATGACTTTTTCTTACGGCTTGTTGAGTGAGAAGAGCATCAGCAACTCGACAATTTATAGGCTTGTTTAGTTTGACATTTATAACCTACTCGAGTATTCAACTTAAGCTGTGATGGGTTTGTGATTTGGTCATCGGACTAATGAATGGGGGCACTTTTACTGTGGCTTTTTCTTATGAGTTATTGAGTGAGGAGAGCATCAATAACTCGACCATTTGTGGGCCTATTGAGTTTGACCTTTAGAACACATCTGTGTCCTAGACTTCAGGATATAGAGGTTAATATTTTTTTAACTCAATTGATTGAAGCTTCCAAAATTGAGAGTTCTTCTGACATGATCTTCAGAATTTGTCAAATCTCGGAGATAAACTTTTGATATTTAGGGTTATCTTTTCATGCATAGAAATATATTCTTTTTATTCCTGCAAGAACCTGCAACTTTAAAAATAATAATTATAAATATATTCATGGATCTTGGCATAAAACTCAATGTCAACCTGAATGTATATACAAGAAGGTCTCATGTTTCACCGGAAAGGATTGATCAACTTTGATTATAAAAACTAAAAAAAATATCCCCTGTGTAACAGGGGAATTTTTATGAATTTTTTTTTTATCTTGAGTAAGTATATTTATTTAGGGATCTCAACATGGAGCACGAAGTCAACCTAAATACATATACTTAAAAAATGCCCCCTATCTTGCAGAGGGATTTATACTGTATCTCGAGAATATATTTATCATGTATAATACTTTTTCAGGTATCGACCATTAATTGGTGGCATTGAACTTTTGTCATTCAGGTCAATGAGTTAGTATGCCCCTCTTTGATATACCTTTTTGATGACAAAATGACCCTCCCAATTAGGCTTAAATTTGCCACCAATTCTTCGATTATGAGTAATCGATCTTCTCAGCACTGAGATAAATTCCCCCTTTTGGAATGTTCGAGGTCGCACTTTATGATCAAATGCATTCTTCTGATTACATTTTATGCATAATATTATTTCAAATATCAACCATTGATTGGCTGGTAGGCTCTACCCTGATATACATTTTCAATGGTGAAAGGCCCTTTCCAATTAGACTAAAATTTATTGCTTATTTTGGGGTGAGGATTAATTAGTCTTCTCAACACTAGGACCATTTCTCCTTCTTGAAAAATTCGAGGACGCACTATATGATTGAATGCTTTGGACATCCTCGCCTGATAAACTTTTAAATTTTGTTGAGCTTGGAGCCTAACTTCGTCAAGTGCATCAAGCTCTTCCATCCGTAGACAGACATTCTCATCTTAGGTAAGATCGTGTTGAATGGCTACTCAGAGTGAATGTAGTTCAACTTCAAGTGGCAGGCTGCTTCAACTCCAAATACTAGCACATAATGAGTGAATTTTGTGGGAGGACAGTCCATATGTCATGTCATTATCTTTCTTTAAGACAATTTCACTTTGAGACTCTGGCCTCCTTATTTTCTTTCTTTTTTGCTAAGACCTTTTGGACGATGGATTCTTAGACCTATAATCTAAGTGTCATGCCTCGATGCTCACCGTATGAGACTTGAATTGATAGACATCTTGCCTGGGCTGTGGGAGAAGGTTTCCTTGGAGGAGCAACTCTAACCTCCCTCATGACAGGAATTTAATATTTTATTTTCATCAGTCCTTTCTCCTTAATAATTTTGAGGACTATATGCACTCTTGTAGAAACAATTTTGAGTTTTCTCACTAGAGACGCTAGACCCTAACATTGTCGGGTCCAGAAGGACTATTTAATTTAACCTCTAGAGCTCTTCCGCTTTATCTATCTTAGGTTGTCAAACCTATTATGGGTTAGAACACTCGCTTTCAGTTCCACAGTTGGTTATACAATTTTCTACTTGAACAATGGATATTGAGCACACAGTTCAGCATTTCTCTTTCTCCATTGTCTCTGGGTTAGCTTGCTTCCAGTTGAAAAAGCTTCTGTGTTGCTACTTATTCTTGAGGCTTCGGCCTCCATATTTATTTTTCTTTCTACCAGGACCTTTCGGTAGCGAATTTCTGAACATGTGGTTCAGGTGTCACACTTCAATGTTCACTGTGCAGGAATTGCTTAGAACAGTCTTGAGCATTATCCACTAAGAGTAGCCTTTTTGGTGAAGCTTTCTCATTTTCTCTAATAATTGAGCATTGATACTTTTTCTTCATGAGACCCTTCTCCTTAACAACTTTCGGCACCCTATGCTCTATAGAGAATAGAGTCTCAGGATACCTCATTTGTGAGATTATAGTTGGGTTTCATTGCTCCCAGAATGATTGTTTGATATCACCAGTAGAGATGTTCTTTTTCACCAACTTGAGATTTTCAAACTTTTTGTGAGTGGGAACACTCGCTTCTGATATCAAGTCTGGTCACATGGCTAGTGATTTAGGTAGTAATTGTTGAGCCCATAGTTCAGCATTTCTTCTCTTTCTTTGCCTTCTACTTAGTTTTCCTCTAGAAGAGGAAGCTTTAGCATTATGCCTTCCCAGTGCAAAAAGTTCAACTAGTAGAGTGCTCGCATTCACAAGTATAGTTGATACTTTCTACCCAGTGATGATTCTTTTCATGACTAGCACCTCAAAATGACCCAATCGTTTGAACACTTTGGTTCTCTTTCGAGAAACCTTAGTAATAGTAGCGGTCATTCCAATTGTCCTCCTCCCCTGCACAGGTTGATGTGTACAATATGCAAATGCTTCAAGTGGAGGATTATTTACAGCGGTGATAGCTAGAAAGTTTATGCTACTAATTTGGATGGTAGCTCCAGCATCTCCAGTATTGATTACAACATTAACCGGATAAATGTTGGCTCCATGACCTAGATTTATGATGAACAGTGTGTTCATTTTTTTGTTTTAAATTTTCAAATATTTTGTTGCTACTATAGCATGTATATGACTAGCCAAAGATGGAAAGAGAAACCAATCCCAGTAGTCGCCAAAATCGTTGTGGGCTCCAAAATTTGTCACCTCTCATATTAAGAGAGTGATTTAATGCGTCACTTATAATTTTTAGAAAGTAGATGAGATAGTAGATAAGAACACTGGATATTTTGCCTTCATTTGTGAGGACTTTAGATCACGGTTCCATGTTTCTATAGGGCTTTTAGTTAATTACCTCCCAATCTTTGAGAGAGAACTTTTGATTAAGGCTATTAGTTATATCACTAAATGTGTAGTATATAGTAGCAGCATGTGAAGTTTTAAAATTTAAAATTTATATTTATGAAATTCATCATCGTTAGCATAACTTAAAGTGGATGGTTGGGGAAATGATGACGTGCCTAATCTAGGTCTCATGGTTCCATTATTCTAGAGCATGATCCACTACTTCTTAGTGGGAGGTAGTCAACTCCGACGATAGAAGGTTCTTTGTCGAGACTACATGGGTTACGTCTTCCAATCTTTGTACTGGGGTGGTGTTTGTCTAAGGAGACAAGCTTATTACCTTAGTGGTAGAGGACTTTTGCCTTATTAAGTATATTATGATTCATAACTCAAGAGCAAGGGGATCTAGGCTATCTGATCATGATCATGATATAATGGTTCCATTTGGCGGCAACCACCCGATGAACTTCGATCATGGCATCATAGTGGAGTTCTTGGTCAAAACGCCGTCAGAGGATCTGGACATGTACTAAGAGGCTTAAGAGTGAACATAGTAGAATACTTGATTTGACATTAACTCCTTTGTGAGTTAGAGTTTTCTTAATTTGTCAAATTTAATAAATAATTATGGAACGTGTGTTGGATTTTAACTTTAAGTTTTTAGAGATTAAATTTCATTTAAGCGTTTAACACTTAATGACATGTTAGATTTTACAATTAGATTGATATTTAATTTGAGTTAATTTGATTTGAAATTAGTATCACATTTTGATGGAAGTATCCCCTCCAACTGAAATCACCATTCAATATAGCCATTATTGGGGTGGATGTATAGTTTGATCATTTTATTTATTATTTCAGATCTTGTCGACTCTATTAATTTAATAATAAAAGATCAAATCTACTATCATATGATAGAATTAGCTTTTTAGATATTTTAAAAAGTTGAAATTTTTTATAATAATTAGATTTTTAGGTTTCGTTATCCCGGACCCGATCCTTAGACCAAACTGCGAATCAACCGGCACAGCATCCTCAAACCCTAGGTTTAAGTATTCAACATAGTGTTAGGGCCCATGTAGGTGTTTAGTAATTCAGATAATTTTATATTTAAATTATGAGATTAATTTTATATTTTTATTTAATTCCAATTTAGCCTGTGCAACCTTTTCAGACATTAAAATTTGAACTCTGAATTTTCATGTCTGAACACATACACGCATTTTTAGCCTAGAAAATTTCATCTAATCAATGAAATTATTGATTTTGAACATCATAATTAGAAAAAGAATTTAATTCAAGTTTATTTATATTTAATTTCTAATTTATTTTTTAGGACTTTATATTTTATATTTAACATAATGTTAAATCATTTTTTTTAAGTCCCAAAAGTTTGACAAAATTTTGGCAACACTTCAACAATATTCCTACGTCATCCTCGCATAGGGGGCTACATCGAAACTATTTTGGCCTACCCGTCATGCCCTAATGAGCGTGAAGGTTGGTATTTTAATGCACCTCGGCCGAATTTTAATCCCGTTATACCCTAATGAGCATAACGAGGCCTTCAATCACATGCATAAAAATAAATATATATGTAATTTCTACACATTCAAACCTCCTCCCTCTTTTTTTAAGTCAAAATTTACTCAAAATTTTAGCAGCATTTCGGCATAGGGGGACTGCATCTAATAGGCTTGACTTACTCAGTATGCCCTATTAAGCGTAGAGAGCAGTGTCTTGTGACACCACAGTCAATTTTCAGTTTGTCACGCCCTAATGAGTGTGATGAGGTCTTCAAACCTGTTGTAGCGTGAAGTTCATTAATAAACTACAACCCTTGAAACGTCTTGTAAGCCCAACCATGCTTCTTGAGAAAAGCTCGAGCTGCTCCCTTGATGATGAGGTTAAGTATCAACTTATACTTATCAAGAGGTTTCCTCATAATAGGATCAAATATACCCACCTTATCAAGATGTTCAAGAAGTAAATCTTTTTCATAAGCAACACCACTTGGAGTGATCACAGGTCCTAGGCGAGAAAGTGATATTGCAACATAGATAGTAAGGTACCTCTCTAGGAGTGTCATCCTCCAAAGCTTTACTGAACACTCCACTCATAAGTTCAAGTTGGTCAACTTTATCATCTGAGGATGCTTGAGAACTATCTTTAGTTTGAGGATCTTCAAGAAATTGAGTTTCTGCAACCGTCATGCTCATTTACTGGATGAAAGTTCCCATTCCAAGTACTTGGCTTTAACAAGTGCCTGCCATATATCCTCAATCATGTCCCTAACAAGGTTTGCGCTCCTCTCAAGATCAAAGGCTTTCTCTAATTCTTTGATACCTCCAGCAAAATCTTGGCAATTTTTTTAAATTAAGTATGGTTAGAATCTGAATTAGGTAATTAAGCACGGTCAAACAAAAATTTAAGAATATATAGTATTAACTTGCTACGTGATACGATGTGGCCGATGATCGCGTTGAAATGAGGCGACTTGCCGAATGAGCAAGTCCCCATGAAGCGGCTTTCTTTAATAATGGTTTAAATAATTAATTATTCTTTCCTTAACGTTAAAGTAGTATAGCTCAGTTGGCACATTATCAGATTGAAGATCTAAAAGTACGTGTTTGAATCACGCTCACTGCATTTAAATTTTATTTTTTGGAAAATAAATTTAATATTATATAATAAATATATTTTTAATATATATAATATATATATAAATATATATATATATATATATATATATATTTATATATATATATATATATATATATATATATATATATATATATTTATATATAATTTCTTTATTTATTTATTAAAATTATTTATTTATATATTTTAAATATTTTTTATTATATATTAACAAAAATTAATAAAAATTATATATTTTAAATAATTATATTAATTAATAAAAAAAAAATTAAACAAATTTATAAATTTATATATATAATTAAAAATATTTTTAAATTATATATTTAATTATACATATATAAATAAATAAATTAATAACTAAATATATAAATATTTAGTTATTAAATATTTTATAAAAAATATTTTTAAATTATATATTTTAAATATTTTAAATAATTATATTAATTAAAAAATTTAATAAAAATAAAACCTCCCTCTTTGGGTGATATTATATTTAAAATAATCCCTAGTATATAATAGTTTTAAATAATAATAGTTTTAAATAATAATAATTTTAAAATATAGATATAATTATAAATATTTATAAAGCTATTGAAATAGTTAATTATTTCACTCAATTTTAATGAATGAAAAATAATTATTTATTTTCAAATATAATAAAAAATAAATCGCATTCCAGTAATAATATTTATCTTATTAAAAGGAAATTCAGAAATTTATTTTTCAAAAAATAGAATTTAAATGCAGTGAGCGTGATTCAAACACGTGACTTTTAGATCTTCAATCTGATAATCTGCGAACTAAACTATCATGCTTTAACATTAAAGAAAGAATAATTAATTATTTAAACCATTATTAAAGGCAAGTCGCCCAATTAATGGGCGACTTGCTTTAATAAATCTCATCAGCGCTCGCATATTGTGCTGGCTGTAGTCACACTAATTGGGCGACTATACATATTCTTAAATTTTTATTTGACCGTACTTAATTACCTAATTCAGATTCTAACCATACTTAATTTAAAAAAATTGCCCAAAATCTTTCCCTTCTAAGAATGCTAGCCCCAACATATAGCGAGCCTTCACAGAAGAACCGTCCAATGAATGACTCTTCAACAGTCTTGTTCAACTCTTTCCTAATCTTTTCTCTTAAAGTAATGAAGTGCCCGATTGGACAAATAAACAACCACATCATAGAAAAGTGTGATCACCTTGGTGTATGGATCGATCATGGCTCCAAGGTGCTCTTTCTTGAAGGCGACGTTGTCATTGAGGTGTGAAGTCTCCGCTTGCTTCGTAATGCTCGGCGACTTAGTAGTTATTCACCTTTTAGTTCTTCTTTTACCTTAGATGTAGCCTTTTTCCGGGGGTTGGTTTAAAGTTGTTGGAGGAAGTGAACGGAAAAAGTAATCAGAGAGGAAGAAAGCAAGCAAATTCGGGGAACATAGAGGTGTCGCGTGCGAGAAGCTTAAAGTTTGTCGAATTCTTCTTGTCAATGAAAGACTTCTTCTTGCCCATATTCCACAGAATGTTGTTCTGATCGCTGAGGTTGGAGGTGGCTTGTGCTCGTTTAGGGTTTTAGTTGATGGAGATGGGAAGTGAATGAGAACGAGCGACGGATGAGAGAAATGGGAGAGCTCGGCTTTCAGGATTTATGCAATTTTTTTTAAGAGCCAACGAGGAGAAGAGTCTTCGGGATTTTTGTTTACGGTTTGGAGGAATCCCAGAGGGAATGAGAGGGAGCCGTTGCGGAAGGATCATGCTTGCGGTTGAGGAAATTGAACTTGAAAGAGTGGGAAATAGAAGGAGACGAAAGAGTGGGAAATAGAAGGAGACGGTTGCTCGCAGTATTTTTTTCATTTTTTTAAATAATATTAGGGGTCAACATTAATCTCTTTAGATATTCGTTCCAACCTATCGAATGGCAGTGTCTCAGATATTAATTTTTGAAATCGATCACAATTAAATTACTTATATTTATCAAATATTCTTTTGAATTTTAACATGATTAGTTTTAATTGGATTTCCCCATTTTAAGTTTCCAACCTTTTTCTAAGTTCTCGATTTCCCCATTTCAAGTTTCTAGGCTTTTTTAAGTTCTTGCATTATCGGTCCCCATTTTCTACTATGGCTTCTAAATCAAAAGTCCCTTTCCATTTTAGACCTCTCTAATAGTGGCATTTCTGATATCATTCCAAGTTGTTTGTGGAATATTTCTTCTTAAATGAATTACTTAAACATGTCTCACAATGCAATTAGAGGTGAACTTCCTATGTTATTGAATATTGTGTTAGCAGCTATAACAACAACAACAAGCCTTCATCCCACTAAGTGGGGTCAGATACATGAATCCTACAGCTCCATTGTGTCCTATTATGTGTTAAATTCTCATTTAATTTAAGTATACTAAAGTCATATTTTGTACATCTTAACCAAGCCTTTTTAGGTCTACCTCTACCTTTCTTAACATAAGGTAAATCTAATGCATCTACTCTCCCCATCCCGACGCTTTTATCGGCCAAACCATCTAAGGCGACTCACTCTAATCTTATCTGCCACTAGAGCTACACCAAAATTTTCTCGAACATACTCATTTCACATTTTATCTATAAGAGTAAAGCCACTCATCCACCTGAGCATCCTCATCGCTGCAACACTTAACTTAGTCTTATGCTTCTCTTTTATTGGTCAATATTTTGCATCATAAATCATTGGAGGTCTTACCACCATCTTATAAATTTTTTTCTTAAGTTTAAGCGCCACTTTTCTATCACACAATAAGCCAGATGCATTCCTCCACTTCAACCATCCAACTTGAATTTTACTAATAAATCCTCTATCTATTTCACCATTATTTTGAACAATAGAGCCTAAATATCTTAATCACTCACTCTTTTTCGTGACTTGTTCACCTAATATCACAACACTACCATTAGAACTTCTACAACTAAAATTACACTCCATATATTCAATTTTAGATCTACTTAAATGAAAACCTTTAGACTCTAAGGTTGACCTCCATAATTCAAGTTTCTCTTGGATTCCCTCTCTAGTCTTATCAACAAGAAGAATGTCATTCATAAAAAGTATACACCAAGTTACATCTTCCTATAAATGCCTAGTAAGGACATCCATAACTAAAGCAAAAAAAGATGAGGGCTTAAAGCTGATCCTTGATGTAATCCAACTGGAATAGGAACATATTTTGTCAATCCTCCTTGTGTTTGGACAGACACAAATGTCAAGTATACATATCCTTAATGACTTGAATATAACCAACATTTACTCCTTTCTTTTTTTATAATTCTCTAAAGTAACAGCATTAGCATCTATAATCGACTTAAAATCAAATCTACTAAAATGGCATCTTCATCGGCCGAGCAATTATGTATGTTTTGCATCATTTTCTAATAATAAGTTTTCTTGGGATTGATTTGTATGTTAATGCAAACATGAGTTTGTTGGTAATACTTGACCTTTCTAAAAATTATCTCTTAGGTGGAATCCCTGATTCAATATGTTAAATGCCTTCATTGATTCTTCTTAACCTATCACATAATAATTTGTCACGTGAAATTCCAAAATGTCATGATAATTTTTCATGCTTTATGACACTAAAATTTATTAGCTTTATAAATAATAACATTTGGGTTTCAATTCCACAGTGGATGGGTAACCTACTAATGTTACTATCATTGCACCTAAGTAATAACAATCTTCAAGGGGAGATCCATTTTTTAAAAATAGCTACAGACTTATCACCTTTGATATTGGAAAAAATAATCTTAGAGGAAATATACCTATGTGGATTAGAGATAAATTATTTTCTCTAAAGATCTCGTGCTTAAGATCAAACAAATTTCAAGGATTAATTCCCTTTGAGCTCTCCAAACTAAAAGGGCTGCAAATTTTGGATCTTGCAAACAATTTTCTTTCAGGGCCATTGCCAAAATCTCTTAAGTTTCTCAATGCAATAGCCACATGAAATAAGAGGCTTGAACCTCTATCTCCAAAAGATGGTGTTATATTTCCAAATAAAGGGCTTAGACTTAGCATTACACATTGTTTGCCTATTCTTCGAGGCATTGCTTTGCCTAATTAGTTAATAATTAATATAAAAGGAATAGATCATGAATTCACGAACATACTCTCTCTTGTCATTATTATGAATTTTTCTTGTAACAATCTCATTGGAGAAGTGCCCATTGAATTAATGAGCTTAGTTGAGTTAATAAGCTTGAATTTGTCTAAAAATTAATTCACAGGATAGATCCCAACCAACATTGGTGACATCCAAAGCTTAGAAAGTTTGGATCTCTCATGGAATCACTTTTAGGAGAAATTCCAAATAGCATTGTAAATTTAAGTGGATTGAACTATCTCAATGTATCATACAATCAACTATTAAGAAGAATTCTAATGGGACTGTTGACCTCACTTTTGGAGTGAGCTCTCAACTTTCTCATCATAGGTCTAAAACTCTTATTGACACTAAGAGTTCCTTAGTCTTAAGACACTTCTAGTGATTAGGAGAACACTTAACCTAACCCTAGAGACTTAGAAGAGTTAGCCATAGGAATGGGTTGTACCTTAAGGATTTATGAAGACTTGCCTACCCTATAGCTCAAACCCAATCCTGCTTTCTTCAAACCAAACCTCAAATTCAAAATTCAAAATTCCAAAATCAAAACCAACTATCCAATGATTGAAATCCATCACTAAATTCAAACTCCAATTCCCTTCTTAGGCCCTTTGATTTTATCTTATGGACTTAGCCTTGAACAAATCCAAATCAACCCAACCCAATTGATTTTCTTAATTATCAAATCCAATCTCAAATCAAATTTCAAACCATAAATTAATTCCAAATTCTAAATGATTGAAATTCATGATCAACTCCAAATTCCAAAAATTTCTTCTTAAGCCATATGAGCCACCTTCATGTGCTTAGCCAAATTTCTTTCAAATCAACTCAAACTTTGTTGATTTTTTATAAATCAATCATTTCTTCATTTATACTCATAAATATAAATGAAACCCACCCTCCAATGTCTAAAAATAAATCAAACCAAATCAAAACCCAAATTATCCCTTTCAACCTACATCCCTAAGCTTAATCAAATTTGCATCCAAATCACTCCAAACTCAAGTGATTTTCTCATGACCCATTTATATCTTCATTTATATTCATAAATATAAATGAAATATAAATTCAAATAACCAAAACCAAACTCAAATCAAATCAAATTCTCAATTTTAGCTCTTTTAGCCAAATTTTTGAACTTGGCTAAATGAAACTCAAATCAACTCAAAACTCATGGATTTCTTCATGATTCAATTATTCCTTCAATCATTGACCCAAATATAAACATAAACCACCATTATCAAGCAGAAACCAATACAACTCAAATCAAGCCCAAATGAAACCCAAACTAGCCAAAACTAACCATATGTCAAATTGATTGAAATCATTGACCCAATCCCATTCATAATCAATGATTGAATATGATAAAGTCATCAATCGAGCCAAACCAAGCCTAATTGGCCACTTGACCTAAGTTGACCCAAATTGACCTAAAAAATCAAATGGGTCAAATCATGATTTAACCCAAATTGATTACAACCAATAACTCAAGTTCATCCCAAATCACTTATTGAACTTGACCAAAGCCATGATTGAGCCCATGTTGACCAATTGGTCAACTTGACTAACCTAGCCCAAATTGACCTAAAAGGTCAAATTGACCAAAATTCAAATTAATTCCAAATTAAATCAAACCAAAGCCTACAATCATTTTCAAGCAACCAATTGAACTTGACTCAACACCTAACCCAACCCAATTGGTCAATTTGATCAAATTGGTCAACTTGACCAATTTGACCCTTTTAAGTCCAAATGAGTCAAATTTAAACCTAAGCCAAACCATATCAAATTAGTCACACCAAAACACTCCAAATCATGATTTAGACCTAACCCAAGCCTTGGTTTGACCCACTTTGGCTAATTGGTCAACCCAGCCCAATGTGAACCCATTTGACCAAATAAGCTCATGTCACCCAAAACTAACTCATGGAACCCTATTAGCCGACCAAGTACACCCCAAACTAGCCTTAGGCCACTCCCAAGTTAGCCCAAAAGTCAAACAAGATCTCCTCAAGTTGACTACCCAATGGACAAAGCCTTCACCTTGGATTCCTACTCTAAGTAGCAAAATCAATGTTGCTCTCCCCATGGCAGGCCTCCTTTTACCAAATGAGGTACTCCTAGAGTTCACTAGCCCATTATAAACACCTTGAATTTACCTTGGACCAGAGGGAACTCACCAAGCTGAGCTTACTCACCCACCATCAATGGACTGGGCGTGGAGAACCAAATCCTCCCACTTGCCCACATCAAGCCTTGAGACCCTCGACATGGCACCACTCATGGCGTGCCACCTCAGATTAAAGGCAACCCCTCTGACAACTTGATGGTGGTGAATTGGTAGAATTCATGGGAGTAATCCCATCCTTCCACCTAGCTCAATTGAGGGATATACTCCCTCAATTCAATCAGTTTTGATAACAATTTGATCTCATTCGGCTCAAGAGAGTAATTCGGAACTCCCCAGAGCTTTCCCAACCCCTCCCGAGTTCCTCCCCCCTCGCCTCCCTGCAGTAGAACCAAACAGACACCTCCATTTCTCCTCCACGCGTGTGTAAACTCTAATTGCTTGTGCATACGCCATCCTCGCATCGCCAATCGGCCACCGAATCACCTCCAAGATTCTCGAAACGGACATTGAGTTTGATCGAAGTCGAGGTGTGTACATACGTGGATTGGTCAACCAAGCTTCCCACACCAAATTGAGCTTAAATTTCTTCAATAGGGCCTCGCCTCAACTAGACAAAGCTACCTCCGATGTTGCACTGCTGGACATTAGCTTTGGTGAGGTAATTTCCCAAAACTGTAGCTTTATGGCTCTATGTGTTGGTCTTTTGTGAAAGGAATCTCCATGTCAAGGGATCCTTGCCGTTGGATGTGATTGTATGCTCCATTAAATGGCGTATGATCCATTTGATCCTAATCCGAGCTCGAGTGAGCTCAGATCAAATGGAGAAAATGGACGGTGCTCGCCTTTCGCCACTCACGAATGGGATAGATCATGAGCCGTCCATCTCGCATGATCGAGATGAACGGCTCTAATCAAATCCCACAGTAGATCCGTTGATTTTCCCCTTAACCTGAGGATTAAATTGTGACCATCTAATTTTAGATCGGACGACCCACAGAGGAAGCGCATCCACCATCATTGAGTCAGCGCATGGATGTGACAACATAAATAACTAATCCCATCGTGCCACGTGGAAAGCGTGTCGCGTCAGCAGCCATGTTGCCCTACGGGATTAAAGGCTTAATTAGGGTTAATTAATTGGTTTTTAATCCTGAAACTTCCTAAAATCATAACTAATCGTAAAACATCCAAAAGAAATACAAACTTAAGCTCATTTTGAAGATAATTTAGAGGAGAATCTAGGAAAATTATAATTAGTTTATTTTGAATAGTGACTTTGGCTTAATTAAGATTTTATCAAAAAAATCTAATTAGTTTAATTACATCTTAATTAAGCACTCAATTAATCTTAAATTTTTTGTGGATATTTAGGAGGATGACCTCTACCTCCCCTATTTTCTAGGATTTTATTGATTGCTTAATTAGGAAAATCATTTGAGTAAGCCTTAATCACTCTCTTAATCCAATTAATTGTAATTAAGGGATGAATAGTAACTTGATTAATCATTTGAACATAATTATTCCTATTAAACAGTAAGATCACTTAGAGAATGTGATTGGGAATATTTTTCCTAATTCATTCCCTTAGTCTTCTTTACTTTTAAAAATCAAATTAATTAATAGGTTAATGGAATGATTAATTGATTAATTAAGTGATTAAATCTTCAAAATAAGCAAATCAAAATCTAATTAAATGTTTAAATGATTTAGGGACTAGGATTGAGGCCTTACTCTTGATCCTTTCCCCTAAGTTAATTTCATCATTCAAATTAAAACATAACCAAAATATTTAATCAATCCATCAAAAGCTTAATGAAATTAAAATTAAAATCAAATCATCCTAATGTAAGCAACCTTTAATTAATCTTGGATAGCTCCTTGGGTGATCAATAACCTAAGGTGAGAGATAATGAAATTATGATTGGCTCACATGTGTGAGAAAATCATAAGAGTAATTAAGTAAGATCCCTTAAGCCTAATTAACTATTAATCATGTTACATTAAAGCCCCTTTCATCTCTTAGGAGCATTGCAAATTTACTTTTTATGTGATTGCATATCTTGTTGGCTTATTATTAATTAATGAATTAACCAAAGGTGATATAGGTAAGGGATAATTAATTCATTTAATTCATACTATAACCTAATCTAAACATAAAATCAACCTAAATATTCTTCATTAAACCCAACTAATTCACACATGGGGAAATGGGTTAGGATTAGCAAACCCTTCTCATATTTCTTAACTCAAATCAAATTCAAAGATAAAAATGTCTTTAAAGAATTTTGATTCTTTTTTAATAACCTTATTTGATATGATTGTCCTTAAAAATTAATTAGGGTGAATAAAATCATGTGTTTATATTCCTTTACTTCTTTCCAATCATGCTAAATACAGTATGCCATATGAAATCATGCATTCATCTCTTTTAAAAAATAATTAAATAAATATTTTCTTTTATGTCAAATTATATGTGTTGGCTAAAATTAAGAATATGAGTGGCTATTATCACTATTAAACCAAAAAAATAAAATTATTTTCAAAACCTATAAATCAAAGATTTCAAATTTCAAATGAAGTAATGCTAATTATAAATATTTATAAGATTGCATATAATGATAGTATAATATGTGTGCTATGAAGTCCTCTTCCCTTCTCTTAACATGGGTTCACATAGGATTTGCAAGTGTATAGTTCATTTGAAAAGAACACAAAACTTTCCTAAATCCATTCCTATGCATCTCTATGTTAAGACTTAGGAAGGGTTTTCATATTACACAAGTAAATCATACAACCAAACCAAACATAATTTTTTGCATGATCCCTTATCCATTTGGTTTTTTTTGTACATTCATATGTATTTGAGAAAAGTGATATATTAGTCTAGACATCTTGGGGCTGCAAGGCTTTAAGTAGCCCTAAGTAGGTCTTGTACCTTATGCCCCTAGTGTAGAAAATAATGGCACTGTACTCACTTAAAACTCTTATACATATACATGTATAATGTGGCCAATGAATAAAGAATCAAAAATCAAACAAATAAAATATAACCTTTGCATGGATTTTTCTTATCCTTACAGTCATTCATACATTTACATGTATTTCAGAAAAGTGGTATATTAGTCCAAGTGAGGCTTTTTAGCTAAGTAGGTCTTGTACCTTACGCCCCTAGTATAGAAAATATGGCATCATACTCACTTATAACTCTTATACATGTGAATGTTTATTTAGCTAATGGATGAACCCTCTTTTCTACATAACAAAGACATGCATTCATGATTCAATTAACAAATAGAATATTTAAATTTTCAAAATACATTTCTTTGCATTCATCATCTAAGATTTGCATTGCATATATATGCATGCTTAAGATTATTCATATGCATGATATACATGATGAAAAGAAATAGATGAGTGTATGTTATGTGATAGTAATCTACCCTAACTAAGCTTAAGATGCCTTTCTTATTGAATAGGGCTATTTAGAATGAATCTAAACTTTAGGTTAATTAAAATACATAATAAACCATTCACTAAAGAAAATTCATTAATCAATTTACCTTAGAAATGACTTAAGATAGGGATGAAAGAGAGGCTCTCCCTCTCTTTTCTATTTTTATAACACTTAGTTTCTTAGTGTAGGCTTTATGAAACAAAAGAAAATATTAAGTAAAATTCCTCAAATCAACTAAACCATTTAAAGAAAAATCAACCCTTCATAAACTAAATTCCTCAAACTTAGCAAATCATAACCCTAAACCTAGTTAGGACATACCACATAAGCTCTAATACATGCACATTAAGCTAAATCACCATTTCCAGCTTTATGTTGGGGTGGTGCATGGTTTGATGAATGTTCAGTTTTATGATGTATTATTTTAGACTGGATATTGGGGATATGTGGATAGCCTGAATGTTAGACCAATATTAGCCTAATCACGTCTTATGTAGGGGGCTATGTTTAAAGGGGCCGCTGTAATAAAAATATAAATATTTTTTGCTGTGCAGGTTGCTTAGTCCCTAAGCATAGCCTAAGTTAGACGTGTGGACTTGGTTACCCATGTGTGGGGTACTAAGTCTAAATTATTCCTATAACTGCTTGGGTTGTATGGTGTGTTTAGCTAACATTTATTTTACAGGTGTAACTAGATTTACTTTCCTTCCTTTTAATATAATTTTTGCAAGGATAAGTGTTATGGGGATTAAGGTGAATATTGGTTATAAGGCCGTGTCTTGTATACCATGTAATGCCTTTGGAGCAAACTACATCCCACTCAATCCAAAAGAAAGAAAGAAGTGGAGCAAATCAAAATTAAAGAAATAAAAGAAGAAGGGTGAAGAATGGGGGATGGAGAATGAAGACCCCCATAACACATCATTTCATAATTGTAATTATTCTTTTATTATACCAAGATGTATAAGGGTAGAGCTCAGCTACTCAAATTTCTTTTGGGTTGTACGGTGGTACCCGATCGCACTGGCCTTTTATTCTTTTGTGATAGCTTTATAAAATTATTCGATATTTTGTTTAACTTGTGTATTAGAAATAACATGTCTTTCCATAGTTTCTTTATGATTAGTGATTGCTGTGTGGCCTAGATGCAATTAGGCTCCTAGGATAAAAATAAATAAATTTTCTATCCCATTAACAACTCATAACTAAAATTTAAAATAATTCATAACCTCATATAAAAACCTAGGAATTAAATCAAGATAATAAAATTATTAGCAAACCCTTAGCTGGATGATTGAAGGTATAATATCATGCATGTCATATTCTTCCACTCTTGTTAAGAGAGGGCTTCCATTTGTGCTAGAGATTAAAGGCTTAACCTGTAAGAGCCTTTAATGAAAAGACACATTTTTCTCTCCTAATTTAGCCCACAATCAATTTCTCATGCATTTAGGCATACAAAATCCTATAGCCTATGTCAAAATAAAAGTCAAAAATTAAATAAAATTTGATAAAATTTGCATTAGATTTAAGTCATTATTCATGCCCTTCATGATCTAGTCTCTTAGGAGTGAGTTTAAGGACTTAGTTTCTTTTCTAAGTAAATAACAACCTAACCATCTTGCAAAGCATATGACTTTCCTACATTAATTTAAAGCTTAGGAGGAGTTAACTAGCTTCCACTGCATGCAGTAATAAGCCTAGCAGTCAGGTGATTTACTCTCTCTTGTGGAGGTAAACCATATACCCATTTTTGCCTAAGATTTAAGTCGTGATTTGGTCCTGGCCAAAGCTCCCTAGACTTAGGATCTGACATTGTTGTTTTCCTTTGCGAGCTATAAGCATAAATCCTCATCTCTTAGGCATTTTTATAATCTTGTATTGTGGAATTATAAGCCCTAGACTTTTAATAAAAATTCAACTCAAATAAATAAATCTTCTCAAATTCAAATGTATAGAGCCCAACCATAGGATAGATTGGAGTGCTCACTAGGTTTCCTAGTATCATGAGCACTCCCTACTCAACTCCCTTAGTTTTGATAAGAACTCTTCCCCTTTTGATCTCTTCCACTTGATTTTCAAAATTATAACTAATCCTTTGATAGTCCTATCTTTGAATTCTTTGGAGACAACAGTCGTCTACTTTAATCGAGAGTATTCTTAAGAGATTCATTTCCCTTAAGATGCAATTAACTATGGAGACTTGCCTCCATAGGAAACTTAATGAACTTGGTTTAAATAAACCCTGCTTTACTTTTCCATATAAAGTAGAAAAAAAATCTCTGGTATATCCAAAGACCCATCATACCTCAGGAGTCCTCATTAGGTGATTAGGTCCATTATAGGATAGTGACTTCTATCTCAAAAGATAGTACACTATTCCTTAATGTCATACCAGATCACCCTAATGAGTACATTTACGGATCTGTATGGTGTCCCCTCATACAAACATACACAACGCAAAAATAAATACCACAAGACCTAACTTGACACCTTTAATGAATCAAGTTACTATGGAAATCCCAAACTCTATGAAAACCCCTCCTTAAGACTTGTGAAAATTATGAACATAATATACACAATGGAGGAACTAACTCTAATGATGAATATTGAGATGAAAATTTTGATTTGTTTATTGGTATGATGTTTGATTTAGTTATTGGATTTTGTAGTGCACTGGGGATTTTATTGCTCAAGTGGTCTTCAGCAATTGCTTATTTTCAGTTATATGATAATATAATAAATAATATTTATGTATTTATTGTTGTGAAATTGAATTAAAAGCCTAAGAATAGTTATCCACATAATATTTATGTACTTAGAATTTTTTTTCTAACTTTTCATATAGAGATATTAGCTAAGACTAATAAATTACCTCGTCTATCTCCAAGCTTGAAAGCCTACCCCATTATACTATATATGTATGATATATATTAATTAAATACCAAATAAGTTAGATGCTTAAAAATATGTCCTCATGTGATCACTCTCATGTCCTAAAAATTGCTATTTGTAAAATCACTAAAAATCTAAAACTATTTCCTAAATACAATACAATCACCACCACATTTAAGCATTATATAGAATATTCATATAAATTAAACAAAACATTCAATATATCAATACACAAAACTTAATTGTTTCACCTAAAACTCAATGTCTCAAACTATGAAATTCTTCAAAATAAGAAAATTATGTAAATCTTTTCTCTTTATCAAAACACTCTCCTTTTTCATCCTCTTCTTAGCTTTCCTGAGATATTTCAGCATTTATATATTCATCTTCAACATTCGGATGCAATTGTGGGTTCTCAATGTTTTTCTAATTATGTGTGGAAAAACACATAATTAGTATTTTGATAAATGTGTGGAATTGAGTCATCAGTATAGAGTGCAATTGGTTATCTCTTTTGAGGATACTTTGATGTTCCTTAATATGTGCTATCTCAATGTGATGAATTTCTTAATGAAATTTTTATCATAAATAAATAATAATGTATATATATATATATATATATATATATATATATATATATATATATATATATATATATATATATTAATTTAGTTAGTATTTTATAAAAAATATAAGAATCTTGTGCTATGTCATTAAATGCCACAACTTTATTTCATATTTTAGTTGCTTTCAACTTATCATGTAATGCTAAGATGATAACACAACAAATAGAATTGAATGGTAGGCCAATAATTATAAAATTTATATGACATTAATAAATATAAAAAAATTATAAGGATATATCATTTTAAGTCCCCATATTCTTCCAATATGCAATAAAATAAATTATATAAAAGCAATGTTCTATTGTGCTAAATCATTTCCCAAGTTTTTGACCCCACTTGTCATAGGTTTTGAGAATTAAGTTTAATGTGAACTTTCAAGCAAATTTAACATTAGTTGTTTATTTATTTTTGAATTGTTTAACAAATATATTGAATATACAACTTCAAATTATTTTGAGCACTATTATCGATAAGTCATCACAAGACCAAACCAATCGATTAAACATGAATTTTAATGCAAATATTTTAATTAAAAACTTTTTAAATTATCCAAATTTTATTTTTAGCAAATATATAAACAAAACATACATTTTAATGAGATGAATATAAAAAATTTAAGAATTATTGGCATAATTTTCTTAGGCCAAAAATAATATTAGTGGATCAAGATTTATTTGTCTAGATCATTACAATGATTAGAGCCCAAAAAGAAAGAAATATTAAAAGCAGTGAAAATGTTTACTAGATTTTTAAAGTAAAAAAGAAGTATTGATGACTTTATTAGTTCCTTTAAGTGTAAAATTATTAATTTATAATTATTTATTAAATATAAACTTTTTTTTCTCATTCATTTTTTATTTCATTAAAAGGTAGATTATATTTCCTAAAATTCAGCCAAATATTCCATAACATCAACATTTTTATATAAAAGTGTAATATATACTATGTGTTATAAGATAAGCTTAAATTATTGTTTCATTGAAATATAATTTTGCTTCAATTTCATATGTCAAATCATCCAAGTCTTTCAAGTAATATGACTTGGACTTTCCGCAACAATTAGCTATTTTTTTCTAAATAATCAATAAAAATTTTTAAAATATATACATGAAATGATAATCTTAAAATATAATAATGTTGCCCTAATTCTCTCACATATATATATAAGTAATACTACATGACTCCTATAATAACTAATATAAGCATTAACAAGTTTAGTTGCACATGAAACCATCACATTAGAAATTTAGAAGAAAGATTCCATCTCCCATTCTGAGCTATAAATAAGTCCATCTATGTATGTGAATCAATCATAGCTTAATATAAAAAAAATAACAATAATGAAAAGAGTTGAGCTTCATCTACTACTAATATTTCTTAACCTTTTGTTGTTAAGCTAGAGGGACATTGTAGCATTAAGGAAAGAGAAGCCCTTCTTTGCTTTAAGCAAAGCCTATTTGATCCTCATCTGCTTCTCTATACATGGAAATCAGATGTGGATTGTTGCATGTGGAAGGATGTGAGTTGTAGTACCATAACTGGTAATGTCATCAAGCTCAATTTTGTCAGGACCTATCCCAATTTCAATGATCATGGATCAACATTTTATGCCACATCTTTAGATGTTGCATCACTCTCTCACTTACATCACTTACAATACTTGTGCCTAACTAGTATTTACTTTCGCAATGTAAGCATCCCTCAATCTATTAATATCCTCACTAGTTTGCTCTATCTTGATCATTCCTTTTCAGGGTTTAGTGGAATAATTCCATCTCATCTTGGAAATTTCACAAATCTTCAATATCTTGATCTTAGTGGGAATCCTCTTGCTACTTCTACCCTCATATGGATGTTCCAACTTTCCTCTTTGAAATATCTACATATGAGCCAAGTGAATTTAGCTCTTGCTATTAATTGGCTATATGAGATTAGCATGCTTCCAACTCTTGTAACTTTGTATTTGCGAGACTGCAACCTGAAAACTCTTCAAACTTCACTTTCATATTCTAATTTTTCATCAACCATCAACATAATTGATATTTCTAATAATGAATTCTCAAACTCCACAATTCCTTCTTGGTTATGTAACATGACTAATCTTGTTACACTCTCTATGCATAATTTCCAACTTCATCTCATGATTTCTAACAATCTTTTGGGAACTCTCAACTTAAGAATTTTAGATCTATCATATAACTAAGTATATGGAAGTATACCACAGTGGATTGGAAATATGAGAAATATAACGAATCTTTACCTAAAAAGTAGTCATCTTAGTGGACCTATTCCACGTAGCCTTGGTCAAATCAATAATTTGATTGATTTGGATCTTAGTAACAACCAATTTCAAGATAGTCTTTCATATATTAATTTTGAAATCTATAAAAATTAAAATATCTAGATATTACAAATAATTACTTGAATTTCAACATGATCAATGCAAATTGGGTTACAACATTTCAACTACTTAGCCTTTTCTTAAGTTCTTGCTTTATTGGGCCTCATTTCCCACAGTGGCTTCAATCTCAAAATTCTATTTTATTTTTATACTTCTCCAGTAATGATATATATGATATCATTCCATGTTGGTTTTGGAATATTTCATCTCAATTTCAGTACTTAGACATGTCTTATAATGCAATTAAAGGTGAGCTTCCATTTTCATTAAATATAGGATGGCTTATTGATCTAAGATCAAATCTATTGGAAGGGAATCTTCCATAGCTCATTAGTTTCGTGAATGTGGCATTATTTTCTAATAATAAGTTCTTGAATGGGATTGAGTGGTATTTAAATCCAAACGAGGGTTTTTTTTACAAGTACTTGACATTTCAGAGAACTTTCTCTTCAATAGAATTCCATATTTAATATGACAAATGCCTTCAATGATTAATCTTGACCTATCACATAAAAATTTGTTTGGAGAAATTCCATAATGCAAGGGTAATATTTCAAGCTTTATTACATTAAATGTTATCAACCTTGCAAATAATAATTTTTAGGGTTTCATTCCACATTGGATGACAAACCTACCAATGTTGCTATCATTACACCCAACCAACAATAATTTTCAAGGGGGGATACCATTTCTTAGAAATTGTGGTAAACTTATCACTCTTGACATGGGACAAAATAGACTTAGGGGAAATATACCTTTATGGATTGAGGATATATTATCTTCTTTGAAGATCTTGTGCTTACGATCAAATAAATTTTATGGATCAATTTCCTCTAAGCTCTCAACATTAAAAGGTCTTCAAATCTTGGATCTTGCAGATAATTTTCTTTTAGGTTCATTGCCAAAATCATTGAAATTTCTCAATTCAATGACCGTACCTATTAAGAAGCTTGTGCCTATGATTCCTCCAAGGTATACTGTCTTTAAAAGTATCACTTTGCCAGATTCATTGATGATTGATATAAAAGGAGAGGAGCGAGAATTAAAAGAGATACTCACTCTCTTGTGATAATAATGGATCCTTCTTGTAACAATCTCAGTGGAGAAGTTCCTATTGAATTAATTAGCCTAGTTGGATTGATAAGCTTGAATTTATCTAGCAATCAATTCACTGGTCAGGTCCCAATCAATCTTGATCTTATGCAAAGCTTGGAAAGTTTAGATTTCTCAAGGAATGATTTCAAAGGACAAATTTCAGAGAGCATTGTGAAGTTAAGTGGATTGAACTATCTTAACTTATCCTATAATCAATTTTCAGATAGAATCTCAGAGGGGACCTAGCTTGACACTTTTAATGAATCAAGTTACTGCGAAAATCCTAAACTATGTGGAAAATCACTTCATAAGACTTGTGAAGGTGATGAACATAATATTCATAACGGAGGAAGTAATTCTTATGATGATGATGATGATGATTTTAGTTTGTTCCATGGTATGAGTATTGGTTTTATTGTTGGATAATAGAGTGTTTTAGGGACTCTATTGCTCAAGAAGTCTTGGGCAATCGCTTACTTTCAATTCTATCATACTATCACAAATAATATTTATGTATTTATTACTATGAAAATGAATCGATGGCTTAATCAATAAATAACATATGTTTTCTTTAAATTGATTCTTTTATTTGTTATTCTGTTATTTACTAGTTAGATGAGAAATAATTTTTTTTTTTATGAATTATACTATATCTACTATATGAAATGCATTTCAAAGAACATTTTTTTTTAATCTTCAAAGACAATCCTAACACTAAATTAATTTTAAAAAATAAAATAATAAGATATTGACAAAAGAATTAAAAATTTAATTGAATCATTGAGTGAAGTGCAAGAAATTGGCATAACATTTCAGTCATTAATTAATGTTAAGAACTACTTATAGTCACCAAAAATAGTGATTAAATAAATTAATGACATTTCTTACACTTATAATTAAATTCAGAACTTTTGAATTCTAAAGACAATATTACAATTTTTTTAAGATACAGAGTTTATTAATCAGATTAATTAGTAATTAATTCATTTAATGTAAGTTTCTTTGAAAGACCGGCACATGAGTTGCATATTGTCAAGCAAGTGAGATAATCCCACACAATTAAAAGTCGCTTCTCTTATATTTATTTTATTGCATAATAGTTATATTCCTATCAATCTTTATATTTATTGATATGGCATCTAATTTCTTTAATTATTTATTTCGCATTCAATTCTATTAATATTTATTTTTACTTATTTGTGATAGTTATTAGATGTTAAAGTGATATATATGTGAAGATTTAATAGATAAAGATGATATATTTAGTAATTATAAATGACTAAATGATATATTAATAAATATAAAAGTTATAGCATTGTTTCTTTAATAATCTCAAGAATAAATAACATTATTTTTAAAAATACTTAAATCAATTTTTAGATATTTTGAGTATTTTTAAAAATAATAATAATCATCAAATATATTTTATTTTAAAATAAAATATAAATATAAAACAAAAAATAAAAAATAAAATTGATCCCAAAGAGCCCCTAATTCTTTGAGTAATTTCAGTGGGTGTTTGTGCTTGTCATATGTACTATTATCAAATAAATTTGTATGAATAACAAATCAATCTTTTATTCAATCTTTAGAGCTATTCCTTTAAATTGTTCACTCTTTCGAATGCACACAACTTGTTCCCTTCTATCTTAGGGTTACTTTGTTATTTCTTGTCTAAAATTTTATTTCATTCATTTGTTATATATTTTAATCATAAAATAATTATATAATGGTTATGTAAAAAATTCTATTTATAATATATATTGAGGTTTATAGTTTATATTTGTTTATAATATTATATTTGTATTTTATTTAAATAATTTAAGTAATTAAAAAAAATTGACAAATCTGACAAATTTGAATGAAAGTAACCTATCTACTATGAGTTGGTCGTTTTACATTTTTTTTATATTTTTAATAAATTAAGAAATTTAGTTAGTTTTAATCCAAATTATAGTTTTCATATTACTTTTAATAAATTATATACAATCCATTACATAAAAGGCATGCCAAATAACTTTTTTCCTCAATCATAATTTTAACATTGTATTATTTTTAATTAAAAAATATAAATAATCTAAAAAAGATATTGACAAATGAATTAAAATTTTATGCAAATCCTCTTAGTCCAGTGGTTGAGAGATTAAGCTTTCAACTAAGAGATCTTGAGTTCAAAACTTGTATGTATTATACATCAATTTACCATTAAATTGACTCAAAAAAAAAAGAAAAATTAGAAATTAATTTACTGATTAATAAAGTAATAATGTTTCTTATGCTTATAATTAAATTCAACACCTTTGAATTCTAAAGATAATATTATAATTAATCAATCAATTGTTTATTGACTAATTCAAGGCAGACGAATGAGTTATTATCTTTGAATTTTCAACTTTTTATTTCATTTTATTTCTTACAATTAAAGTGTGCAATATGTTTCTTAAAAATAAGTTAAATTTTCAAAACTAGTTGATATTTATATATTTAATAAAGTGTAATGTATTCTCTGTAATATAATATAATACTAAACTTTATTGTTTATCTTTGTTTTCTTAAGTCAAATCATCGAAGTCTTGTAAGTTGAATGATACAGACTTTTCCACCCCCCATATAGCTATTTTTTTTAATAAAGTATTAAATATATGCATGAGCTTAAAAATATAATCGTGTGTCCATAATTCCTAACTTAAAAATAACTAATATAAACATTAACAATTTGAGTTGTACAGGCAACAATCTCATTAAAAGAAAGACTTTTTTGTCCCAATCCAAGCTATAAGTAAGATCAATTTATATATGTATATGAATTATAGCTTGATAGCAAAAATAAAATGAAGAGGGTTGAGCTTCCCTTATTACTAATATTTCTTAGCCTTTTTGTTGGTAAGTTGCATGGACACTATAGCGTTGAGGAAACAGAAGCCCTCCTCAGGTTTAAGCAAAAGCATATTTGATCATCATCTACTTCTCTCGACTTGGAAATCAAGTGCGGATTGTTGTATGTGGAAGGATGTGGGTTGTAGCAACATAACTGATCATGTTGTCAAGCTCAATTTTCGTTGGAGCTATTTTTATTTCAATGATCAGGAATCGCCACTGCGTTGCACGCGCTAAACACTTGCAGTGTGCATTTGCCTTCTCTTCTTTTTTACCACCCCCCCTCATCTTGGACCTTTACCTTGACCTTAGTGGGAATCCTCTTATGGATGGCCCAACTTTCATTCCTGAAATACCAAGATATGGGCCAAGTGAATTTAGCTACTAATTGGCTACATGAGATTAGTATGCTTTCTTTAACTTTGCATTTATATGACTGCAAACTCTTCCAAACTTTCTTCAAATTTTATTATAATTTCACATCACTATCAATACAATTGAAATTTCTTACAATCAATTTACAATTCCTTCTTGGCTATCAAACATGACTAATCTTTCTACACTCTATATATAGTTGTGAACTTCATGGTATGATCCCTAGTAATCTTTTGGGAGCTCTCAAATTAAGAATTTTGGATCTATCATACCTTATAGATGGAAGCATACCACCGTGGATTGGAAATATGAGAAATCTAACAAATATTTATCTACAAAGTAATCATCTTAGCGGACTTATTCCACATAGCCTTGGTCAAATACTTAACTAAATAGCTAATTGCAAGATAGTCTCAGATGTTAATTTTGCAAATCTATCACAATTGACGTATCTAGATCTTTCTAACAATTACTTGGATTTTAACATGATTAGCTCATATTGGATTCCCCCATTTCAAATATATGACCTTTTCTCAAGTTCATGTTTTATAGGGCCTCATTTCTGAACTTGGCTTCAAACTCAAAATTTCATTTGTACATTAGATCTTTCCAAAAATGGTATTTCTGATATCATTCCAAGTTGGTTTTGAAATATTTTGTCTGAATTTTATTACTTAGACATGTCTTATAATGCAATTAAAGGTGAGCTTCCAATGTCATTGAATATAGGAGTGGGTATTGATCTAAGATCAAACCTCTTAGAAGGGAATCTTCCACAACTCAAGAGTTTTGTGAGTTTTGTATTATTTCCTAATAATAAGTTCTTGAATAGGATTGAGTGATATTTAAATCCAAACAAAAGTTTATTACAAGTACTAGACCTTTGAGAACTTTTCTCCGGTAGAATTCCATATTCAATATGCCAAATGCCTTCAATGATTAATCTTGACCTATCACATAATAATTTGTTTGGAGAAAATCCAAAATGCAAGGGTAATATTTCAAGTTTTATGACATTAAATGTTATCAACCTTGCAAATAATAATTTTTGGGGTTTAATTCCACTTTGGATGGCAAACCTACCGATGTTACTATCATTACACCTAACCAACAATAATTTTCAAGGGGGGATACCATTTCTTAGAAACTGTGGCAAACTTATCACTCTTGATATGGGACAAAATAAACTTATGGAAAATTTACCTTCATGGATTGGGGATATGTTATCTTCTTTAAAGATCTTACACTTACGATCAAATAAATTTTATGGATTAATTCCCTTTGAGCTCTCAAAATTAAAAGGTCTTCAAATCTTGGATCTTGCAGATAATTTTCCTTCAGGGTCATTGCCAAAATCATTTAAATTTCTCAATTCAATGACCATACCTATTAAGAAGCTAGTGCCTATGATTCCTCCAAGATATACTGTCTTTAATGATATCATTTTGCCAGATTCATTGATGATTGATATAAAAGGAGGAGCGAGAATTTAAAGAGATACTCTCTCTTGTCATAATAATGGATCTTTCTTGTAACAATCTCAGTGGAGAAATTCCTACTGAATTAATGAGTCTAGTCGGATTGATAAGCTTGAATTTAACTATCAATCAAGTCACTGGTTAGGTCCCAATCAATATTGGTCTTATGCAAAGCTTGGAAAGTTTAGATCTCTCAAGGAATCGTTTCTCAGGACAAATTCCAGAGAGCATTGTGAAGCTAAGTGGATTGAACTATCTCAACTTATCCTATAATCAATTGTCAGGTAAAATCCCAGAGGGGACCCAAATTGACACTTTTAATGAATCAAGTTACTACGGAAATCCTAAACTATGTGGAAAATTACTTCATAAGACTTGTGAAGGTGATGAACATAATAATCATAACGGAGGAAGCAGTTCTTATGATGATGATGATGATGATGATGATTTTGGTTTGTTCCTTGGTATGAGTATTGGTTTTATTGTTGGATTATGGAGTGTATTGGAGACTCTATTGCTCAAGAACTATTGGGCAATCGCTTACTTTCAATTATATCATACTGTCACAAATAATATTAATGTATTTATTGTTGTGAAAATGAATAGATGGCTTAATCAGTAAATGAAATTTTTGCTTTAAATTGATTATTTTATTTATTATACTATTATGAACTAATAAAAGTTAGATGAGAAACATTTTTTTTTTTATGAATTATACTAAATCTACTATATGAAATGCATTTCAAAGAATATTTAAAAAAGTGTTCAAAAGCAGTATAATAACATAAAATTGAACACTGTAATATCTGGGATTCAATTGAAGGCATTTAATTGTCCAGTTTTGGAAAGTAAAAAAGAAGAAGAAAATTTCAATCTAACCACATTTACTGTTTGTTCTGCAACTGAGAAAAGAAGAAATCAGAGAGGACCTCATATTTGCTATTTCGACAATGGTTTCCAGCTACAAAACAGAAAATTTTGTTTTAAAGCGAATTTAACTGAGAGAAGAACCAAAAGGGTGGGATTTGTAAAGGAAAAGAAGAAAAACCTGTCTCAAATGAAAGCTGAGCAGCTCGAAGTTTTGGAGAAACCAAAGCTCCAAAGACTGATAATGACTTATTTCTCTTTTTCTGAAAATGAATGTCAAATAGTTCTTTTAATCATGGGGAAAAAAAAACTCTAAACAGAAACTTCAATTGTTGAAACTGTAGCAGTATAAGAAAAGAGAGAGAGAGAGAGAGAGAGAGAGAGAGAGAGAGAGAGAGGAAGAAAGAGGTCTTACATTTACATCATCAACCGCAGCAGATTCAGAAGTAGTGGAAGAGTTATCTGAGAGGGAGAGAGTTCTTACGTTCTCTGCAACTGCAGTAGATTCAGAAATACCTTCTAAAAGGAAAAATATCAGCTTTTTAAAGAATCAAACACAATCAAACAGACTGAAAGAAGCAAAAATGGAGTCTAACTCATAAAATATGATGCACCAAATTCGTGTTTTCAACCCCGATGAGTTAGTTGTGAGCTGTTACGATCCTCGAAAAACAACCTTTCATCAACAAACTCCTTTGGAGAAGATTTTTTTCTCTTCCAAACAACTCCATTTTGATAGTCTAAATTGTGGTTGGACAACTGAAGCATGACAATAATATGTTACTTCAAAACTACGTATAAGCATCTACTCGGTTTGTTTAAATCATAATTTTCTGGGAATAGAAAGGATTAAAATGTTTGAAAGTTTAGATTCATATAGTGTTTTATCATCATAAGATATTATATAGAATGTCATCAATATCAAGCCAACGACAAACAATTTGAGCTTATTTTCTCTGTTTCCAGATCACAGATGTTTTTACTGGATTGAGATTCTTCGACTGGTTCATTGACCATCACTGTGGTTGCAGCAGATTGTACTTTGAGGTTAAGCAGTGTGCTTGAAAGGCGTGATAGACCCAGAGAGTGACGACCACTGGCAAGTTCTAGCCATCCCTAATAAACACCAAAAAATTATGAATTGCCTTTTTGTTGTGATACATAATGCATAACAAAATGATATTATATCCTTGAAAAAAAACATAATAAAGATTTACAATGATATATAATACCATTTGAAAAATTACGTTCAGGCTACATTTTAAATAATCTGTTGTTTTAGAAAACTGCAGTAACAATAATATATAATACCATTTGAAAAATTACGTTCAGACAATAACTTTTCGTACAACTTCACAGCTGCAATTTTAGAAAACTGCAGTAAACTCCATTTAAGTTTGGCCTAACATATGATGCAACATGATTGATGTGTGTCTGATTTAAAAATTATTAAAAATTAAAAGGAACGTGCATGTCCTAAATAATTAAATTAATATTATATAAAAATATTTTTATATCTAATTTATCATATTTTAAATAGTCATAATGGATTTTAGGAATTTGGTTAATGCGATTTGAGTGAGAAAGAGGAAGTTATAAGATATATTTATTATAAATAATTAAAATTATAATTAAATTTATAAATTTAGAATTGATAATAAAATTTATTCATTAAAATTATTAACAAACAAAAAAATAAATTGGACATATATATTACTTAAATAATTAATTTAAATTCTATGATTAAATGACTTATATTTTTTATTATTTTTTAATATTTTACTTATTTAATTTATATATATTATTTTAAATTATTATTATAATATTGTATCTCAGTGTCCTTGTCCCAAATTTTAATAATAAAAGTATCTCGGTCCGTGTCCTGCAAAACATAGGGATGAACAATAGAGATTGTGCGATGAGATGTGACTTATTATATGCACTAGTATATTAAAGCAAGTAAAAAATTGCCAAAAGATAACAAAAAAACACAATCCCATTTAAAGAGCATACTCATCATCTAGAAAAAAAACACATTAGTAATACTCGATACTACATTTACGAATGATAATATGGAAACTCAATACCTACAACAACCAACCAGGTGCCAAAAGCTCCATCTACCTACAATCCTCAATCCAATAGACCCACGTACATGTCATGGTAAATACAACAATCAAACTATTAGTTGTCCTTGCCAACTGTTTTCTAAGGGACTTAACGTTGGGCAAGCTGTCTATGCAGCCTTAGCAAGCCTATCTTCACGCAACGTTGGTTTAGAACACGAGAACACAAGAAAAAAAAGTGAGAAAAACCTTCACTAGACAAAGAGAACTTAACAAGACTTAGATGGCTTGGGAATTCTTAGATTGATACAAATAAGTGGCTCACTATTAAGAATCCTCATCCACCACCTAAGAACATATTAAAGTCACAACATAATATTATTATGAGTAGCGAGTTTTAGAATACTCTATACCAATCATAAATATTTATAGTATTCTAAAGTGCTCCAGAAACTAATTATTTTTGAAGTATTCAGAAGATTTTAGAAAATTTTGAAGACTTATAGAATATTATACTATCATCCAAAGACGTCTATGGTCTTCTAGAATCTTTCGAATAAATTTGAATTTGTATAAAATTTTTCAAAACCTTCTTCAGCATGATTTTGATATATTCTCTAGGCCACATCTATCATGTCACACTCAAAGGGGTTGAATTAACCTTTTTTGATAATTTGGATGTGGGTGTGCCACATGATGCTCCTACTATTGCCTTCCACGCTTAGCTATAGAATTCTAGCAAGCTTACCAGCTATATCTGCCCACTTTCTGCTGTTAACCTACCAGATTTGTAGCTCCAACTCCACAATCATGTGGTCAATTGAGGCTTTAACTTTCTTCCTATTTTAAGTGGCTTACTTCTCTTATAAAATTTGTATATATTTCGTGAATATGACAAAAAATTTGAGTTCAACTCTCAAATTTTTTCGACATTATTTGTTATTGACCTATGTGCTTGAAATTTAATATATAAAGTAGAGGTTAAAACCCCCCTAATCGCGATCGAAATTGATTAAATATGCTTCGATTTGAAAATTCGACTGCGTAATATGCCTAAAATATCGAAATTAATTGAATAAAAAATATTGAATCAATTAATGATCGATCAAATAATTAAAATCAATTTTTAATGAAATTACGCGCATATCGAAGTCGAAGTCCGACGACGACGACCTCGTTCACAAAATTAATTCGTATCATCGCCAAAGCGTTGAAATCTATTAAGCGGCGCTGGTAGATTCGGTATCGTGAGCGTCAAATTAATTGCGGACGTAATTTAAACACAATTTCATTTTAGTTGGACGTTCTTTAGCGATGTGAAAATCGATGCGCCGTTCGTTCAATAAACACTAAAATTAACACCCATATTATTGATATTTATTACATAAAATAAATTTCTTAAAATCGATGCGAAATGAGATTTGTGAATAACTAAAATAATTAACGGTTGCCTAATCTCTTAATCCATTAATCCTTACTTAACCCTTACCGCCCGCTCGATCAATGAAAATAACCCGTCGCTAATTGGAAAAATTTTTAAATTAGCCATAATTAAAAATGTAATTAGCTAATTAACCCATTTAAAAAAATTTAAAATAGCGGTCAGTCGGTGGCGACTGGCCCAGGCTCAGCTGACTGGCGAGTCGCTGACTGGGCGACTGGCGCATAAATAAATTTTTTTAAAAAAATTCAAATGGCGCAGGGAACGACGGAACATCTTCCTCTCTCTCTCTCTCTCTTCGTTATTTTCTCCCTCAAGCAATTGATTGATGGCATGAGAAAATAACGGAATTAAAAACTGAAAGTCTGAAACTTTTAAAAATGAAAGGATTTTCAAAATATTAATATATTATATGGTTATTAATATGAAATCAAAATAATTCAAATCAATTAAAATAATTCAAATCAATTAATATATTATATGGGTATTTAAATTTATAATTATTCAAAATATTATGTATATAATATTTTTATTTTATGTTTATCATATATATATATATATATATATATATATATATATATATATATATATATATATATATATATATATATATATAATATTTTAGGAAAAATTTTTAAAATAGGCACAATGTTAATTATAATTAGGTGTTTAGGCATGAAATTTTTTTTTTTTATGAAAATAGGCATAGGCGCCGAGGTGTCAGACGACTGGAGGAATTTAAAATTTTTTTTTCCGTGATTTTCGGAATCACTGAGAGCGAGAGAGAGAGAGAGAGAGAGAGAGAGAGAGAGAGAGAGAGAGAGAGAGAGAGAGGTAGAGTCATTTTATTAATTTTTTTAATTAATATAATTATTTAAATTATTTAAAATATATAATTTAAAAATATTTTTTTATAAAATGTTTAAAAACTAAATATTTATTTATTTAGTTATTAATTTTTTTATTTATATATATAATTAAATATATAAATTAAAAATATTTTTAATTATATATAAATTTATAAATTTATTTAATAATTTTTTTATTAATTAATATAACTATTTAAAATATAAATTTTTTATTAATTTTTGTTAATATATAATTTAAAAATATTTAAAATATATAAATAAATAATTTTTAAATAAATAAATAAATTATATAAATATTTTATAAATAATATAATATATATAATATATATATATATATATATATATATATATATATATATATATATATATATATATATATATATATAATAATTATTTATTTTATATATTTATTATATATTTATTTATATTTAAAATATTTAAAATATATAAAATATTTTTAGTTTATATAATAATATTTTATAATATATTATAATATATAATAATATATATTTATATATAATATATATATATATATATATGTATATATATGTATATATATATATTATATATATATAATATATAATTAGTTATTTATTTATTTAAAAATATTTATTTATTTAAAATATATAATTAGTTAAATAAATAAAATTTAAATTATATAAATATTTAGTTATTTATATATTTATAAAATATTTAGTTATTTATATATTTTTATTATATTATTCCTTTCTTTTATTTATTGTTAAAAAATTATTTATTTATTTTTTTTTTTTATTTTTTTTTTTATTTTTATATTTTGTTATTATTATTATTATAGACTTATATAAATAAATAAATATATATATATAATTAAAATATTTTATAAAATTATTTTTTTTATATATATTTTAAATATTTTAAATTATTTATATAACTTTAAAATATTTATATAATTTAAATATATATAAATAACTAAATATTTTATAAATATATAAATAACTAAATATTTATATAATTTAAAATTTTTATTTATTTATTTAACTAATTATATATTTTAAATAAATAAATATTTAAATAAATAAATAACTAATTATATATATATATATAAATTATTTATTTATATATTTTAAATATCTTAAAATTATTTATATAACTTAAAAATATTTATATAATTTAAATATATAAATAACTAAATAAATTTATATATATATATATATATTATATACTTTATTTATATAATTTATAAAATATTTATATAATTTATTTATTTATTAAAAATTATTTATTTATATATTTTAAATATTTTTAAATTATATATTAACAAAAATTGAGGAGAAAATAATGAAGAGAGAGAGAGAGAGAGAGGGGAAGCCGTTTCCTGCACCATTATGTTAAAGTTGATTTTTTTTAAAAAAAATTATTTATGCGCCAGTCTCTCAGTTAAGTGAGCGTCAATCGCCTGATGATTGAGAAATTTAATTAGCTAATTATATTTTTAATTAGGATTAATTTAAAAATTAAGTCGCGCTAATTCCTATTGAACGCCGTTTAGGCAACGACGGCTCTAATACTCGAAACCGAAAGGGGGAGGGGACATTCTCTTCATTCGACTCTCCCCTCTCTCGTTCTCTTCCTCGGTCGCTCCTTAGCTCTCTCGGTTCTCCCCTCTCGCACGATCCTCCCTCTCACGCAGAGCTCCTTCTTGTTACTGAAGCTCTCGGCCGAAGTCTCCTCTCTTCTTCTCTCGCTCTCGTGCGACTCTGTAGTCTCGCGTAGAAGCGAAAGTCCTCATCGTGTCTCCCTCTTGCTTGGCCAAACTCCCTGGCGGTTCCTTTCGTCTCTGGGTTGAGCAGAACCCAGTCGAGCAAGCAGAGGCTCGATCCTTCCTAATCACTCTTCCAAGACCCCAGGTTGTTTGTTTCAATCCTAAGTTATATTTTGTTATGTGGGTTTTCTTGAAGGAAATGCAGATTCTGTTTCCCTCTTCCATTTGTGTTTTATGGTTGGACTTATTTTTGGGTTTGCAATAGCATGAAATTAAGATGATTGGATTTATGCTACAAGCTTTCAGTTCTTGTTTTCTCCTTCTAAGGTTGAGAGAGCTCATTCTCTTTGCTTGGTTCCTCCTTTCCTTTCGTCCGTCTGTTCCTCTCCACTTTGGGCCTTGAGAGCTTTCTCCTCCTCTGTGTGATATGTTGGTTTATGTGCTTTTAGTATTTTATATCAATTACTTATCTCTCGGGTTGCTCTATATATTATTGCTTTGTTTCCTCTTGGGGACGGCCGATGGTTCATCATCCAATCTCGCTTTGAGAAGAATTCTAAACTCTTTAGGTTTCTCTAAACTACTATTCTTTGCTCCAAATGGACAAGCTAAGTATTCTATTGCTCTTGTTCTCATAATATAGCTCCAAAAGGAAGATTTTAGATTTCTTTGGACTTATTAAACATAGTGTGATTGTTTAATCTATGTGGAGTAAACTTCATATAATCATCATGTTAAAGGAAGAGGATGAGGGAGGGGTTGATTGACTTTGTGCTTGTTTTCTTTTCTTTTGCTATCACTAAGTTAATTATCCTTTGAAGTACAATCTGAAATGTGGCTTTGTGCAAGTCTAAAGCTTTCATTTTTGCTATTCAGTTTCATTAAAGTTGCATCTTACCTAGTGCTTGTTCATAATTTACTTACAAGCAATTGTCAAGTCTCTATCTTGCATTAAAATGATTCTATGTTTTGTCCATGAGTATTTGGAGGCTGAATCATGCAAGATATATCTTGTTTATGCTTTTCTTGCTCTTGAATTATGAAAGCATGTTGTGATAATGAAATCCTAATCTCATTATATGATGTCATCTTTGAAAGCTTACTTTGGTCATTGATATGTAATGCTTGTTTCGTTCTCTTGATTTGGGGAAGAAGGAAAAGAGAGCAAGGATATTTGTATTACTCATGGGTTTAATCCTATGTTGATGTTGGCTTGAAATGACAAAGCGGGGTTGTGATTCCCATGAGTTTTTTCTCATTTCTATTTGGCTCTTCTCTACCATTTGGCAATGTCTAGGGAATGTATTAGCTAAATCATGTTATCATGCAAGCAAATATTTTTGTTGGATTGAAAATTCAGATTTATATCTACTAAATGAAGTTAGTTGTTTCATCCTATGATTTGCAAGTACTTTCAAACAACTATCATGAGGCAAAGCATGATTTATATTTGTCTCCTTTGGATTGCTAAGCAAAAGAGAATGAAATACCTAAAGATTGTTGCACACTTCTTAGTACTAGTTGCTAATGGTATTTCCTCTTTTATATTCAAAATGAGAAGAATGAAAATGTGCTTACATGTAATTAAAAGCTTATGTTATAGCTTGCTATTGCATATGTCAAATGCAAAATTCAGGTGAATTAACGATGAAAATGATGCTATGGTAATGGGGTATCAATTATACTTTAATTTCATATACATGTGAATGCAAATTTATTGCTCTATGTTATAAGTACTCGTTTACATTGTGCGTGGGAAACTTGTGATAATAAAAAACTATAAGACAAATAATTAAGCATAAATAGGAAGCTTAAAATAAAGTAGTTATTACTTAGATTTTTAATTTAAAAGTTTATATCATTTTATGCCAAGCATGGAAGGCAATAGTAGGAGCATCATGTAAGCCCTCAAATTATCAAGGCTAGTCCAACCCTTTGAGCATGACACGACAAATGTGGCCAAGAGAATATACCATAATCATTCTGAAGAAGGTTTTGGAAGATTTTATACGAATTCAAATTCGTTCGAAAGGTTCTAGTTGACCATAAAAGACGTTAAATGATATTGTAATATTCTCTAAGTATTCAAAATTCTCTAAAACCATTTGAATACTTCAAAAATAATTAGTCTCTAAAGCACTCTATAATATTATAAATATTTAGGATTGGTAGGTGCTTTTTTGGAGGACCATTATCCAATTTTCTAAAATATTTTGGTCTCATAATATGGTAATATGGTTCCATCAACTTCTAAGTTCAAAACATCGTCAAGATAGGTAAAAATTAGTTTTAAATCTTTATTTTAGCGTATGAAGTAATTAATTGTATTTTTTATTATATTTATGTTATTTTGCTTATTTCTTGTTCATTATACAATAAAAAATTATGCAAATAATTTTTAAATGTAGCAAACTTCAGTTTATCCAAAACCAAACCAAAATAATCGAACCAAATTATTATTCGGTTTGTTTGGTTTTGCATTTTATTTGGTCGGTTTGGTTCAATATTTTTAGGAATCCAAAACCAATCAGTTTTAAAAATTTATCATCCAATCCATCCAAATCAACCAAATGCACACCCCTACTTGCGCTTACTACCTCTGAGAAAGTTGCTGCTGAACTTGGAAAAGGCAAGCATCACTCCCCAGCAAGCAAAAACAATTTTGTCCTCAAAGTTGCAACAAAAAAAAGATAAGAAAGGCAAATTGTCTTTCACATCTTGATCCTCCTCATGCATTCCCATATATAAACTGGAATGTGTGCGACATTCAAGCTGAAGGGCCCTCCCTTGATTATCATGGAACCTCCCTGGGTGCTTCAAACATAAATTTCCTTCATATTATAGCCTGATTATAGCTCTACCTATTAGCCAAGGTGGGGACGTTATCCTTTGGGAAAAATAAAAACTCCATACCTACTAAGCTTATTAGGAGTTTCATCTTTTCTTCAGAGTCAGATGTTTGTTGGTGGCAAGAAATCTGGTTCAAAGGTATGGCCTTAAACAAACTTTATTTTGTTGGATGACGTATATAAGGGGCCTCAAAACCTCTGATGTTCTTGCTGGACGGGGTTTTGGATCTCCCATGGGTTGCTTGCTTTGCAATACTTCTCAGGAGTCCCATGACCACTTATTTTTTGAATGTCCTATCTCATTTAATCTGATAAGAACTGTCTTGCTTAATGGAGCCTTCTTCCTTTTACAACCTACCCTTCAGTAGATCCTCGGTGCCTCCCATATCCAGGATCATAAGGTCCTGAGAAGACTCCATTTTCTTATTACAACTATTTGTGTTTATGTGCTCTGGAGGGAGAGATACACTAGGTTTTTTTTCGAGAAGAGCCTCCTCTCTACTCAGTATGAAATCAAAAGTGCTATCACTTGTTGCGTTCAAATTAAATAGATGGCATATCAAGGAGGCTTGGCTAGTGAAGGTTAAAGATTTCATTGCCCAGTGGAGTTGCTTTGCTTTCCTGGGAGCTTCTTCCTAATATGGCTCATTCTGATTTCTGTGTTGTTTTCCTTTCTCTTACCTGACCCTCTCTGTAGTTGCCGTTTTGTCGAACAATGATGTAGAATTTTGGCTGCAGTTGACAGCCCCGTTGAGTTTGATGCTTGAGCCTCACCACTCCTGGACGGCCAGCTCCGGTGTGGGTGTTGATGGCTATATGATTGAGCATTCCCTTCTCTATTTCTAATTTGGTGAGTTGGCAACCGTTGGTCAGTGCTCTATGCATCAGATGTTTCTTTTGGTGTCTGCTTCCCATCCTTATATGAGTTTTTGTTTTCTCTGAGTCCAGATTAGGGCGAACCCCCCCTACATTTTTCTGTTTTTTTTTTCTGTGTATTTACCTTTATATTTTTCTTTCTCTTTTTGGTAATCTTCAGTCCCTAAGTGGGATTAGCATTGTAATTCTTTTATTTTCCTTCTCTTTGGAATAGAATTGGGCTTAGTCCTTAATTTTTTCAATAAAAATATATCTTTATGTCTAAATATTTAAAAAAAATCATATATCTCTTGATTTTATATGGTGACAAGAAGGTAAGCTGCATGGTTAATATAAATACCCTCACCCTAATTCCCCCGCGACCTTCGTGATCGGCAATAGCAGCTTCGACGCCTCTTCCGTCGACTAGTCCAACGCCAACAATGCCCACCGCCTCTAATTCTCCGGCTGGTTTATGGAGGCGATTGCCTCTTCCTCCCAAGGTTCGTCATTTTCATCCCGCAGACCGCTCTATCCACCCCTTTCATTATCATGCAAATTTTTTTCATATTTTACCTTGTAGTGCAGTTTAATGAGAGACGGTCAACATTAATTAAATTGTTACTGAAAATTTTTTCCGAAAATTTTGAATTTTGACAATTTATTTTGATGAGGTGTTTAAATCTTATAGTAGATTAAATTCCTTTTTTGGCCATTTTTGGGATTTGGGAGGATTTGCCAAACCTCAGCGGAGCAGGAAATTTTTTTTTTTTGGACGAATGAAAGATGAAGTTATTACTGTGTCGATTGTCATGGGTTGTATTGTTCATTAATTGTAGTTATTTAAGGTAGAGTGGTTCTCACATAACTTGAGTATTTACACTGTTTGCCCTCTTATTGATTGTTAGTGGTTTGTTGTTGGAATTTTTCACCATCCATTACTCATCTGTGAGCATCGTCCATGCTCATCTTCATCTTCATCATCGTTGTCATTTTCTTCTTCTTCTTCCGGTTTTAGTTGCGATTCTTCACTTACTGGTGCCCTCTTTTACAGCTTCTTATATCCTCCTCTGTTCTCCGCATCTCCATTAAGGTAAAACAATTGAGAAGAAGCGAATGTAATCATTTTAGTAATATATAGTCACCAATGATAATTAGTCTACTAAGAGATTAATCATTTCAGGAATATAAATGTAACGCAAATACATGTCAACAATTCACATAATACTCGATTTCATATTGTGCATTGGTGCAATGGATATTGGTTTAGGATGGATAAAAATATCTCCAAGAAAATTCCATGAGAACATGGGGTACATTGTGATGCTTGCACATATGGTAGAGCTCAAGTTCCACTGAATAGGACATTGGTACAATTAATTCTCAAACAAACTAGGTTAGAAACTGATTATGCATAGCCGCATTTCCAAGATCCATCTTCTTTGGTTTCACATTCCCTGATTTATATGTGGATCTTAAGATGGAATCCATTGGTTGCAAACTTATGTTGGAACTATGTTTGTTTGTATATTATGGCACAAAACATGTTTTTAAGCGAGAATTATTATTATTTTTTAAAAATATACTTTGGACAACTTTTTAAGAAGCTTCCACACAATATTGTTATGTAGAAAATCATATATAGAGTTCATTATCCTATGTGTGTGTGATAGTTAAGTTTCTAAATTTGTGCATTGTTCCCAAAGTCTAAACACCATCTTAATAATCCAAAATTTAAGCTTGGGAAGCTATAAGAATGGAGATTTTTACATCAAGTAATTGAACATAAAAAAAAGATGAAAGTTAGAATGTGAAGTTCAATAAACATTAGTTAAAGCCTAAAGATTAGAGGAGGGGGATGAAATCAAGGACCTCAAATTGAAAGGTACTATGTTTAAATAATAAATCCTCAATTTATGTAAAAATAATTTGGTTGTGAGCAGGGTAGATCTGTAATTGCAATTGATTGCAATTGACCAACAAGCTAGTGGAAGGGACAGAAGGTTGGTTATTTGGGGTTGACAAATTGAGTCCATTGGTTTGATCGAGCCAATGTAGTGTTGGTTTTTGTTTGAATTTTTTGTTCTTATCATTATTCTTATCCATTCCTAGGTTTTCAACTCATCAATTGGTCAATTCTCATTTTTAAGAATTAACTTCCTGGAATCTAGGAAAAGTAGTTTAGTTATTTAAATTTTAAGGAAATTTCTTTTCATTGTTTTTCTGTAAGTAGTTAGGATTTGAATTATATCTTAGTATTATTAATATTAGTCATTTTTATGCAATAAAATTCAAATTTTTAGTTAAAAAATTCTTGGATTGTAACATTTTTACTCATTATCTCTTTCTCTTTCCTCCCTCTACCTAATGGTTTCCAGAGATGGCATGGTCGACCCTCCTCTAAACCTTCGGTTTTAGCTTTTGGAGTCAGAAGGAAAGGGAAGGCACCAAGCAACCATATTTCTTTGGAAGCCTTTATTGGTAGCAATTTGCCCAAAATAATAACTTTACTGTTTGACAACAAACTATTGCCATCGAAAAAGAAATTTCTGCAATAGCAAGGGTGCAAGTCAGTGGAATCTTTATTGGCTTGTAAAGTAATCTCTTATAACACTGCATATAAGACTCTTGGATCATTTAACGTAGCTACTATAGAACTGATTCATTGAGTTTTGTATCATTTTTCTCATATCAGACCAACAAATTCTACCATTGTGGAAAAGATGGTGAAGACAGTAACTGACCTAGCTACCAACACAGAATAAATTTTGAACAGAAGTCCAAAGGATGACTTTTTTCCATTCAAATTGAGCCATCAACAATGAAAATAAGTTTTGAATCGCTTGCAAGCATGTTTAAGGCCTTGGAATGGATGTTTCTTTTGACTAAATATTTCTCTTCGTCCATTCATGTTCTTTTGGCTAGCTTATTTTGTGGCCTACTCGTATTTTTTTTGGCTAGATCATCCTTATTTGTGTTTAATCATACTATTTTGATTAGACTCGGTCTATTTTCTTTACAGGCTTCCCATTTTTGTGTAAGTATTTGCCTATGTTTATCAACCAATTAATTTCTTAGAAGATTATATCTATTAAGAAGTTCATATATTGAGTAGGCCTCATTTGCTTATATATATTTTTATCTTCATTTTTTTAGCTTTTTTTATGAATATTTTGATTGCATTTGATTTTTTAAGTGTTAAACTTGGCTTAAGCACTAGAACTTTGAGTTAGATGTTTGATATATTTAATCATCTACATTTCATCTTGATAAACATTTATTTTACTTGTAGTTGAATCATTAAATAATGTAAATTCGTAGTGCAGCAATTATATAATTTTTTTGTCCTATAAACAATTTTCTTATATGGATTTTCTGAATAAAATAACTTTTAAGCCACAACAATTTGAAATAACAATTTTTCTACTATATTTTTATAACGCGTGTTGCTCCAAATGGAACCCTAAGTCAGTCAATTCAGAGGTGATGGAGGATAGCAATCCTTGTAATTCGTTGGAAGAAGAAACAGTAAAAGATGCAACGGATGGGGAATTGAGAGAACGAGAAGAACAGGCCCTACTATTTCTTGACTCTTTAGACGGCTATCTCATACAATTGGAGTCCCTCACCTCCACCCTTCGCGTATGATATGGTCTTACTTCTAGAACATTATTTGCTCTAATTTTCATGATTTCGAGTGGAAAAGATCAAACTTTTGAATGTGAGCTCTATTATTTCAAAGCAACTTTGAGAGTAACATGTATAAATGCAAGTTTGGGAGACCTAGGGGATGTTTAAGCTTTGTGTTTGAAGTTCTCATTTCATTTGTCAATCTCCAAGAGAGTTGCTTTGAGTTTGAAGTTTTCATTTATGATTTATGGATATTTTGATGTGGAGTTGAATATTATTATCTTTCACATTATATTTCTAATTTCGATGTCTCTTAAGTTGCCCCTGCTAGAACTTATACGTGGGAATTCAAGCTAATAACTGTTAGGATCTGTTTGGTTCAATTTTTATCTAAGACAGAGGTAATAATTGTTATTCACACAATAATGTTATCTATCAATTGTAGTATATTTTGATTGATGTTATCTTCCTTGAACACTGTGATATTATAATAATAATAAATTTTAAAAAAGATATTTATCTGGCGATTTATATCTTGATGTTTAGATGCTTGTAGATTTGGCAGACACAAAATAGATGAGGTACACGATTTATATGAGAAACAAGCCAGCTAAATTTGGAAGAAAGCTAACCGGTCTTGTGATTAAAGGGAAGAAATTTAATAAAAATCCTAATCAATTAACAAAAAAGCATCGAGTTAAAGCTAGAATTAATTCTATTCTTCTTTGAGCTGGATGGCAATATTGGGAAAGCCAAGAGGTTATGGATTTCTGGGTTGGAGCTTCCATGCGGATAAGCATCAGCAAGAACTAGGTGGGCTTGTTGGAATCATAACTAGGAGGAAGGAAATATTTGGAGTGGTGGCTGATAGCGAACAATTGGATAGTTGTATTTAACTTGAGATGCTGAAGGTGGGTTCGTTGGATGGAGGACTGCCATATGCATTGAATTTTTATACTCTCTCTCAAGTTGGGAATGTATGCTGATCAGAAGGTTGTCAAATTGAGATTGATCAACGACTTTAGTAAGGATATCGAGTGAAGTTTTATTGGAGTATAATTCATTTCATTGATTGTTTAATTAATTTTCTTTTTTATAAAGTGTTTTATCTATTTCAATATAGTTAGTCTGATCATGGTGGATTTGGTTCTTAGCAATGCTAATAGTAGTGTAATAATCACACATTATTATAGGCACTGCAATGGGAAATTTTAATTTTTTTTGAGCAAGGGCTTATATACTGCATAAATTCCATGAGCCTTGACTCACGAATTTTATTTTAGCATTGCTTTGAGCTACTACACATTATGTTTTGTTTCTATATGTTACTAGATTTTTTTATGTAAGTGTGCAATAATTAGATATGGAGTTATGATCTATTATTGATCTAGTCCAGTAAGCATTAATACGACTTTTTTAATAGATAATTCTTTTCTATCTTGTTTTACGTGATCTTTGAAAGACTTAAATTTGAAAAGGCTTGAAATAGGTGTAGTTAAATAGGGTTAGATTGATATTACGATTAGTTAGTGTTATTATTTTCTCTCTAATTGTGAGTTTTATGGAAGAAGGATTCATTTGAATAAGGTTGTATTAGGTCTAACTCTACCTTTCTTAACATATGGTGAATCTAAAACATCTACTCTTCTAACCTGGTCATCGAACAACCAATGCTTTATGTGACTAAATCATCTAAAGCAACTCTGTCTAATCTTATCTGCCAAGCTGCTTCAACCTCTAAACGAAAATATTCCTTTTATATTTTATCTTTAAAAGTAGAGCCACTTATCCAACTGAGCATCCTCATCTCTGCAACAATTTACTTAATTTTATACTTGTCTTTTACTACCCAACTTCTGCACCATAAATCATTATAGGTTTTATCATCATCTTATAAAATTTTCTCTTAAAGTCTAAGCGATACTTTTCTATCACACAACAGGTCAGATGCATTCCTCCACTTCAACCATCCAACTTGAATTCTATTAATAATATTTTCATCTATTTTACCATCATTTTGAACAATAGACTCGAGATATCTAAAACGCTCACTCTTTTTAATGACTTGATCACCCAATATTACAACACCACTACTAAAACTTCTACCACTAAAATTACACTCCATATATTCAGTTTTAGATCTACTCAAACAAAAACCTTTCAACTCTAAGGTTGACCCCCAAAATTCAAGTTTCTCTTGGACTCTCTCTCTAGTCTTATCAACAAGAAGAATGTCATTAGCGAAAAGATATACCAAGGTTCATCCTCCTGTAAATGCCTAGTAAGAACATCTATAACTAAAGCAAAAAGATATGGGATTAGAGCGATCCTTGATGTAATCCAACTAGATGTATAAAAATGATCTTAGTTTATTAGAATTAAAAATTGACACTTAATAGGACACAATGGAAGAAAGATTCATGTAGCCGACCCCACATAGTGGGATAAAGGTTTTGTTGTTGTTGTTGTTGTAAGGTTGCATTTATGGTGGCATAATATTTTTAGAGTTGAAATAATAATATTTATATATTTGTTGGTGAGAAAATGAGCCAATAAATATGCATTTTATGACTTTTGGGTCTAGCTTACTTCTTTGATGAGGAGGAATGTGCACAAGTTTCAAAAACACTATAAAAGGGATGTTGGAAATAAATTTATATTTGGGATATGGTTGTGGAAGAGTTTGACAAGGAGTTTTATAGCTCAAGATTTTTGATGGCATAAAATTAATGGGATATATAATAGAAGTCCATCCTCCCCCTAATAATATTTTGAATGTTACTAGTAATAATAAGTGATTGAACAACCTCTAGAAGATGTCTATTTTTTCTTTCTTATATCATATTTTGTTGAGTAGTATGGATGCACGTTTGGTGAACAGTTCCTTATTGGAGGAGACATTTTTCAAAAACATGATGAAATATTGTTTTTCCCATTGTTTATATTAAGGAGTTGAACTAGGGTTTCGAATTTGACTTTTGTGGAATGAAGATTTTAAAAATGAAATTTAGTGTAATCTAAGAGTGTCAAAATAATATCATAAAAAATCACTCAAGCTCTCAATAATTAAAGAAGTCTAAGACAAATAATTAAACATAAATAGGGAGCTTAAAACAAAGTAGTTATTACTTAGATTTTTTATTTAAATATTTAAGTTTATATCATTTCCATTATTTAGTCTTCATTATCATCTTCAATTTTAATTATCTTATTCTTTCTTATTCAATAAATTCAATAAAAATATTATTTAAAATAATGACTATATTGTAATTTTATAATTTATATTATGTAAATTTTAAACTAACTTTTTCTATTAATTTTGTTTTATTCCCCATCAATCAAGCCAACATTGAGATTTTTCTCTTGTTATTATGACATTGAAAATTCCTTATCAACCTCCATAAATCATCCATCATTGAAGAGCATATTTATAATAAGGGATCTTCATCATCCTCCAAAACTTTAATGAAAATGGTGAAGTTGTGGTGTAGGTCTCATTACATGCACCTCAAAGTGTACTCTAAACAACTATGGTGCTAGCCTTTTCTCTCACTATTAGGTGTAACCTTCAAGCATGCTTTGCATTTGGCTTATCCTATAGCAGGTCTTAGGGTGTGTCAAATTCTACAATTTTAAACAATTGATCGAGATGGATAAATCTCTTTAATAGTATGTCGAAAAAATATGAGAGTTGAACTCTAAATATTTTGTCATATTCACTAAATATATACAAATTTTATAAGAGAAGTAAGCCATTTAAAATAGGAAGAAAGGTAAAGCCACAATTGACCACATGATTGTGAAGTTGGAGCTACAAATTTGGTAGGTTAACAGAAAATTGGGCGTTATAGGCAGTAAGCTTTCTTGAATTCTATAGTTAAGCGCGGAAGGCAATAGTAGGAGCATCATGTCGCACACCCAAATTATCAAAAAGGTTAATTCAATCCCTTTGAGTGTGACATGATAGATGTGGCCAAGAGAATCTATCAGAATCATGCTGAAGAAGGTTTTGGAAAATTTTATACAAATTCAAATTCATTCAAAAGATTCTAGAAGACCATAAAAGACTTTGGATGATAGTGTAATTTTCTATAAGTTTTCAAAATTTTCTAAAATCTTCTGAATACTATAAAAATAATTAGTCTCTGGAGCACTTTAGAATACTATAAATATTTATGATTGGTATAGAGTATTCTAAAACTCGCTACTCATAAAAATATTATATTGTGAATTTAATATGTTCTTTGGTGGTGGATGAGGATTATAAATAGTGAGCCACTTATTTGTATCCATGTAAGAATTCCCAAGCCATCTAAGTCTTGTAAAGCTCTCTTTGTCTAGTGAAGGTTTTTCTCACTTAAGAGTTGTGCTCTTTAGGACCAAATAATAATAAGTAATATCACAAAAAATTGGAGTTTGATTTTCTCTCAATAAAGCATTTGAGTGTAATCTAAGAGTGTCAAAATAATATCATAAAAAATCACTCATGCTCTCAATAATTAAAAAAGTCTAAGACAAATAATTAAACATAAAAAGTGAGCTTAAAACAAAGTAGTTATTACTTAGGTTTTTAATAAATTTATTTCCATCATTTAGTCTTCATTATCATCTTCAATTTTAATTATCTTATTCTTTCTTATTAAATAAATTCAATAAAAATATTATTTAAAATAATGACTATATTGTAATTTTATAATTTCTATTTTGTAAATTTTAAACTAATTTTTTCTATTAATTTTGTTTTATTCCCCATCAATCAAGCCAACATTGAGATTTTTCTCTTGTTATTATGACATTGAAAATTCCTTATCAACCTCCATAAAAGGGATCTTCATCATCCTCCAAAACTTTAATGAAAATGGTGAAGTGGTGGCGTGGGTCTCATTACATGACCTCAAGGTGTACTTTAAACAACTATGGTGCTAGCCTTTTTCTCTCACTATTAGGTGTAAGCTTCAAGGCGCATGCTTTGCATTTGGCTTATCCTATAGTAGGTCTTAGGGTGTGTCAAATTGTACAATTTTAAACAATTGATCAGAGATGGATAAATCCCTTAATAGTATGTCGAAAAAATTGAGAGTTGAACTCTAAATATTTTGTCATATTCACGAAATATATACAAATTTTATAAGAGAAGTAAGCCACTTAAAATAGGAAGAAAGCTAAAGCCACAATTGACCACATGATTGTGGAGTTAGCTACAAATGGTAGGTTAACGGTAGAAAGTGGGCATATATAGCTGGTTAGCTTGGAATTCTATAGCTAAGGCAATAGTAGGAGCATCATGTATACACCCACATCCAAATTATCAAAAGGTTAATTCAACCCCTTTGACATGATAGATGTAGATGTGACCTAGAGAATCTATCAAAATCATGCTGAAGAAGGTTTTGAAAAATTTTATACAAATTCAAATTTGTTCAAAAGATTCTAGAAGACCATAGACGTCTTTGGATGATAGTGTAATATTCTATAAGTCTTCAAAATTTTCTAAAATCTTGACACTTCAAAAATAATTAGTCTCTGGAGCACTTTAGAATACTATAAATATTTATGATTGGTATAGAGTATTCTAAAACTCATACTCATAATATTATATTGTGACTTTAATATGTTCTTTGGTGGTGGATGAGGATTATTAATAGTGAGCCACTTATTTGTATCCATCTAAGAATTCCCAAGCCATCTAAGTCTTGTAAAGTTCTCTTTGTCTAGTGAAGGTTTTTCTCACTTTTTTTTTTCTTGTGTTCTCGTGTTCTAAACCAACGTTGCGTGAAGATAGGCTTGCTAAGGCTGCATAGACAGCTTGCCCAAAGTTAAGTCCCTTAGAAAACAGTTGGCAAGGATAACTAATAGTTTGATTGTTGTATTTAGCATGACATGTACGTGGGTCTATTGGATTGAGGATTGTAGGTGGATGGAGCTTTTGGCACCAGGTTGGTTGTTGTAGGTATTGAGTTTCCATATTATCATTCGTAGATGTAGTGGCAATAAGTATTATTCCTAATGTGTTTTTTTTCTAGATGATGAGTATGCTCTTTAAATGGGATTGTGTTTTTTGTTCTCTTTTGGCAATTTTTACTTGCTTTAATATACTAGTGCATATAATAAGTCACTCTCAACAATCTCTATTGTTCATCCCTATGTTGCAGACTGGCGGACCGAGATACTTTTATTATTAAAAATTTGGGACAAGGACACGCGCCGGATACAATATTATAATAATAATTTAAAATAATATATATAAATTAAATAAGTAAAATATTAAAAAATAATAAAAAAATATAAGTCATTTAATCATAAAATTTAAATTAATTATTTAAGTAATATATATGTCCAATTTATTTTTTTGTTTGTTAATAATTTTAATGAATAAATTTTATTATCAATTCTAAATTTATAAATTTAATTATAATTTTAATTATTTATAATAAATATATCTTATAACTTCTTCTTTTTCACTCAAATTGCATTAACCAAATTCCTGAAACCCATTATGACAATTTAAAATATGATAAATTATATATAAAAATATTTTAATATAATATTAATTCAATTGTTTAGGACACACGTGTTCCTTTTAATTTTTAATAATTTTTAAATCAGATATGCATCAACCTTGTCCAACACATGCTGGAGGCATTTGAATATTTTTTTTAGAAGTGTGTCATATGTTGAACTTAAATGGAGATTGTTGCAGTTTTCTAAAAATGCAGCTGTGAAATTGTACGAAAAGTTATTGTCTAAAAAGCTGTGGTGGATATTACAAATTTTTTTATTTTAAAGAAGTCAAATCATAGTTTTTGATAGCTACTACACTTTGCCAAATCAGGTTGGAAAATGTAAAAAGGTAGCCTGAACGTAATTTTTCAAATGGTATTATATATCATTGTAAATCTTTATTACGTTTTTTTTTTCAAGGATATAATATCATTTTGTTATGCATTATGTATCACAAAAAAAAGGCAATTCATAATTTTTTGGTGTTTATTAGGGATGGCTAGAACTTGCCAGTGCTCGCCACTCTATGGGTCTATCACGCCTTTCAAGCACACTGCTTGACCTCAAAGTACAATCTGCTGCAACCACAGTGATGGTCAATGAACCAGTTGAAGAATCTCAATCCAGTAAAAACATCTATGATCTGGAAACAGAGAAAATAAGCTCAAATTGTTTGTCGTTGGCTTGATATTGATGACATTCTATATAATATCTTATGATGATAAAACACTATATGAATCTAAAATTTCAAACATTTTAATCCTTTCTAATCCCAGAAAATTATGATTTAAACAAACCGAGTAGATGCTTATACGTAGTTTTGAAGTAACATATTATTGTCATGCTTCAGTTGTCCAACCACAATTTAGACTATCAAAATGGAGTTGTTTGGAAGAGAAAAAATCTTCTCCAAAGGAGTTTGTTGATGAAAGGTTGTTTTTCGAGGATCGTAACAGCTCACAACTAACTCATCGGGGTCGAAAACACGAATTTGGTACATCATATTTTATGAGTGACACTCCATTTTTGCTTCTTTCAGTCTATTTGATTGTGTTTGATTCTTTAAAAAGCTGATATTTCTCCTTTTAGAAGGTATTTCTGAATCTACTGCAGTTGCAGAGAACGTAAGAACTGTCTCCCTCTCAGATGACTCTTCCACTACTTCTGAATCTGCTGCGGTTGATGATGTAAATGTAAGACTTCTTTCTTCCTCTCTCTCTCTCTCTCTCTCTCTCCCTTTTCTTATACTGCTACAGTTTCAACAATTGAAGTTTCTGTTTAGAGTTTTTTTTTCCCCATGATTAAAAGAACTATTCGACATTCATTTTCAGAAAAAGAGAAATAAGTCATTATCAGTCTTTGGAGCTTTGGTTTCTCCAAAACTTCGAGCTGCTCAGCTTTCATTTGAGACAGGTTTTCTTCTTTTCCTCTTCAAATCCCACCCTTTTGGTTCTTCTCTCAGTTAAATTCGCTTTAAAACAAAAAATTTTCTGTTTTGTAGCGCTGGAAACCATTGTCGAAATAGCAAATATGAGGTCCTCTCTGATTTCTTCTTTTTCTCAGTTGCAGAACAAACAGTAAATGTGGTTATTGAAATTTTCTTCTTTTTTTACTTTCCAAAACTGGACAATTAAATGCCTTCAATTGAATCCCAGATATTACAGAATAAAGGAATTCTTATATTCGTTCAATTTTATGTTATTTATACTGCTTTTGAACATTTTTTTTAAATTTTATTTGAAATGCATTTCATATAGTAGATTTAGTATAATTCATCCAAAAAAAAATGTTTCTCATCTAACTTTTATTAGTTCATAACAGTATAATAAATAAAATAATCAATTTAAAGCAAAAATATATCATTTATTGATTAAGCCATCGATTCATTTTCACAACAATAAATACATTAATATTATTTGTGACAGTATGATATAATTGAAAGTAAGCGATTGCCCAAGAGTTCTTGAGCAATAGAGTCCACAATACACTCCATAATCCAGCAATAAAACCAATACTCATACCAAGGAACAAACCAAAATCGTTATCATCATCATCATTATCATCATAAGAACTGCTTCTTCCGTTATGATTATTATGTTCATCACCTTCTCAAGTCTTATGAAGTGATTTTCCACATAGTTTAGGATTTCCGTAGTAACTTGATTCATGAAAAGTGTCAAGCTGGGTCCTTTCTGGGATTCTTCCTGACAATTGATTATAAGATAAGTTGAGATAGTTCAATCCACTTAGCTTCACAATGCTCTCTGGAATTTGTCCTGAGAAACGATTCCTTGAGAGATCTAAACTTTCCAAGCTTTGCATAAGACCAATATTGATTGGGACCTGACCAGTGAATTGATTGATAGATAAATTCAAGCTTATCAATCCGGCTAGGCTCATTAATTCTGCAGGAACTTCTCCACTGAGTTGTTACAAAAAAGATCCATTATTATCACAAGAGAGAGAGTATCTCTTTAAATTCTCATTCCTCTCCTTTTATGTCAATCATCAATGAATCTGGCAAAGTTATATCATTAAAGACAATATACCTTGGAGGAATCATAGGCACTAGCTTCTTAATAGGTATGGTCATTGATTTAAATGATTTTGGCAATGAACACGAAAAGAAAATTATCAGGTCCAAGATTTGAAGACCTTTTAATTTTGAGAGCTCAAAGGGATTTAATCCATAAAATTTATTTGATCGTAAGCATAAGATCTTCAAAGAAGATAACATATCCCCAATCCATGAAGGTATATTTCCCATAAGTTTATTTTGTCCCATATCAAGAGTGATAAGTTTGCCACAGTTTTTAAGAAATAGTACCCCCCCTTGAAAAGTATTGTTGGTTAGGTGTAATGATAGTAACATTGGTAGGTTTTCCATCTAAAGTGAAACTAAATCTCAAAAATTATTATTTGCAAGGTTGATAACATTTAAGGTCAGAAAACTTGAAATATTACCCTTGCATTTTGGAATTTCTCCAAACAAATTATTATGTGATAGGTCAAGATTAATCATTGAAGGCATTTGGCATATTGAATCTGGAATTCTACCAGAGAGAGTTCTATGAAAGGTCTAGTACTTGTAATAAACTCATGTTTGAATTTAAATACCACTCAATCCCATTCAAGAACTTATTATTAGAAAATAATACAAAACTCACAAAACTCTTGAGTTGTGGAAGATTCCCTTCTAAGAGGTTTGATCTTTAGATCAATACCCACTCCTATATTCAATGACATTGGAAGCTCACCTTTAAATGCATCATAAGGCATGTCTAAGTAATAAAATTGAGACGAAATATTCCAAAACCAACTTGGAATGATATCAAAAATACCATTTTTAGAAAGATCTAATGTTGAAATGGAATTTTGAGTTTGAAGCCACATTGGGAAATGCGGCCCTATAAATCAAGAACTTAAGAAAATGTCATATATTTGAAATGGGGGAACCCAATATGAGCTAGTCAGGTTGAAATCCAAGTAATTGTTAGAAAGATCTAGATACGTCAATTGTGATAGATTTGCAAAATTAACATTTGAAAGACTATCTTGCAATTGGTTGTTACTAAGATCCAAATAGCTCAAGTTAATGATTTGACTAAGGCTATGTGGAATAAGTCTGCTAAAATGATTACTTTGTAGATAAATATTTGTTAGATTTCTCATATTTCCAATCCACGGTGGTATGCTTCCATCTATAAGGTTAAATGATATATATCAAAAATTTTAATTTGAGAGCTCCCAAAAGATTACTAGGGATTATACCATGAAGTTGACAACTATATATAGAGAGTGTAGAAAGATTAGTCATGTTTGATAGCCAAGAAGGTATTGTAAAGTTTGAGAATTGATTGTTAGAAATTTCAATTGTATTGATAGTTGATGAGAAATTATAATAAGAAAGTGAAGTTGAAAGAGTTTGTAGGTTGCAGTCATAGAAACGTAAAGTTAAAAGAGCTGGAAGCATACTAATCTCATGTAGCCAATTAATAGCGAGTGCTAAATTCACTTGGCCCATATATAAGTATTTTAGGAATGAAAGTTGGGCCATCTATAAGAGGTCATAAGCAAGAAGAGGATTCCCACTAAGGTCAAGGTATTGGAGATTTGTCAAATTTATAAGATGAGGTGGAATTATTCAGCTAAACCCCGAAGAAGAGAGATCAAGATAGAGCAACTCAGTGAGGGCATTAATAGGCTGAGGAATGCTTGCATTGCGAAAGTAAATACCAGCTAGGCACAAGTACTACAAGTGTTGTAAGCAAGAGAGTGATGTAATGTCTAAAAATGTGGCATAGAGTGGCGATTCTGATCATTGAAATAAGAATAACTTCAACGAAAATTGAGCTTGACAACATTATCAGTTAAGTTGCTATAACCCACACCCTTCCACATACAACAATCCATACCTGATTTCCAAGTAGAGAGAAGTAGACGAGGATCAAATATGCTTTGCTTAAAACTGAGGAGGGCTTTTGTTTCCTCAACGCTACAGTGCCAAGAAATATTCATACGATGGGAAGCTCAACCCTCTTCATTTTATTTTTTCTATCAAGCTATAATTCATATACATAGATAAATTGATCTTACTTTATTAAATATATTCCCATGTGTTTTTCAAAGATAAACAACAAAGTTTAGTGTTTTATTATATTGCAGAGAATAAGTTACACTTTATTAAATATATAAATATCAAGTAGATGTGAAAATTGAACTTATTTTTAAGAAACATATTGCACACTTTAATTGTAAGAAATAAAATGAAATAAAAAAGTTGAAGATTCAAAGATAATAACTCATTCATCTGCCTTGAATTAGTCAACAAGCTATTGATTGATTAATTACAATATTATCTTTAGAAATCAAAGGTGTTGAATTTAATTATAAGCATAAGAAACATTATTACTTTATTAATCACTACTTAAATAATTTCTAATTTTTCTTGTTTGAAGATATTTGAGTCAATTTAATGGTAAACTAATGCACATAATGCATGCAAGTTTTATTTTATGTTTATATTTTATTTTATTTATGTTTTGTTTCAAAATAAAATATATTTGATGATTATTATTATTTTTAAAACATTCAAAATATCTAAAAATTGATTTAAGTATTTTTTAAAATAATATTATTTATCCTTAAGATTATTAAAGAAACGATGCTATAACTTTTATATTTATTGATATATTATTTAGTCATGTATAATTACTAGTATATCACCTTTATCTATTAAATCTCGAGAATATGCAATTCAGCTGCCGGTCTTTCAAAGAAACTTACATTAAATAAATAAATTATTAATTAATCTGATTAATAATCTTAGTATCTTAAGAAAATTGTAATATTGCCTTTAGAAATCAAAAGTTCTGAATTTAATTATAAGTGTAAGAAATGTCATTAGCTTATTTAATCACTATAAATAGTTCTTAACATTAATCAATAACTGAAATATTAGGTTTCTTGCACTTCATGCAATGCTTCAATGAAATTTCTAATTCTTTCGTCAATATCTTATTATTTTAATTTAAAAAATTAATTTAGTATTAAGATTGTCTTTGAAAAAAAAAAAAAAAAAATCTTTGGAATGCATTTCATATAGTAGATTTAGTATAATTCATCAAAAAAAAAAAAGAAAGAAGAAAAAGAAAACAATGGTTTTTTCTCTTCGAACTTTTATTAGTTAATAACAGAATAACAAATAAAAGAATCGATTTAAAGCAAACATATATCATTTATTGATTAAGCTACCGATTCATTTTCATAGCGATAAATACATAAATATTATTTGTTATAGTATGATAGAATTGAAAGTAAGCGATTGCCCAAGACTTCTTGAGCAACAGAGTCCCCAATACACTCCATAATCCAACAATAAAACCAATACTCATTCCAAGGAACAAACCAAAATTATTATCATCATCATGTAAAATTGCTTCCTCGTTATGAATATTATGTTCATCACCTTCACATGAAGTATTTTTCCACATAGTTTAGGATTTCCATAGTAATTTGATTCATTAAAAGTGTCAAGTTGGGTCCTTTCTGGGATTCTTCCTGACAATTGATTATAAGATAAGTTGAGATAGTTCAATCCACTTAGATTCACAATACTCTTTAGAATTTGTCCTGAGAAATGATTCCTTGAGAGATCTAAACTTTCCAAGCTTTGCATAAGACCAATATTGATTGAGACCTACTAGTGAATTGATTGCTAGATAAATTCATGCTTATCAGTCTGTCTAGGCTCATTAATTCAATAGGAACTTCTCCACTGAGATTGTTACAAGAAAGATCCATTATTATCACAAGAGAGAGCATCTCTTTAAATTCTCTCTCCTCTCCTTTTATATCAATCATCAATGAATTTGACAAAATGATAATTTTATAGAGAGTATACCATGGGGGAATCATAGGCACAAGCTTCTTAATAGGTATGGTCATTGAATTGAGAAATTGAAATGATATCGGTAGTGAACTTGAAAGAAAATTATCGAAGATCCAAGATTTGAAGACCTTTTAATTTTGAGAGCTCAGAGGGAATTGATCCATAAAATTTATTTGATCGTAAGCGCAAGATTTTCAAAGAAGATAGTATATCCCCAATTCATGAAGGTATATATTCCCCTAACTTTATTTTGTCCCATGTCAAGAGTGATAAGTTTGCCACAGTTTTTAGGAAATGGTATCCTCCTTTGAAAATTATTGTTGGTTAGGTGTAAGGATAGTAATATTGGTAGGTTTGTCATCCAATGTGGAATTAAATCCCAAAAATTATTATTTGCAAGGTTGATAACATTTAATGTCATAAAGCTTGAAATATTTCCCTTGAATTTTGGAATTTCTCCAAACAAATTATTATGTGATAGGTCAAGATTAATCATTGAAGGCATTTGGCATATTGAATCTGGAATTCTACCGAAGAGAAAGTTCTCTGAAAGGTCAAGTATTCGTAAAATACTTATGCTTGGATTTAAATATCACTCAATCCTATTCAAGAACTTATTATTAGAAAATAATGCCTCTTCGATGGAACTCATGAACGCTGGAAGATTCCCTTCCAATAGATTTGATCTTAGATCAATGAGCCCTCCAATATTTATTGACAATGGAAGCTCACCTTTAATTGCATTATAAGACATATCTAAGTACTCAAATTAAGGCGAAATATTCCAAAAACAACTTGGAATGGTATCAGATATATCATTTTTGGAGAGGCTTAAGAAAAAAATATATAATTTTGAGATTGAAGCCACTGTGGGAAATGAGGGCCGAAAAAGTAAGAACTTAAGAAAAGGCTAAATATTTGAAACGTGGGAACCCAATTTGTGTTTATAGTGTTGATATTCAAGTAATTATTTGAAAGATCTAGATATGTTAATTTTGATAGATTTGCAAAATAAACATATGAAAGACTATCTTGAAATTGGTTGTTGCTAAGATCCAATTCAATCAAATTATTGATTTGACCAAGGCTATGTGGAATAGGTCTGCTAAGATGATTACTTTGTAAGTTAAGAGCAGTTAGATTTATCATATTTCCAATCCACTATGGTATGCTTCCATATATTTGGTTATGTTCTAAATCTAATATTTTTAAGTTAACAATCCTCAAAAGATTTGGAAATTGTGCAATGAAGTTGGCAATTATACATAGAGAGTGTAGCTAGATTATTCATGTTACAGAACCAAGAAGGAATCGTGGAGTTTGAGAATTGATTATTAGAAATACCAATTATGTTAATGGTTGATGAGAAATTATAATATGAAAGTGAAGTTGGAAGAGTTTTTAAGTTGTAATCTTGTAAATACAAAGTTAAAAGAGTTGGAAGCATGCTAATCTCATGTAGCCAATTTGTAGCAAAAGCTAAATTCACTTGGCTCATATCTAGATATTTCAAAGAGGAAAGTTGGGACATCCATATGAGGGTACAACTAGCAAGAGGATCCCCACTAAGATCAAGATATTGAAGATTTGTCAAATTTCCAAGATGAGATGGAATTATTCCACTAAACCCTGAATAGGAGAGATCAAGATAGAGCAAACTTGTGAGGGTATTAATAGATTGAGGGATGCTTGCATTGCGAAATTAAATACCAGTTAGGCACAAGTGTTGCAAGTGATGTAAGTGAGAGAGTGATGCAACATCTAAATATGTGGCATAGAATGATGATCCATAATCATTGAAATAGGAATATCTCCAACCAAAATTGAGCTTGATGACATTATCAGTTATGGTAATACAACTCACACCCTTCCACATGCAACAATCCACATACCGGAGATCTTCAATGAATAGAGAGAAGTAGATTAGCATCAAATAGGCTTTGCTTAAAGCTAAGAGGGCTTCTCTTTCCTCAATGCTACAATGTCCCCACAGGTTACCAACAAAATGGTTAAGAAATATTAGTAATAGGAAGCTCAACTCTTCATTATTATTATTTTCTTATATTAAGCTATGATTTATTTACATACATAGATGGACTTGTTTATAGCTCAGAATGGGAGATGAAATCTTTCTTCTAAATTTCTAATGTGATGGTTGTGTGTGCAACTAAACTTGTTTATATTAGTTATTATAGGAGTCATGTGGTATTACTTATATATATCTGTGAAAGAATTAGGGCAACATTATTATATTTTTAAGATTATCATTTCATGTATATATTTTATAAATTTTTATTGAATATTTAGAAAAAAATAGCTAAATGTTGCAAAAAAGTCCAAGTCATTTTACTTGAAAGACTTGGATGATTTGACATATGAAATTGAAGCAAATTTGTATTTCAAAGAAACAATAATTTAAGCTTATTGTATAACACATAGTATATGTTACACTTTTTATATAAAAATATTGTCATTATAGAATATTTGCTAGAATTTTAGGAAATATATTCTACACTTTAATGAAATAAAAAATGAATAAAGAAAAAATAATTAATGTTTAATAATTAATTATAAAGTAATGTTTTTACACTTAAAATAACTAACAAAGATAGCGGTACTTCTTTTCACTTTAAAATCTAGTAAACATTTCCAGTGCTTATAACATTTCTTTCTTTTTGGGCCCTAATCTTTCTAATGATCTCAGTCAAATAAATCTAGATCCACTAATATTATTTTGGGCTAAGAAAATTATACCAATAAAATTAAATTTACTAATCTTAAATTTGTTATATTCTTCTCATTAAGATGTATGCTATGTTATATATTTGTTGAAAATTAAATTTAGATAATTTAGAAAGTTTTTAACTAAAACATCTACATTAAAATTCATGTTTACTCCATTGGTTAGGTTTTGTGATGACTTATCGAGTATAGTGCTCGAACTAATTTGAAGTTGTATATTCAATATATTTGTTAAACACTTCAAAAATAAATAAACAATTAATGTTAAATTTTCTTGAAAGTTCACATTAAACTTAATTCTCAAAACCTAAGACAAGTGGGACAAAAACTTGGGAAATGATTTAGCACAATAGAATATGGCTTTTATATAATTTATTTTATTGAATATTGGAAGGATATGGGGATTTAAAATGATATGTCCTTATAAATTTTTTATATTTATTAATGTCATATAAATTTTATAATTATTGGCATACCATTCAATTCTATTTGTTGTGTTATTATCTTAGTATTACATGAGATATTATGCACATGATAAGTTGAAAGCATCTAAAATGTGAAATAAAGTTTTGGGGCATTTAATGACATAACACATGATTTTTATATATTTATAAATCTAACACCTAAGCTTTCATATTTACTTAAATAACATCCAATTTTTATTATTATATCAAAAGTAGCACCATCATTACTTTTTAAAAGTAAAATATAACATTTTATGAATAGAAAAAGTGATATTTTATAAATATCAAACTTTAGGTGTTTGATATATAAATGCATAAGAATTGTGTGCTATGCATGTAAATTTCTCAAGAAATTCTTACATGAAAACTCTAGAATGCCAAAAATCAAAGAATCTTTCCCAATTGAAATAATTTCACAAGTAATAAATTAGGTATTTTTTCATTATTAAGAAAAGGGTTGATGCAATATAAAACATATAAATCATAGTGATGGCATCAATGGTGAAAGTTGGAGGAGCCTTGAGGTACTGAATTTTATTCATGAGATTATTGTTAGGAGTGTAAACGAGCTGAACACAAACAGAGCTGTTCATGTTTGGCTTGTTTACATTTGTTTGTGTTCGTGTTTGGCTACAAGAAAAGACATAGATGGGTCAGGCTTAGAGTAAAAAAATATTCATTCTAATTATCAACATAAGGGACAACAAATTAGTGAGCATCCAACTTCCAAGAAGGGTTACAATCACAAAAGATGCTACCAATCAAAGAAAACAATTTTATGATCGTCATAGCCATCATAGCCAATTAGCCACCATAAGCAACAAAAGCAACATCATCGCAGAGGTAAGGAGGCTGTGAAAAAGGCACCATGGGTAGGGCTACCTAAATAGTAAACAAAGCTCAACAATTCCATAAAACCAACAACCAAAATGAGACCAGAGCAAAGTGCACAAAGACAACTACGTAAGTAGGTAGCTAGTGGAGAGTCTAAGACCCGGTAGCCCAAAAAAGTGTACATCACAGATGTAGGTGGTTACAGGCTTACAACTGCACAATTTACAAGTAGTTGCAGATGTTATGAGGTACACCTAGAAGTCCAAAATAGCCAATGAGCCAATCAATCCCATGATTCTCATAAATGATAGAAACAACAAAAACAAGTAAGCAACCTTCAAAGTTCAAAGTTCAAAGTAACTGAGGCTTTGCAGTCAAAGCAATAATAGCCAAGTAGGCAAGTAGCTAACAATTCCAGAAAAAAAAATAACAACAATATAAGTATACAACAACACCATTCACCAAAATGTAGAACAACCAACTAGAAGCAAAGAAGATGCAAAAAAGATACTTAATAGTTCTAATTAACCAATCCAGAAAAAATAGTTCTAATCAAAGCAACGAGGCTGCAAAAGAATAAACCATTTTAGGTCCACCGAAAAGTGAGAACAGGCTGAACAACCAACCAAGTTACTAAAGTACCAAGCCTGAAAGAATCAACAAAAGCAACCATCTATGACTGGATAGATATGAAACCAAACATAATAATAAGCCAAAATCCTCTGATGCCATATCATAGCAATATTACAACAGCATCATTCACCAAAATGTAGAACAGCCCACTAGAAGCAAAGATGATTCAAAAGAAGGCACTTTATAGTTCTAATTAACCAATCCAAAAAAAATAGATCTAATCAAAGCAAAGAGGCTACCAAAAAAGGAACTATTTTAGGTCCATCGAGAAGTGAGAATAGGCTGAACAACCAACCAAGTTACCAAAGTACCAAACCTGAAAGAATCAATAATATCAACCATTAATGGCTGAATAGAAATGAAACCAAATACAATAACAAGCCAAAATCCTTTTGATTCCATAGCATATCAATAATACAATAGCACCATTCATTAAAATGTAGAACATCCCACTAGACACAAAGAGGATACAAAAGAAGGCAATCTCGAAAAAATAGTTCTAATCAAAGCAAAGAGGCAGCCAAAAAAGGAACCATTTTAGGTCCACCGAGAAGTGAGAACAGATTGAACAGTCAACCAAAGTACCAGATTTGAAATTCTAAAAGAATCAACAAAAGCAAACATCAATGGCTGGATAGAAATGAAACGAAACATAATAATAAGTCAAAATTCTCTGATACCATATCATAGCAAATACTCAATCATATTTAAGAGCCAACAGGTTATCTATTTTAAGAAGTTGTAGACTTATAGTCTTGCAGATTTAAAATAAGCAAACAACAAAATAGTAGTTGAATGAAAATAACAAAACAATAAAACAACATAGAATGATAGAACTGGGTAGTGGGCAGTGGTCCAATGGACAGCAATTGAATGAAAATATATGAGGTTTGAAACTAGAAAGACTCAAATTTAATTATAACACATATGTGATATGTCAATGGCACAATGTCGTACACTCTATATGATTGCACGTATAACTTTAACAGGCCATTCCAAATATAGAGAGACAAATGTTGGAACATAAAAGTATTTGATGCTCATCAATCATCATCTTAAAATATCACATAAGGTTGACAAATCGTATGCATTCAAACCATAAATGATCAATAAAAAAAATATCTACTCAAATTCGCATATTTTATCATCATTTCAATCATTTATAGGGTTACATGCAATAATGACAAACCAAAATGAATGCAACAAGCAACGAAGCAACATTTACCTATTTGAGCATTTTAAATCGTTATATCCTCACTCTTATAATTCTTTTGCAAAAAAAATAATTATAACAGAATAATATTATAAGTAATTCATAAATTTAAATCAACCCAAAATAAGCAAACAATTCATCATCAGCATAAGTGTATAACCAATTCTATAAAACAAAAATCTAAAAAGTATTTACAATTAAATGTATATGAAATCCTCAAATGATTAGTAATATAATAGCAAAAAAAGACATTGTTGGCTTCTTGCTCATGAATCACCCAAGGGAACACCCAAAATTTTCTCCTCCAACATTTCTTGTTGTGAAATTTTTTTTAAAAACATTAAAATGCAAAATAGCTACAATGGAATAACAATATTAAATTACATGGTACTATATTGAAGCAATGAAACACTTACCGATGGTATTTTAGCATTTATTTGGGATGATCTGATTCAATTAGATGCACAAACTAATGCATTAATTGTCTTGGCAGATAAACAACTTCTATATGCATTTGGCACCCTTCCACCATAACTAAATGAGGATTCAGAAGGAACAGTCCTTATTAAAAATGATAAAAATATCATGAGCCATTCTAGACAAACATGGATATTTCAATATGTTCATTTTCCACCATTCCAAAAAAATTAAATTGCTCAGTATTGCAAACAAATAATCCTTTCTCAAGATATACCTACAAGTCAGACTTAGCATGCTGTATGGAGCCAGATTACATAACAAAATTCTCAAAATCTAACATACAATCAAATTAAGATGTGCCAAGAGGATCTATAATAGACTTCAAAGAAGAAAATCCCACATTGATAGATTCATTCATTACAGTAATAGAAGAACTCTCAAAAGCATATATTGCATGTATTTCTCAAAGAGCCTTTTCAACATATATAATTTGAGAATCAAGTTCATGTGGTTCATAGATCTTAGGAAACATAAATGAAATAAATTTCAACTTTAAACGAGGATCAAGAACTGCAACAATAGACTTTAGTAGGTTACACTCCCCTCAATATTTAACAAATTTTATTTTCATAATTGTGGTTATTTTTCTCATATACTTATCTTCAGATCTAGATTCTTCCCAGAGAAGCTATTTAACATGCATTACAGTTGGCAAAAAAATATTTGATGTTGGATATGATGTGCAAGAAATTGTTTGAGTGATATTATTAAAAATTGATAAGAACTTTCTAATTTTTTCATACCTCACCCAATCATAATCTAGTGATACCCACTTGTAATTGTAATTTCTCTCTAAGCATAATGAGTTAAGAGCAGAAATAAATAAAAGTATACTCAAGCATCATATAAGTTGAATTCCAACGTGTTGACATATCAATACAAAGAGACCGTGATGTAGGTACATCTAACTGTTTTGCAATCTCAACAAATTTGTGTAGCCTTGCAGGAGATTTTTTAAGATATTTAACTGACTCTCTTATATTATAAATTATATCATGCACTTCTTTCAAACCATCCTGCACCATTATAATCAATATATGTGCACAACATCTGATATAAAAAAATGACCTCGAAAATGCAATTTTTCTCTTGAATCAAAGTTATTTTTAAGGCAAGAAGCTGCAACATCATTATTACTGGCATCATCAAGAGTAATTGTGGAGAATTTATCCTGAAGATTCCATTCTAACAAACAGTCACATATAGCATCACAGATGAAAGTCCCAATATGAGAAGAGTTAAGTTCAATAAAATTAATAATCTTTTCTCGATCTTCCATGACAAATCAATGAAATGAATAGTCAAACACATATACCCTATTATCTGATTAGATGTCCAACAATTTGATATTAATGAAACTCTTTGAACACTACTAAGATAAGTCTTAAGTTTTTCTTTCTCAACATCATAAATCCGCATGCAATCATTTTTATGGTATTTCTAGAACACTTTCATAGATTCAAATATTTCAATAAGATATTGAACCAGATGTGCTCTACCATCATAGAAGGATATTCATGGACAATAATCATCCTTGCAATAATTCCTTTAACCTGTCTTTGATCATAGTTTTTAGGATCATGAAAAATAGAAATGACAAATTCACTAGTAATATCAATTGAGGAGAAATTCAGTCGCTTCTGTCTTTTATCTAATAAATCAATAACTTGTTTACCTTTTGATTTAATTTTATTATAATCTCTAACATGTCTCAGAAGTTGTGAAGTTGTGTCTATTTTTGATTTTTGGAACTTAACTCCACAAGACATACATTGCAAGCAAGGAATCTCAACACCCTTAGACATAGTTTTAACCTCTACAAAGTACTCCCACACACTAGACTTTCTCTTTTTAGATTTTTTAGCCTCCACATCTGGTATAGTGCTAGTACTCTCAATAATTTATTGAGATGCTTGATTATGACTATCTTCCAAATATTTTATATCAACTGGTGGTACCTCACTAGTTGATGTAGAGAGAATACTCAAATGATGACATATGTTGTATGTAAACTATGAATAATTTCAAACATCATGTCTTAAATGACAAATATGTTAAAAAATAATACATTCATAGATATAACGGAGTTTAGAACATACATAATACATTACAACTAAGCTCTGCATAATCAAAATTGCAAGGATGAATATCATTTATAATAGAGAGTGAGCATTATAATAGATATAAGAAGATTATTAGAAAATTAGTTAACTGGCTAATGGTTATTTAAATCATCTAATTTTTTTTTCAAAAATAATTTGGTAAAAAAGAAACAATAAATAATCATCAAATATTAAAGTAAAAACATATGAATATATGATCCTTTTTTTTTACTTGGGACTCGGGATGTTATAAAGCATACTTCAAGCATTACTAGTTGCAGAACTTACAATTAGCTACAAAAAACTCCTATCTTTTCATTAAAGTATTCAACTGATGTCCATTGCTACTGGACCACTGTCCACTACACACTGCCCACTGCCCAGTTATATTATTCTATGTTATTTTGCTATTTTGCTGTTTTCATTCAACTGCTGTTTTGCTATTTTAAAATTACAAGACTACACGTCTAGAACTTCTTATAATAGATAGCATGTTGGTAGAGTGATTGAGTATTTGCTATCCTATGACGAGAATTTTGGCTTATTATTATGTTTCGCTTTTATTTCTATCCCCATTGATGGTTGCTTTTGTTGATTCTTTCGGTTTCGTTACTTTGGTAACTTTGTTGTACCGTTCTCACTTTCTGGACCTAAAATGGATCCTTTTTTTTGGCAGCCTCTTTGCTTTGATTAGAACTATTTCTTTGGATTGGTTAATTAGAACTATTAAGTGCCTTCTTTTGCATCCTCTTTGCTTCTAGTGGACTGTTTTTCATTTTGGTGAATGGTGCTGTTGTATACTTGTATTGTTATTATTTTTTCTGGAATTGTTGGCTACTTGCCTACTTGGCTGTTGTTGCTTTGACTGTAAAGCCTAACTTACTTTGAACTTTGAAGAAACCAGATGGAATGAATAACATAAGTACGCAACATATTGAAACTAAACACTAACAGTAAACACTAAACAACATCACAGTCTCACAGATTCACAAGAATCACAACCAATAGAGGATCTCATACAATAAAGGAGTCATGCTCCTAAAAAAATCACAACCAACAGAGGATCCCATACAACAGAGGAGTCATGCTCCTAAAAAAATCACATAATCACAATAAGCATAGATTAGTGAAAGGCCATAGAGATTTGTGAAACTGTGACATACTTGAGCGGGTGGAGCCTACTAATAATCCCAGATTAATAGTTAATATAGTTGAAAAGTAAAGGAAATCATAGAGAAGAGTCAGAGCGTCAGACGTCTAAAAAAAAAGAGAACGGGAGAGAGGGACAGAGGCATAGAGGATCAGATTCACGACTCCACAGTCTCCACTTGCTCAAGACGCCAGCAAGGACGAAGAATGAGAGAAACTGAGAGGCGACTCGAGGAAGGGATTGTGGAGTGTACTGCTCGGATGCTTGAAGTCAAGGGACGAGGAGAAGTGGAGATTGGAGAACTCAGAGGTAGAAGAACTAGGGCACGAACGCTCGAATCGCTCTCCATTGAAAGGCCGAAAAGACTTAAGCAAAATAGCAGAATTCGGATCGCTTGGAGAAGTCGAATAGTCTAACATAAATATCCAAGTAATGGCGTAACACAATCGAGGAATTGCACCGCGAGCCTCGCGCGGTTCGAGCCTTATCGAGCTGAACATGACAATAGCTCGTTTCACTCGCTTCAATTCAAACAAATTTTCTGTGTTCGTTGTTAACAACAAGCTCTTCAACAACAACTGCTTTGACCGCTATTATTGTACATTGAAAGAGAAGTCCTCAACTTTAAGTGAAATATTTTAATCCTCAACTATTTCTCTTTAATCAAAAAGTAAATGAGATTGTCACACATGAAAGGGTGTAGCAATATAACTAACCATATTTTCAAGATTAATTTGTGTTTGATCTCTTTTGAATTGAATGTTTAAGAAGACACTTTATAAATTACACATGTAGTTTCGTCATCATTTCAATTACAGAACTTACATTATCTAAGTCTTAATGCCATTTATTTAAACCACACAAGCTTAGTATCATTGTCTTGAGAGAAAAGAATCTTACATGAAACATACCTTTATAGATTGCAGATAAACTATTTTCCTCAAAATTCCTTTACTTAACAGCAAATAAATTTCATACCGCAATCTCTTAGAAGCTCTTCAATTAAAAAGCTCTTTCAATTCTTACTTCTTGCAAATTATTTTTGTCATTGGAATTTTTTTTTTTTTTAAGTTTCTCAATTCAATGACCATACAAATTAAAGTGATGTGAACATCTCACTCTTAAATATGATGTTATCTTTCAAAATGAGCTGCTTGGACTTCTTGTTGTAAATGATCTTTTTATCCTTCCATTCATAACTTTTGTTTTATTAATGATTTGTATAAAAGGAATATATCATGAATTCATGTACATACTCTCTCTTATAATAACCAAGTATTTTTCTTGTGATAATCTCACTAGATAAGCTCATATTAAACTAATGAGTCTGTTTGGGTTGACAAACTCGAATTTGGCTAGAAGTCAATTTACAAGATAAATCCCAATATATATATCTTATACAAAGATTGATAGTTTTGGATCTCTGGAAGAACCATTTTTGGAGAGACATTCTAGAGTGCATTGTGAACTTAAGTGAACTAAACCATCTCACTTACGCTACAATGAACTATTAGGTAGAATTGCAAGGAGGTATAATTACATATGAGTTTAAAGCATATTTATGCATATCCTATTTATTTTGTGTGCAAAGTATTTCTCAAAGCAATAATGCTTTTCTTGCCCTAAATTTCAATACTAGACAACCTACATTAAGTTTTTTTTAGTAAAGTGTTAGTCGCTTAAAAAAAAAATTCAAAATTGCATTTATTTGTGAATTTATTTGGGGACTATTGTATCATTTGATCAAATTATAATCGAATATAAATCAATAATTCTTATATATTTTATCTTCTATAGTCATCATAGCAGGTATAAATATATATATATATATATATATATATATATATATATATATATATATATATATATATATATATATATATATATATATAATGCTCCATATTTCTTAATTTTTATAATCCTACTTAACAAGATACTTTATATTTCAATTTCTATTTTTAATTCTTCTAATGCTATAGCTCTTATTTCCCTCTTCTATTAGCACTTCTCTTGCATATCTTGTAATTACTATATAAATTAAAAAAGTAGTATTAAAAATTAGGTTTTTTTTTTTTTGCAGAGATATTTAATTTGATTTAAAATTTTTTGAAATCAAAATTTGGATGATCTCAAACTTTTATCTATAATGTTTCTAATCATATCTTACAAAGTTTAACAATATTAATTTTTTGAGGCATTTACATACACAACAAATAAATCTTATATATTTACATATCTAATACCTAAATTTTAATATTTATATTAAAAATAGTATCATAATTTAGCTTTTAAAAGTGATAATATTTATAAACATCAAATTTTAGGTGTTAGATATGTAAATCTTTTTAATTTTTTGTGTCTATCGAAAATCAATGTACTTACAAACATAAAACATTTATATTTATTATATATATCATAATTAAAATTTAAAATAATCAATTAAAATCATTGCTCTTCAATTATGCAATTAAATGCTTTCAATTGTGTAGGACTATCCCATGACAATAAGTCATCTATCGGTCTTTTAATAATTGCATTAAATTGAATTAATTATTAAGCAATTGAATGAGATATAATATATTTGTATTTTAAAAATAATTTAGTGATAGAATTGTGATTTGAAAATTAAAAAAAAGGTTAATGCCATGTGCCTTATTTAATGGATTGTATATAAGTTATAAAAAGTAATATTAAAATTAAAATTTGGATTATTATTAAATAAATTTTAATATTTACATTGCATTAATTTAAACTTGAAAAAAAAATATAAAATATATAAAAAAGTACGATTTGGAACATTTTTTTTTGTTTTTGTTTTTGAAAGCAGAAATAGGAATACTTAAATCATTTTGAAAAACTGTCATTTATTTATTTTTTCCGGGCGTTTGGAATAGAATTCCCTTTATATATTACTCCTTATAAGTGATCTTCGAATGGGTGAGAATATATATATATATATATATATATATATATATATATATATATATATATATATATATATATATATATTTATATTTATAAAACTAAATAAATATTTATATTTTAAGTATTTATATCTTTAAAACAAGACAAAACATAACCCATTATAAATTAATTTGAAAGAAAGGAAGTCTAAGTGAAATCTTATTGCAACATTTTTTATTACACACACAAATACTATTTCATAAGAGAAATTTATCGGGGCAGGCACTCAAATCAAAGTTTTGAATGTTGAATTAAATGAAATAAGATTTGCTTGAATATGCTATATGTTATTTTGCTTCATGCTGCTGATGATGTGTCTTTTGCTTGGGATGAGTGATGGCCTTGCTTTGAAATCACTATTGACAACATGTTCAGATTCTGCAAACTACGAACAGGCGCTCAAAAAAGAAAAGTCACTCAGTTTGTCCATGATGAAGTATAGGGCATCCATGCTTCCAAAAGGGGAATTCATAGAATCATGGAAGCGTCACCAAACCTTATTTGATCCTTTCTCTCTTATCAAGCTATCAAATGACTTTAGTGATGATTGGGATGATCATTCTCCTTTAGCATTGGGGAGTCATTGACATTGGAATGAGTGGTTAGTCACTGGCCGTGATAGTGTGGAAACCAAGTCGAGTGAGCCCTAAGCTTAGAAGCAATAAAATCCCGCTACTACAAAGAGTTCGCAGCTTGTGGAGGCAGAGGAAATAGCACCAGTGGTAGAGGAAATAGCACAAGTGGAAGCAATAAAGTCTAAGTGAAATCTTATTGCAACATTTTTTTATTACACATTCGGATCACAAATACTATTTCATAAGTGAACTCAAAGCACATTATTAAATTCTATCATTTATCAGATTTATTTTTACGACAAAAAAAATATATAATATTTATTATATTTTTACAGATATTAAGATTTTTATAATAACTTAATTTATGAAAGGAGTGGAATTGATTCACATTGGGATTTCTTAGTAAGTAAATCACATAGATTCTCATAAAATTCACTGTGTAAAATAATAGTTTTAAAAAAACTATAAAGAGTGATTATTTCTTAATGTTTTAAATCAAGTAGATTATACTCACTCATAATTTCACCCTTTCTTGATATAGCATATTATTTGGAGTAAATTTCTTTTAAAAAAATTAATATCTAAACACTTCAAAATTATTTAGAATTGTTGCTCTTCTATGAAAAATATGATAATTGTTTATAATTTCTACAAAATTTTTATAATTAATCAATAGATTGCTATATCACATTTATTTAAAAGGAAATTCATTTGATAGGAAATTCAGAATTATTTTATGACAAAATTTTCTCAAGTTAATATTTAATAAAATCAATGCTAATATATCCCCCAAAAAATTACTTTGATATAAGCGCATAATAAAATCTAAATGAGTCTCGCATCTCAATGTAAATCCAATGGCTCCAAATTCATCCAGATTAAAATTTGATTAGAATATATAACAAGCCAAAATTTTATATTTAATTTAATTTCAACTTTATATTAAATGAAATATTGAAATTGACTGAATTTTTTTAATTATAAAAATAAGAACTTGTAAAATTGGAGCAGAACAGAGTTGAGTTGTTACAAAAAGCTTTAAATGTCAAAATTTACATTTAAACTAAATAAATGTTTGTATTTTTAGAACAAGACAAATGAAAGACAATGAAAACTTTGAGGGAAATCCTATTACAACATTTTATAATATACACTGGATCATAAAGATCAATTTACAAGGGAAATCAAATGCATATTTTATTATCATTTGATTATATTATGCATCCATCATTTATCGTTTAAACCATTGGTTGAATTTCACCATGACAAACACATAAATATTATTCATCATTTTATCAAACAATTGAAAGACGCAAGATCTTGAGCAATAGGGTCCCCTGCCCCATAATCCAACAAAACCAAGACCCATGCCAAGGAACCAACCAAAATCATCATCCTCATCATGAGAACTTCTTCCTCCATTGTGAATATTATGTTGATCCCTTCACAAGCCTTAAGAAGTGGATTTCCGCAGAGTTCTGGATTCCCATAGTAACTCGATTCATTAAAGGTGTCAAGGTCCCCTCGGGATTCTACCTGACAATTGATTATATGACAAGTTGAGATAATTCAATCTACTTAGCTTCACAATGCTCTGGAATTTCTCCGAGAAATGGTTCTTCGAGAGATCCAAACTTTCTAATCCTTGCATAACACCAATATTAATTGGAATATGTCCCGTGAATTGGTTTCTCGACAAATTCAAGCTTATCAACCCAACTAGGTTCATTAATTCAATAGGTACTTCTCCAATAAGATTATTACAAGAAAGATCTATAATATTCACAAGAGAGAGTATGCCTTTGAATTCACGGACTACCCTTTATATCAATCATTAATGAATGCAAAGCCATGCCCGAACGATAAGTAAGATTGAAAGAAGTCAATAATTAAGCCCTCGATTTAGAAGGATAAGACCACCTTTGGGAATCAAAGGTTCAAGCCTCTTATTATATATGCTCATTGAATTGAAAAACATGAAAGATTTTGGGATTGTCCCTGAAAGAAAATTATCTGCAAGATCCAATATTTGAAGTTCCTTGAGTTTGGATAGCTCAGGGAATTGATTCATAAAATTTATTTGATCGTAGAAGATCTTTCAGGAATTTATCTCCAATCCATAAAGGTATGCTTCCGGTAAGATAATTTTGTCCCAAATCAAGAGTAGTAAGGTTGCAGTTTTGAGAAATGGTATCTCCATAAAAAGCATTGTTGCTAAGGTACAATGATAATAATATTGGCAAGTTCCCTATCCACTGTGGAATTAAACCCAATAAGTTGTTATTTGTAAAGCTGATAAACTTTAATATCTTATAGCTTGAAATATTACCATGGCATTTTGGAATTTCTCCAAAAGATTGTTATGAGATAGATCAAGAATAATTATTGAAGGCATTTGGCATATTGAATCGTGGATTTCACTTGAGAGATGATTATAAGAAATATCAAGCCGCCAACAAACTCATGTTTGAATTTAAATACAACTCAATCCCACTTAAGAACTTATTATTAGAAAATGATACAAAACGCAGTAATTAGTCAACCGAGGAAGATGCCCTTTTAATTGATTTGATGATAGTCGCCGCAGATGCAATATTTAATGACATGGGAAGGTTAAATTGCATTCCAGACATGTTTAGGTAACTTATTTGTGAAGAAATATTCCAAAACCAACTCGATGATCGAAATGCCACAATTGGAGAGGTCTAAATTAGAAAGAAACTTTTGATTATGAAGCCATAGAGGGAATTGAGTTCCTTTAGGACAACAACTTAGGTAAAGATAAGAAATTTGAAATGGAGGAGTCCAATTAAAACTAATCATATTAAAATTTAATTGATTGTCAGAAAGATATAAGAATATCAATTGCGATAGATTTGCAAAATTAACATCTGAGACTACCATGCAAATAGTTGGAACGAAGATCTAAAAAAATTCAAGTTCGTGAGTTGGCCAAGGCTGTGGAATAGATCCATTCAGTTGATTATCTCCAAGATTAAGATATCTCAAATTCCTCATGTTTCCAACCCATTCGTGTATTCTTCCACTTAGTTGGTTGTGAGAGATAATCATATCTGTATTTTATATTCATTGCATTTTGAAACCCTGTCATCAATCAATTTTATTAAATTATTATTGCTAAGGCTCAAAGTATTGAGATCACATAATAAACTCAAATAGGCAAGTGAAATAGACCTAGTGAAATTATTTGCATCGAGGTATACTTCTTTTAAATGCTTGAATTTTCCTAGCCAATTTGGCAAACTCCCATTAAGATGGTTATAAGAAAGAAAAAAAGTGTTGAGGGTTGATGAAAAATTAGAATATTGAAGATCAGTTGGAAGTGTTTATAGGTTGCACCATGAAAGATATAAAGCAGAGAGAGCTGGAAGCACCTTAATCTCATGTAACCAATTTGTAGCAAATGTTAGATTCACAGTAGACATATCAAGAACTTGCAAAGAGGAGAGGCGGGACATCCATAAGAGGTTAAAAGCAAAAAGAGAATTATAACTAAGATCAAGGTAGCTAAGATTTGTCAAATTTCCAACATGAGGTGGGATTACTCCCTCAATCCCTATATCAGAGAGATCAAGATATCTCAAACTAATGAGGGAATCAATCTTTTGCAAGATGTTTGTTTGCTGAAATGAACTTCACGTAAGCATTGTGTAAGTGTTTTAAGCAAACAACCACGGATCTAAAGAAGTATCGATCACATGATCATTCCCACTAAGATCAAGGTGTTGAAGATTTGTCAAGTTTCCAGATTAGGTGGAATTACTCATGAACCCGAATGAGAAAGGTCGAGATAGCAATTTAGTGAAGGAATCTATTGAATAAGGAATTCTCGCTTTGAATAGAATTCCACTTAGGCACAAATATTGCAAGTGTCGTAGTTAAGAGATGGAACTAAAGATGTTGCATATAATCGGCCTTCCTCACCAGTGGGGAAAAAAGAGAATTGGCTTAAATCGAGCTTGATGACATGATTGGTTGTATTGCTACAATCCACACCCTTTCATGCACAACAATCCTCACTTATATCCCAAGCAGAGAGAATGAGCTCAAAATCAAATAAACTTTGCTTAAAATTAAGGAGGGCATCTCTCTCTTCAACACTACAACGTTGGTGCACTTTGCTCCCTTCACTTCCCACTCTCAAGCAGTAGAAAGACAAAGTAAATATCAGTGGTAGAAGAAGCTCAACTTTTTCCATCCCTAGTAGTATAATTTTTGGCTCTCCAGCTCTATCCCTCTTTATAGCAAAAATTCTCTCCTAACCTTAAAATAAAATCTTCTATAGGATTAATTAGAAATTAGTTTAATTATTTTTAAGTTAATTAGTTATTTTCTAATTTGATTAACCTTCTTACAACCAACAAATTTAGAAGAATCAGTACCCACACTGTTAAATCATTGAAGTGGACATTGATTGATGCAATTAGCGATTGACTTTGAAATCTGATGCCATACACTACACGCAATTTGATTCAATGAATTAATATTAAAACAAAATTACAAATACATATTGGAGTGATTTTATAAATAAAGAAATCAAAATTATCGATGATAAATCATTTGAAAATTCATTTGATTGAAAATATATCGATATAAAATTTAAATTAAAAAATTTTATATGAAATTAAATTTAAGATTATCCGAATTTTAATTTTAATAAATTCACAATAAAATTCAGTGCCTCAATAAAACGAAATCTAACACCATAGTTAATCTAACTCAAGTCCAAAGATGTCTAAATTATAGGATCTGAAGCATCATTAGAAATCTCGCTACACTAATTGATGAATCAAACGATCTCTAAATATTTTATAGTTAAATCAAAATAGATCACTCTTTTGATGGAATGTTTTAAGAAAATCAAGTCTTTCCCCAATAAAAATGGCTTGACTGGCTTAATGCATTGGTTATAGCCCACTAAATTTTAATTTGTTGGGATCAAGAGAGGAATTTTTATATATATATCATTTGATTCTTATATATTTATATATCTAATATTTAAATTTTAATAGTTATATACCTAATATTCAAATTCTTAATATCATATAAAAAATATAATTATTATTATCTTTTTAAAAGTAAAATATATCTTATCATGCATATCTTAGGGTCATAAATGCAAATATAAAATATAAGGTGTTAGAGTTGTAAATATATATAAATTACAAATACATTGTCATGATAGAGATTGTTAATCTTATGACCAGAATTATGTGTCCTGCTCACTACACATATAATGAAGGTCTTTAATGTTAGATTGATCTTATTATAATATTTAGATTGCAATATTTATACTCATGCTTTATTAGCCTCCCTCGTAAAACTCTATGCATACCTTCTCTCTTTCCACGAGAACGAAATAACTTCTTCTTTGGTTTGATTTTATATGTGCTGACATTCTCCATTTGTAATTTTTTTTCTTCGATATAGTAAAATGTCCTCCTCTGCCATGATTTTTTCCGTCATCCATTTTTCACCTAAAAACTGTATTTTTTTTCTTTATTTTTTTTTCTTCGATATAGTAATTAACTTCTTAATAAGTATAAGTTTCATATCTTTTTTTTTTTTTTTTTGAGTAGGTTGAGCTATGTGGTACTCTTCCAAGCACAATTTTACATCAAATTTATCTTGATAGTGAACCTTAAGTTTGAAAGTTTAGCTTTCAATCGAGATATCTTGAAATCTGCAATATGTATGCATATGAGTATTTGTCTCAAATATCACCTCTAAAAAAAATTGATATAAGCATAATAAAATCTAAATGAGTCTCACGTCTCAATGTAAATCCAATGGCTCCAAATTCATCCAGATTAAAATTTGATTAGAATATATAACAAGCCAAAATTTTATATTTAATTTAATTGCAACTTTATATTAAATTAAATATTGAAATTGACTGAATTTTTTTAATTATAAAAATAAGAACTTGTAAAATTGGAGCAGAACCGAGTTGAGTTGTTATAAAAGCTTTAAATGTCAAAATTTACATTTAAACTAAATAAATGTTTGTATTTTTAGAACAAGACAAATGAAAGACAATGAAAACTTTGAGGGAAATCCTATTACAACATTTTATAATATACACTGGATCATAAAGATCAATTTACAAGGGAAATTAAATGCATATTTTATTATCATTTGATTATATTATGCATCCATCATTTATCGTTTAAACCATTGGTTGAATTTCACCATGACAAACACATAAATATTATTCATCATTTTATCAAACAATTGAAAGTAAGCGATCGCCCAAGATCTCTTGAGCAATAGGGTCCCTAATGCGCCCCATAATCCAACAGTGAAACCAAGACCCATGCCAAGGAACCAACCAAAATTATCGTCATCCTCATCATGAGAACTTCTTCCTCCATTGTGAATATTATGTTGATCACCTTCACAAGCCTTAAGAAGTGGATTTCCGTAGAGTTTTGGATTCCCATAGTAACTCGATTCATTAAAGGTATCAAGCTGGGTCCCCTCTGGGATTCTACCTGACAATTGATTATATGACAAGTTGAGATAATTCAATCCACTTAGCTTCACAATGCTCTCTGGAATTTCTCCCGAGAAATGGTTCTTCGAGAGATCCAAACTTTCTAATCCTTGCATAACACCAATATTAATTGGAATATGTCCGTTGGTTTCTCGACAAATTCAAGCTTATCAACCCAACTAGGTTCATTAATTCAATAGGTACTTCTCCAATAAGATTATTACAAGAAAGATCTATAATATTCACAAGAGAAAGTATGCCTTTGAATTCACGGACTACCCCTTTTATATCAATCATTAATGAATTAGGCAAAGCCATGCTTGGACCAAAAGTAATATTTAAAGAAGTCAAATAATTAAGCCCTTGATTTAGAAGGACAACACCACCTTTGGGAATCAAAGGTTCAAGCCTCTTATTATATATGCTCATTGAATTGAAAAACTTGAAAGATTTTGGGATTGTCCCTGAAAGAAAGTTATCTGCAAGATCCAATATTTAAAGTTCCTTGAGTTTGGATAGCTCCGAGGGAATTGATCCATGAAATTTATTTGATCGTAAGCGCAAGATCTTTAGGGAAAATAATTTATCTTCAATCCATAAAGGTATGCTTCCGGTAAGATAATTTTGTCCCAAATCAAGAGTAGTAAGGTTGCTGCAGTTTTTGAGAAATGGTATCTCTCCATAAAAAGCATTGTTGCTAAGGTACAATGATAATAACATTGGCAGGTTCCCTATCCACTGTGGAATTAATCCCAATAAGTTGTTATTTGTAAAGTCGATAAACTTTAATATCTTATAGCTAAATATTACCATGGCACTTTGGAATTTCTCCAAAAGATTGTTATGAGATAGATCGAGAATAATTATTGAAGGCATTTGGCATATTGAATCGTGGATTTCACTTGAGAGATGATTATAAGAAATATCAAGCACGCCAACAAACTCATGTTTGGATTTAAATACAACTCAATCCCACTTAAGAACTTATTATTAGAAAATGATACAAAACACAGTAATTAGAGGAAGATGCCCTGATTTGATTTTAGGTCGATAGTCCCTGCAGATGCAACATTTAATGACATGGGAAGGTTACCTCTAATTGCATTCCGATACATGTTTAAGTAATTTATTTGGGAAGAAATATTCTAAAATCCAACTTGGAATGATATCGGAAATGCCACAATTGGAGAGGTCTAAAGTAGAAAGAAACTTTTGATTATGAAGCCATAGTGGGAATTGAGGTCCTATGGGACAAGAACTTAGGTTAAGATAAGAAATTTGAAATGGAGGAGTCCAATTAAAACTAATCATGTTAAAATTTAATTGATTGTCAGAAAGATATAAGAACATCAATTGCAATAGATTTGCAAAATTAACATCTGAGAGACTACCATGCAAATAGTTGGAACAAAGATCTAAAGAAATCAAGTTGGTGAGTTGGCCAAGGCTATGTGGAATAGATCCATTCAGTTGATTATCTCCAAGATTAAGATATCTCAAACTCCTCATGTTTCCAACCCATTCAGGTATTCTTCCACTTAGTTGGTTGTGAGAGATGTCCATATATGTCATTTTATATTCTTTGCATTTTGAAACCCCATATCATCAATCAATTTTATTAAATTATTATTTCTAAGGCTCAAAATATTGAGATCACATAATAAACTCAAATAAAAAATAGACCCAGAAATTATTTGCATTGAGGTATACTTCTTTTAAACTCTTGAATTTTCCCAAATTGGCAAACTCCTATTAAGATGGTTAAGAGAAAGAAAAAAAGTGTTGAGGGTTGATGAAAAATTAGAATATGGAAGATCAGTTGGAAGTGTTTGTAGGTTGCACCTTGAAAGATATAAAGTAGAGAGAACTGGAAGCACCTTAATCTCATGTAACTAATTTGTAGCAAATGTTAGATTCACAGTAGACATATCAAGAACTTGCAAAGAGGAGAGGCGGGACATCCATAAGAGGTTAAAAGCAAAAAGAGAATTATAACTAAGATCAACGTAGCTAAGATTTGTCAAATTTCCAACATGAGGTGGGATTCCTCCCTCAATCCCTGTATCAGAGAGATCAAGATATCTCAAACTAATGAGGGAATCAATCTTTTGCAAGATGTTTGTTTGCTTGAAATGAACTTAAGCATAAATATTGTAAGTGTTTTAAGCGAAACAACCACGGATCTAAAGAAGTATCGATCACATGGTCATTCCCACTAAGATCAAGGTGTTGAAGATTTGTCAAGTTTCCAGATTAGGTGGAATTACTCGATGAACCCGAATGAGAAAGGTCGAGATAGCAATTTAGTGAAGGAATCGATTGAATAAGGAATTCTCGCTTTGAACAGAATTCCACTTAGGCACAAATATTGCAAGTGTCGTAAGCGAAAAAGAGATGGAACTAAAGATGTTGCATATAATCGGCCTTCCTCACCAGTGGGAAAAAAAGAGAATTGGCTTAAATCGAGCTTGATGATATGATTGGTTGTATTGCTGCAACGCACACCCTTCCATGCACAACAATCCTCAGTTATATCCCAAGCAGAGAGAATGAGATGAGAATCAAATAAACTTTGCTTAAAATTAAGGAGGGCATCTCTCTCTTCAACACTACAACGTTGGTGCACTTTGCTCCCTTCACTTCCCACTCTCAAGCAGTAGAAAGACAAAGTAAATATCAGTGGTAGAAGAAGCTCAACTTTTTCCATCCCTAGTAGTATAATTTTGGCTCTCCAGCTCTATCCCTCTTTATAGCGAAAATTCTCACCTAACCTTAAAATAAAATCTTCTATAGGATTAACTATAAATTAGTTTAATTATTTTTAAGAATTGAATTATTTCTAATTTGATTAATCTTCTTACAACTAACAAATTTAGAAGAATCAATACCCACACTGTTAAATATTTCATTTTCATTAATAATATATAAAATACATATAATATTAGAAGTGGACATTGATTGATGCAATTAGCGATTGACTTTGAAATCTGATGCCATCTGCATACAATACACGCAATTTGATTCAATGAATTAATATTAAAACAAAATTACAAATACATATTGGAGTGATTTTATAAATAAAGAAATCAAAATTATCGATGATAAATCATTTGAAAATTCATTTGATTGAAAACATATCGATATAATATTTAAAATAAAAATTTTTATATGAAATTAAATTTAAGATTATCCGAATTTTAATTTTAATAAATTCACAATAAAATTCAGTGCCTCAATAAAACGAATCTAACACCACCATAGTTAATCTAACTCAAGTCCAAAGATGTCTAAATTATAGGATCTGAAGCATCAATAGAAATCTCGCTACGTTAATTGATGAATCAAACGATCTCTAAATATTGTATAGTTAAATCAAAACAGATCACTCTTTTGATGGAATGTTTTAAGAAAATCAAGTCTTTCCCTAATAAAAATGGCTTGACTGGCTTAATGCATTGGTTATAGCCCACTAAATTTTAATTTGTTGGGATCAAGAGAGGAATTTTATATATATATCATTTGATTCCTATATATTTATATATCTAATATTTAAATTTTAATATTTACATACCTAATATTCAAATTCTTAATATCATATAAAAATATAATTATTATTATCTTTTTAAAAGTAAAATATATCTTATCATGCATATCTTAGGGGTTATAAATGCAAATATAAAATATAAGATGTTAGAGTTGTAAATATATATAAATATGTATGTAAATGTTCCAATTATTTATCAACCCACTGTTCACAAATCTGACTGCTGCGCGCTTTCAAATTGAATCAAACGCAGGAACTTAACATTAAATTAATGAATTATTATTATTATTATTATTATTATTATTATTATTATTATTATTATATAAATTTGAATAATATTTTTACTACCACAAAACTTTAATAAAAGAATTGAACAATTCACTTTCATTGTTCTTTAAAATTCCGAAAATAAATTTAAATATGAGCCTTAATATTCGAAGGTGTAGAAGTTATTAGTTTAAGAGATGTTATTTAAATTTTAGATAAAAAAAACAACTGAAAATAGTAAATAATATTGAAATAAAATAATTGGAAGATATTTACTAAAATAATGCTTAAATACTAAATTAGAAAATAAAAATTAAATAAATGTTAACATTTTATATATATTCTATTTGATAAGTCATAAAAAATTCATATTATCAGAGATATAAATTAATACTACTAAATCTTATTTTTAATAAAATTATAATTAAAATATATATTTGGATGAGATGAATCTAATAAAATATTATCAATAAATTATGATGTCAATAAATTGTTTATTTAATAATTCTTATATACATAGCCTGGAAATTTACATGAGGTATTTTATTGCCACAAAAAGAGGGTTACAAGGTCCTTAAAGTGGATAAACTCCAGAACTACTGCTAAAACAGCTACAATCTGCCTAAGGAGTAAATCCCCTATCTAAGTACATCCAAAAGCAAAAGATGACATTAAAGCAATCAAAAGATACAAGATGATTAACATAATAAGCTAAACGAAGATTAAGGCCAATGCTTTGGAGGATGTGAGAATTCATGATAATATGGAGCAAACCTATAAGAGAACAAGAGAGAGTCACTTGCAAAATTATAATGAGAGAGAGATTAGAACAGTTAAGGTAACACAGACAAAAAGATAAATGAAAATAATATAATCTGAGAATGATAGTAAGGAATTGTGATAGAGAAGGCTCAGGCTCAGTCACACCAACTTAGGGCGGCAAATATGAGCATCCAAACATCGAAGGGTTACATCACATGAGCTACTACCAAAAGGGAGTGAGATCATCACGACCATCATAGCCAACAAACGTGAGGAGGTAACACAGGTTGTTGATAGTCTTGTGAGCTTTATTACCTGCAAACCTAAACAAAATCATATCTAAAATAGAGAGAAAGTTAGAAAGAGCTGAATGATAAGGAGTCCCATACAAGAAAAGTATCATCAATATAGTCATCCTGACATGAGAATACATAAACATAAGAGAATGAGCCATCTTAGCCAGGTCCTCATGAAAAGGCAAATCCAAGAAAGAAAACCAAAGATATAATCCCTCCAAAAGAAAACAACAGAGGAGACAACTTTGAAATTCGCTAATCAAGTCAATGAGCCTATAATTAACACCATCCCAAACATATGATATATAAATGAAACTTTCGAGGTGAAACAACCCCCTTTTTAATATCCATATCAGTAATTGGAAAAAAAAACAATTGTAAAGGAAGGCAGCATAGCTCATCACAGGAAATGGACTGCAACCAACCAAAAATGGCACCAAGTAAAGACAGTTAGAGCTACTGCTCCAATGGTAGTATTCAGGACCAAAATTCGGATAATCCAGCTTAACAAACAACCAAGAGAACAAGACAGCAAAAGGCAACAACTGTCCATAATACCACTCTTTTAGAATAGAAAGCATAAGACGCTCAAACCTAACGAGATGGGAGTAGAGACAACAGTAATGGATCACAACAATGAACAACGACATAAACGGCATTCAAAAAACCAACTAGACAAAATAGCTAATGCAACATTGGAACCCACCAAAAAAAAATTCAACAAATGAATTGAGATGAGTATCAACATTAGAGTCCAGAAAAAATAAGATAGCAGATAACCAAGGCAAAACCAAACAGACGACAGCAGTTAAAGAACATCCAAGACAGAGGGACGACAAGATGACCATAAAACTCTCAATCAGAGTAGACATGGCAATAGTTAATAACCAAATAGATAGAGCATAAGAAAAGTTATCTTGAAGGCAGCAACTCAAACAAAAATCACCAAAAACCATCACCATCGAGCGCAATGTAGAAGCGACTTTTGAACATAGGAGTTCAAGTAATTCATCAAAAATGTCCAAAATCCAATAAAAAAATCAAAAAAAATCCATTGGCGGTAGATTAGGGGATTAGCCAACAACAACTAAGAAAGGAGGCATCAACAAGTTGATTATAGGAAAAGCCATTAAGAGTAGATCGCATAAAATGGTTCCCATAATAAAAGAGAAGAATTACTAGGGAATGAGAACCATGGTGTAAACAGCAATAGCATATGTGATCAAAAACAACCCAGCTTATAATAACACCAATAGTTGGATAAACAAGAATCAGAAAACATCCATAAATCACAAAAATAGGAATTTGGAAGCAGGTCCCAAAAAACCAATGACTCTCTATCCAGTCGAAAATAATCCCGTGAGGGAATTAGAAGGTAAACACATTAAAAAATAAAAGAATGCAAACATGGTAACCGATCCTGCGGTAGCAAGAGAAGTCATCGACAAAAAACATTATCTTGGTGCAAGCGAGCGGTAAAATTGAGGCCCCAATCTGAGAAACATCCTCGCAAAAATGATCTGTGAAAACAGAAACAATAAAACTAGTTGAAACAAAATCATGTAAGCTAAATTCTAATATAAGGAAGCCCAGTCTTATCAAGGTTAACCAAACCTTGCAAATGTTTAGGGAGAGTAAGATGATCAAAAATTGTTATGTCATTCAATTTAGCACCTAAATTAACAAGATAATCAGCACATGCATTGCCTTCCGCCATACATGAGTGATTTTATAACAAAATTGAGAAAGAAGAGATCTAGTTTGCTTGAGTAAATAGTATAAATAATTTCCATTTATTGGAGTTCAAGAGGTCAATTAGCGGAGAGCATCCACCTCAATCCGGATATTGAGCCAACCTTCGGAGGCAAATCAAGAGCATTATACACCATAAGTTCAAAGGCACAAGAAAGTATGAAGAGGATAAGCAAAAGCATGAGGACGTTCGTAGAGTTTCAAGATTCCACCAAACTTAAGCAATATGATCTGATTGATTTTAATAACATTATTATGAGGTTTGGCCCAATAAATGATCTTGTCATGTTTACAACTTGGGCCGCAATTGAAAACCCAATTTAATAAAGTTACACCCTTTGAAATGCTTATAATTAATAAGATTAGCATTAAAATGATCACAAATTTTGTATTTAGTTCTAGCAATTATCTTCATGTGATTCATAACAATACCGTTGTGTTTAGTATCATTTCTGGCCATCCATATAAACCAAATAATAATAATAGTAGTAATGAATTTAATGTGACCTTTACTATTGTTTTCAAAATAAAGTTCAAGGAGCTGATATATTGTAAGAGAACCATTGAAATTTGCATTGTTGAAAGAGATCATCATAAGCCAAAGCTTAGATGCAATGGTCCCATTAACAAAAGATGATTTACATTTTCAATATGAAAGCAACAATGACATTTTGAAGGTAAATGAAAACCTTTGCCCCACATCAAGGAGTCAAGTATGTATAAAAATATGCCAAATTAGAATAGAGTAAGAAATAGGAATATTATTATGCCAAAGTTTAGCATACACTTTAGAAAAATCATGGGCTTCTTTAATGTGAAGCCAAACATTTCTCAAGTTGAAATCTCCATTATGAGAGAGCTTAAAGAGAATTTGATCCTGATTGTTAGGAGTAATAGATATATTATTAAGTTTGTCTAAAATAGATGGAGGGATATACTCAATGAGCTTAGAATTGTTCCACATATTATTCTGCCAGAATGATTTAACTTTAATGTTATCGAGAATGGGAAGAAATTAATTCATCAATGGGCCCACTTCCAATCCAATTATCTTGCCAGAAGAAAGAGTTGCCAGAATTAATGCCCCAAGAAATTAAGGATTCGGCCTTCCATTTGATTCTACAAAGTCTTCTCAAACCGAGAGTCTCGATTTGTAGAAGCAAGAGGGTGCTTTTTGGCAATATTTAGTCATGAAGTTAGCCCAAAGGCTATTCTAAAATTCCACCAAAGCTTGTAGGAAAAGGCAGTGATGGTATCCCTAATAGTCTTGCAACCAAGACCACCTTCCTCGAAGGTGCCACAGCTTTTGTGCCAAGAGGTCCGGCATTTTTTTTGAAGAGGTGTAGAACCCCAAAAGAATTTGTTAATAAGCCTCTCAATCCTGTTGATTGATTAGTTGGCACAATGGTTTGAATGAGATGAGGTATAGAATTGTGGTGCTCTTAATCAAGGTAAGCCTACCACCAAAAGAGAGTAAATGATATTCCCAAGAAGAAATACGAGAGATTTTTTGATTAATTCATCAAAAAAGATGTGATCTTTTATGACCTGAAAAGTGGGGCTCCAAGGTATTTAATCTAAGATGGTGTTGCTTAAAATTAGTGGTCCTCGAATATGGTTAATCCTATTAATAGTGATTTTAGAAGAAGATATGAAGCGATTTACTTTCATTAAGAAAAGGCCACTTTCCTTGCCAAATTTATTAAGGAATTTAATAGTTTTATGTGTGAAATATGATGCATTGCATGATAAAGTCGTACAAAACTAAGATGAGAAAGAATATCACCATGGGTTTTATAAAACATGCTAGGTTTATTATAAAAAGATCATTCAAACTCGGATAAATAATCAACAAAGAATAATAAAAGAGAGGGAGATAGGGGTCTCCTTGTCTCAAGCCATGATTTGAAGTGAAGAAACCCTACTCCCCATTAATGATAATAGAGAACCAAGCTGTTAGTGACACAATTTTAATGAGGTGAATAAAAGTATCAAAAGCCAAAAAAGGTGAAGATTTTAAATAGAAAATCCCAAGATAGGTTGTCAAAAGCTTTAGTAAAATCAAGTTTGAAGGCAATGTTTCCACCTGATAGGAACATCAATATCATGAATCATTTCTAGAGTATATTATCGATATAGCTCTACCTTTCATAAAGTGGTTTGATTTGGGGAAATAATATTTGGCAGCAGCGGGCTAATTCTATTTGTGATTAGCAATAAGTTTATTAAAGAAGGTGCAAAGACCGACGTAAAGTCACCCAAGTTTCGTGGTTAGTACTTTTAGGGATAAGAATGATGGAAGTACTAGAAAAGGCTCTAGGAAGAGGGTTGCCATCGAAAAATCAATAACAAAGATAAAAGATCGACTTAATAATGGGCAATGTTGAAAGAATTGAGTTGTAAATCCATCGTACGCAATGAGTCCGAGTTCATGTTGAGAATATCACCAACCTCATTCCATTGGGCAATGTAAGTAATCTATTTTGATCCGTAGAAATCATAGAGGGAATCGTGAGGGTTGGAGAGCATTAAGGAAGGGTTGTTGTTTAATAAATTTTTAAAATGATTAGATTCTTTAATATCGTACTATCAGTGATCCAAATGCCATTATCATTTTTATTTTATTAATAGAGTTTAGGACTTTCCTTTTTTGAAGAGAGCATGGAAGTACTTTGTCGCCATCGCCAATTTGTCTACTGACTTTTGACGCCAATAAGTTTCCTCCATTCTCGATACTTAATCAAGTTATCCCTAACTTCATTAAGTTCTACATGTTGGTTAGAATCGGTGATGACGGCTTCTTCTAGAGAGCAAACCATTGTTCCATATTTTGAGATTAGCAAAAGATTTTTAAATTGATGTTTATTCCACCAATTAAGGGTTTGTTTGAGTCTTTTAAGTTTAAGCCAAAATGAATCATACCCTTAATGGAATTGTCGATGAATGGGGCCATCCAATTTATAGAAACAACATTCATGAAATCATTATGTTGAATCCACATATTTTGGAATCTAAAAGGAGTAGGAGAAGGTCATCTTATGGGAGGGTTTTTAATAGAAATTAAGAGAGGAGCATGATCAGATAAAGTTCTGCTCAAGTGCTCAACGGAGGTATTAGGCCATTGATCAATCCAGAGGGAGTTAAAAAGGGTACGATCTGCCAAAGTCTGGAGTTATTCCACGTGAAATTAGAGCCTGAAAAGCCAATATCACTAAATTACAATCAAGAATCATATTAGAGAAATCTTCCATGGAATGAATGTTAGAGGAACCTCCCTTCTTTCAAGATGCAAGAATAGTGTTGAAATCACCTTGGTTTGTTAACGAGGAGGCAAAAGATCTTAAATTATTCCAATGATGTCCTACCCTCATTGCATGATGCATAAATAAAAGAGCCAAACACTAAAAATTCACCCAATGAGATATGGACATGAATCAATTGGTGATGGTTTTCAAGGATAGTGATATTGACTAATGAATTCCAAAACACCAAATTTTATTGCTAATATTATGGAAGGAATGAAATCCAAGTGCTCTAGCAACATTTGCAATCTTAGAAGAGTGAATAAGTGGTTCAATAATAACAAGGAGGGATATATTATGAGTGCGAAGGCTTCTAACCCGGACATTAAGAGTCCCAATACCACGAATATTCCAAATAATAAAATTAATCATAAAAATGATGAATATAAATAAATTGATGAATGGAAAATAAAGATCAAGAAGTAAAGCATAAAGAGTATAGCAAAAAGTAATTATTTTCGAGGATTTGAGTTATATCTAGTGGTTCTAGTTGAGCTGTGAGTGGAGCTTCTAGCATTTTGGGATTTCTTGTTGTTTAATATAGTTTGAAAGGGTCTTTCAGTATCCAGAGTGTCTCCATCTAAAAGTGAATAATTTGAGATATTCATAGTGGTTTCAGTATCAATCAAAGGAATCATGATAGTAATTTCCCTTCTTCCATTCCAAATCTGAGTAATTAGGTAGCATGTGTACGGGTGATAGGTCGGAAAAAATTGTTTCATTCTCATTTTCGGATTATTTGATAGATTTTTTGCCAACATCAAGGGATCATCATTTGACTTGTTTTGCTCGGGATCAAAGAGCGCTTTTAGAGATTGTTTTCACCAATCACATCCTCATTAGGTTCTGGTTCGTTCACTAAATAATAAGGGGTAGAGATTGAGTCAACATATTATCATTAGGAACAATGATAGGTAAGTTTTCAATAGCCCTCCACATCTCATCATCATGATTTTCAATCATCTCATGTTGTATCCCATTGTGCAAATCAAGATAATGAAATATTGGGATTATATGGAAGTGCGCCCTTTTGATTTATTTTAGGCACATAAGTCATTTTGATGGGATGTTCCTTTGGGAGGGAGGTATTAGTGACGGCAACTTATTCTTTTGAGATGTGGGTGTAAAATAAAGCATTCGAAGTTTTCATGACCATGGATTTTGCAATACAAAAAAGGAAAGTTTTCAAATTCTACCTTTTGACTATATAGCCTTTTCGTAACCAATCCATACATCTTTTGGGTATTTTTAGTAATATCAATATCTCACTAATACAACGTAGGGGATCTCACTGCGTTCTGATCTATTTGAAGTGGTCGGCCAAATATGGCCCACCGCAAATAGCACTTGATGAGTAACAAAATGGATACAATGTTAGGCAATGCAAGCCAAATTGGAACTATTGGGTTTCTTCTTTGACATCAAAACTAGGTGACCATTTAAGAAGTCTCATTTGACAATTGTAAACAAGATATGAGCGACGCAAAAGACCCGTGAATAATCTAGATCATTAGCTTGAATTAGAACATGCCTAGGGTCGATTAGTCCAACATTGAAAGCACCCATTAAGGCTATGGAAGAAAGACCAATCTTATCAAGAGTCGGTCTCCTTAATGAGAATTTACCAACCGAGAAAATTCAAAAGGTTTAGCTAATTTTTCCCACATCCAAGTCCAACACATCACGTAGACATTTCACGAAAGCGGTAGAAATTAAATTTACCGAAGCAAGAGGAGAAGAAGTTTTACCAGATAGTGCATCCTTGAAGGATTTAACAGCGGGCACTGAAGCAGAGGATGAAGGATCGAGAGTACCTTGGAGATCGAAGAAGCTCGCTCCTTCAAAGTCGGCTGGATGTGGAAAAGGCATTTCGCCATCGGAAGAAGTGTTACTTACATTAGCGCGAGCGGGGTATTGGACGAGATCATGTCAGCGATCAAAATCACGAGCCGCAAGGGAGGAGAGCGAAAATCGCCGACGTTAGGGTTTCTCGCGTTTCTAGTTCATACTGCCTGGAAATTTACATTAAATGAATTATTAATATATAATTTGAATAATATCTAACTCCAATAAATGCCCACATTATTAAATAATTCACCATCATTCTTCTTTAGAATTTGAAGTTATTGAATTTATGAGCCTAAGAAAGATTTATAACCCATAATTTTTATATATTTATATATCTAATATTTAAATTTAAATATTTATATATATAGCATCTAAAATTTTAAAATTATATTAAAAATAACATCTTTATTAAGTAAAAAAATAATATAAACCTCTTTAAATATAAAATATGTGCTATATTTATAAATATTAAAATATAAATATTAGATATATAAATACATAAAAATTATGTGTTATTTATGTAAATTTCATTTTTTTTTTAAGGGATTAAGTCGTTCCTTTGACTTTGACTTTGAATTCTGATTGATACTTGGCTTGCTTTACACGCAACATTTATTTTGATTAATGTTATTTATCTAACGTTATAAATTATCATATGGCTAAATTTTTATATTAAACCTAATTAAAATTTTAATTAGTTAATTACTCATTAAATTATGATGTCAATAAATTGTTTATTTAATAATTCTTATCTACATAGCCTTGAAATTTACATTAAATGAATTACTAATATATAATTTGAATAATATCTAGCTTCAATAATTTGTATATGAGAAGGTCGACGGTGAATCCATGTCAGCGGTGGTAGTAATAGTTCGCGTGGCGTTGATGATGGTGAACAACGGTCGGCGGCCATGGTGACGGTCGGCGGTGGTGACTTCGGAGATAGCCGATGATAGTACGATGGTCGGTAGTGATGGTCGATGGCGGCGATATCGATGGTGGTCAGCGGTAGTGGCCGATTGTTGGCGGCGGCAAACAATGATGGTGGTGATGACCGGCGATGATGGTTGGCACGCGATGATCGATGGTGGTGCGATAACCAACCCGATGGTGGTCGGCGGCACAACGGCGATGGTAATTCAACGATGACGACGGTGGTCGGCGGTGATGTCCGGTGACGATGGTTGACGACAACGAGGACAGACAGTGGCGGTCGACGGCAGCAGTCGGCGGTGGTTGGCGGTGGTTGGTGACCGTTGAGTGGTGGCACGATTATGCTTAGAGGATTTTCAAGCTTTAGATCTCTTCTCTTTTGCTCCCTCATGTGAAGAATGAGGGCTATTTATATTAGAGGAGGTGTCAATTGGTCGGTGGGTGGGTTGGGTTTGACCCCCGACAGAAATGACCCGAACGATTCGCGGGTCAAAACTTCAACCCGACCCGACCAATTTCCGATTGACCGACCCGCGTGATCTTCGATCAAAATCAAGTCAAAATCGAATCAAATTCGGGTTGGCTTGTCAATTTCAGTTGTGAGTCAATTTGGTCAAATTGAGTTGGCGGGTCAAATTTGGGTTGGAGGTCAAAACCCGAAAAAATTAAACGGGTCAATTTCTTCAACCCAAACCCAACCCCAAAATTTTTCGGGTCAACCCAAACCCAAATTTTTCGAGTTGGGTTCATGTCGAGTTGTCGAGTCGAGTCAATTTTTGACAGCCCTAATTAGAGGGATGACCTTTCTGTAAATACATTCAAAATCTAAACCATTCTATCGAATGGCTTAAAATGATTCTCTTGATCATCTCATGTATTTTAAGTATTTAAATGCTCAAATGAAGTCATAATCAAGAGATCTTAGGCTTGTTAGATCCGGCTCGTCAAGATGCTCGATTTGATTATAAATACTCAATATTTAGAAACTATTTAGGGATTTAACTGATATCCCAAATTTTTCAATGATATTTTAAGTGCTTAATCTAGACTAGTTTCGATTTAGGATCAGATTACTTTTGACATCAAGATTCATACTTCGACTAGTGAAATTTTTGTGTCATATCGGCTGCCCCTCTATTTTTGGATAGTATTATCTCTATCATCCAAAAATATATGCCAAATAATTGAAAATAATAAATTCTTCAATGAAATTTGTGGGTTTATTAACCATATAGTTTGAGAGAATAGATCTTTATGGGTGCACAAGAGTATGATCACGAAGCGGTCAGGGGACACGGGTGCTCAGGTATGAGGATCCGGATATGGGTCTCGGACACTTACTCCGCAGGCGCCAGCGACTTGCACCCTCCCAGCGAGTGAGCACTATCCTTGATGCGTGAGCGAGCTCGTCAGATGGCCAGACATTGGCCACATGTGGCTTGCCCACGAACACTCATGATGAGCATTTTTTTCAGGTTTTTTCAATTTTTTCCATTTTTTATTTATTCTCTTTTTCCCTTATTGTGGGTCTATAAAAATCCCACTAGGGTCAAGTAAGGAGGCACAACTCCCATATACTCTAGTATACTTCTGCGTTGGATGGAAAATCATCTAGCTTTGTGGGTAAAAAAAATTTCTTTTTTTTTGTTAGCGGCTTCTTTTAACCTTCTCTGAGACTGTACTTATCAGGAGTTTCCTCGAGAAGAGGAAATCCTCAGAAGAGGCAGTCATATGATGAGTCCGGTTTCCCTAGAGAGGGTCAACTCCTCGGGCCGACGGTTTGGAGGCAATCAAGACCCATAGATCACAGCCGGGTTTCCCTCGAGAGGTGACTATCAAATCAAACCGGGGTTTGGAGGTGATCAAGATCGAGTTTAGGGCGCCTCGTTGGACCATAGTTGGAGGATCAAGGGGTAGTTTCTTCTTATAGAAAATTGAATTTCTTGAAACTCCAATGGATGGCGCAAGATGGCGATGAAAAATTGGAACCATCTCGAAAACTAATCTAGGTAATTTAGTATTATTAGAGAAAAATAGCTTTTTTTCTTTTTTGATCTCATATGTATGCATTTTTCTCAGATCATAGGAGAAAAATTTTGTCCAAAACTATCCGTGAGCAATAAAGTCAGAAAAGAATATGCCCAAGTATTAGGGTGAGTGAGTTATTTCACACAATTCTGAGACCTTTGTCTTTCCCTCCTCTTTTTTGTCTCATAATGATTATGTATTTTCACATGATGATGGCCAAAAGAAAATTAATAGCATGACACATACGATATATCATCCACTATCACAGATGACAGTTTAATGGTGCTCCGCAAGAAATTTTATTTCTCCAATGAGTTGGTGGCTATTGATGCCAAAAAGTCTGATCGAGCATGTTCTCCTCTGCTAGGATATTTTACTATTTCTGAGATGATTCTTCATGCGGGATTGTAATTCCCTTTGGCTTCTGAATTGATTGAGATCTTTAAAATATGCAGTGTAGCTTTGTCACAATTTTCATTTAGAGCTTTAGTGATCATCATTGATCTGACTATTTTCTTTAGAGAGAGTGGTGCGACTTTGAACACCAAATACTTGTACCGAATGTATAGATTAACATGTGATGCTCAGGGACGTGTGTCTTATCTAGCTATAAAGAATTAGATAGAATTTTTAGCACGGGATCCATCTAGAAACTGGTCTAATAGATTTTTTTTGCGAAAAACGAGTGGAGTTTCTCTGAGAGATGGGAAATGTTGAATGACCTTCCAGATCCATTGCTGATTGAAGAGAATGAAATCTTAATATTCTTGATGTAGGAAGCTTGCAGCATGAGTTACGTCATATTGGCAAGTATATAATTGAAGATAGAATGTTCAAAGTTGGTCTTTCCATTCAGTTTGGAGATCTCATGCTCTTCCGAGATCAAGTAAAGGTGATGAAAGGTCTCTTCATATTCACAGGATTCTTTCAAGAAGCATGTTATGAAATCATGGAGACAGCAATATTTCTTCTTTAAAGAAAAAGAAGACATGTGTTGAAGTAACTACGTCAAATATTTGCGAAGATGTTCACCCCCAGTTGACCTCTGAGAGTTTAGCTATCTCAACTCACAATGGGGAGATTCGTTTCTCGAAGCCACATATTCTTGAAGAGGTGTTAATGCACGTGTGCACTGGATGTCAACGAGTAGACGAATTAGTACGTCATCTTCTCATTCTCTTTCTTTTCATCTTTTCCTTTTTTTATTGGTATAATATTTGGGATTTTTTTATTATAGGTAGCCCAAACATTAGGGCTGATGGCTCATTTGGGTGTCGCTCTAGATGAGTGGAATACTAAATTTGTGAAGGTAAAATATTTGCAAGGTGAGTATGAGCGAAAGATGAGTGTTAAGGCTAAAGAAATGGCAGCTCTTGAGGATCACCGGTAGGCGAACAGCGAACATGTCAACTTCTCTTTCTCTCCAGCGTTAGAAGGTGGAGCGTACTCGTGATGAGCTGATTGAGGTGAGAGCAGAGACTCACCAGAAAGAGAAAATACTCAAGGCATTTGCAGCGGAGAATAAATCTATTGAACTGGAGAAGAAAGCGTTAGAGGATCATCTTTCTAAGAAGGATCTTATAATGTCAGAAGCGGAAGCAAATGAAATCTCCTTGAAGGTAGTGGAAGACTTTAAGAACTCCTTAGCTAATCACGATGCTATCGAGGACCATGTCCAAGAAGCTCGTAATCATATTCTTAATGTTGAAGTGAAGGACTTGGAGAACCAATGTTTAGAGAAAGGCTTCATCCGAGGATTCTTAAAAGGAATCCACTTAGTACATCCAAAAGCTAGTATTTAGAATTTGTCTCCAGCCAAGTATCAAGACCCACCAAATTCTGGAGATGAAGGGGTTGAGAGTGAGTTTAAGAGAGCATCTTCGAGTGGTGAGAAGGAAATTGATATCATGTAGTATCACTTAAAGATGCATTTCTTTTCCTTTTATCTATGTATTGTTATTTATTATTATTATTATTATTAATTTTTGTATCCAAAATATTGTTAGAGCTATCAATGACATTAGTAAACTAAAAATTTTGGGTGATTTGCTCTTGTTTTATTTTGACCTATCCGAGGTGATTGGTAGGAATATTACGGGCTAACACGTATGGAAGAGGTTGTGGGAAGTCCACCAATGACTTTTTGGCCTATCCTAGGTATTAGTCAAAATATTATTTGACGTCTTACATGTATGGAAGTGTCGTGGAATGTCCACCAAGGACTTTTTGACTTATCCTAGGTATTAGCCAAAGTGTTACTTGACTTCTTACCTTTATGGAAGAGGTCGTGGAATGCTCACTAAGGAATTTTTGAACTTTCCTAGGCATTAGTCAAAGTGTTACTTGACTTCTTACAATATGGAAAAGGCATCAAATCCTTGGATTGATCATGCCTCACGAGACATAGCGAGTTGCTCCTTAAGTAAGAGGATTAAATGAAGGAGATTATTTATATGCAACAAGCTTGAAAGAAAAGGCCATAAACTCATTACTTTGATAAGGTTGGTGATACAATCATAAGATAATTTTAACAAATATATGAGTTAAAGAGGAAATGACAAACGAGACAAAATAAAAGTTGCAATAATTATGCAATAAGAATTATTGATAATACTTACGGAGATTCTCCATGTTCCAAGTTTGATGTAAGGTTTTCCCCTCTGGATCCTTGAGCTTAAATGTTCCTGCCTTAACCATAGCTGTAACCACATAAGGGTCATCCCAAAGAGGTGAGAGCTTATTGCGTTGAGGGCTTTTGCCCGCAGCTTCAAGACTTCACAGGACCAAGTCACTAACAAAGATGGGATGAGGTTTCTCTCTTCTATTTAAGTGACGAGCTACCCTTTGGTGGTAGGAAGCAGTTCGAAGTAGGGCCATGTCACGAGTTTCGGGGAGTATGTCCAAGTTATGTCAAAGTTTTTCTTCATTACTATTATGATTGAATGATTGGACTTTTGAACTTGGAATCCCGATATCTACTGATATAATAGCTTCTGTGCCGAAACACAAATTATATGGCGTCTCACTAGTCAAAATTTGCGATGTAGTGTGGTAAGCCTAAAGAATATTAGAGAGCTTCTCAACCCATTGCCCCCAAGCCTTCTAAAGACGCATTTTTAACCCTTTGAGTATAGTCCTGTTGATAGCTTCAATCTGTCCATTAGTTTGAGAATGAGATACAACCGTATGCAGAATTTTAAATTTGAAGATATTTACAAAAGATGTAAAGACTTTTCAGTAAATTGAGTTTCATTATCAGTGAAGGTCTTTGTAGGAAGACCAAATTGACATATTATATTTTTCCAAACAAATTATTTAGCATTTGACTCCGTGATTTTAGCGAGTGGTTCAGTCTCCACCCATTTATTGAAGTAGTCGACAGCGAAAATGAAAAACTTTCATTGCCCTGATGCTACTGGAAAAGGTTCCATGATATCAATTCTCCATTGAGCAAAAGACCACTGGCATGAGAGAGCTCTATATGTGGTGTATGAGTTAGAGTGCAACCTGACATCTCACACACATTTTTTTGTAAAATCAAGCCTTGCTTCATCATAGGCCAATAGAACCCTTGCCTTATAATTTTAAGGGCTAGCACCCTTCCTCCTAGGTATTCTCCACATATTTCAGAGTGAACCTCTCTTAATGTATAATCAGCCTCTAATGGTGAGAGGCATTTAGGTATGGCCTAGAAAAAGTTCATTTGTATAGTTTACCTCCGATAATAATAAAGTTTGCATCCTACCTTTGGAGATGAGTTGCAGCAGTTGGGTCTTCAGGAAGGGTCCCTTCTTGTAGAAAGGACAGGATGGGATCCATCTATGAAAGTTCTTTCGTCTCATTAATTACTTGTATTACCCATGACTCTTGCATACTGGGAAATATATTTTCTCAACAAACCTTCTCTTAAATAGATCTCCTGTAGCAGAGGTAGCGAGCTTAGCGAGAGCATCATCTCAAGTGTTCTTCTCTCAAAGTATGTAAATGATTTGATGTGTATTGATATGGGCAAGAAGTGACTTCACCAAGCTGAGGTATTATGTTGATTGGGGATTATGAGCATTAAAGATTTCCTCAACCTGGGAGGCGACAAGCTGAGAGTCAGTGTTGATCATTAAGTTTGGAGCCTCACAATCAATGACAAGTCTCAACCCTGCGATGAGAGCCTTATATTCAGCCATATTATTAGTTGTAGGGACTTTTAGGCAAAGTCCATACTCTAAGATATCCTGTTGGGAGGAAATAAGTAAGATTATTGCTCTAGCACCAGATTTTCTAAAGCTCCATCAACATAGGGTCCATTGAGAAGACAAAGGGGTGTAATATAGCTCATTTGGAGTAGGGCGACATTCCATTATAAAGTCTGCAAGTACTTGAGACTTAATGTCTAGCCTGCAGAAAATAAATATCAACTCTCCCAAATGGACCATTTGATTAACCTTCTAGATGCTCGATTTTTGTAGAATGGCTCTCAATGGTAAATGAGTATAAACACCAATGATGTGAGCTTGGAAGTACGGACGCAATTTTCGCGCTAAGAAAACTAAAGTCAAATCCATCTTATCTGCTAGTGGATAACAACTTTTTGCATCAGAGAGAACTTTGTTGACATAATAAATTGGTCATTGTATTACATTTTCTTCTCGCACTAAAACTAAGCTTATCACATGGGAAGAGATATAAGTATAACATCTCTCCTTGATAGCTTAGATAGTAAGAGTGGAGATGCTAAATATTCTCTTAATTGCTCAAAAGCTTGACATTCATGAGTCCACAAAAATTATTATTTTAGCTCCCTTTAGTATTTTAAAGAATGACAAGTATTTATCTCCGAAAAAAAAGAGATAAGGCGCACCGCCATTCAAGCGTTGAACTTCCTTGATATTCTTTGGAGGAGCCATATCCGAGCTTTGATTTTCTCGGGATTAGCTTCAATCCTACGATGGGTGACCATGAACCCAACAAATTTTTTTGATGTAACCCCAAAAGCACACTTGGTCGAGTTGAGTCACATGTTATAACGTCTAAGAAGGTTAAAACACATTTCTAAGTCAAAAATATGTTGTGATTCTTCCAAGCTTTTTACTAACATGTCATCCACATATACTTCCATTGTGTGTCCTAAGAGGTCTTTAAAAAGCTTATTCATAAGGCGTTGATAGATAACACCGGCATTTTTTAACCCAAACGGTATAACTTGGTAACAATAGAAACCTTTATATGTTTGAAATGATGTTATTTCTTTATCCGTTAGGTCCATTTTTATTTGGTTGTAACCTGCGTAAGCATCTAAAAAGTTGAGCAATTATATAAAAAGTTAATAAACTTATAAAATTATTTTCATTTTAGAGGTTAATTATCCCATATGATTAACAAATATAATTATGATAAAGATGATTAATAGAATTTTAAAGATGTTTGTAAATTATGTTAACCTAAACAAAATATGCCCATAGGATAGCTTTTCCCTTCTCAATATAAATTAACAAGTGAATGCAACATTCAAACATGAAAATGCTTAGCTTAATGGATGCCTATTTCAAATTTATAATTAGATAAATGAATCATGCATTTGATACTTAATGAACAAATTCTTCAAGGATCTTATTGAGTGCACCAAATAAGGTGATTTTATGTTGATAAAAGTTTTAAATAAGTATATATCTCTCTAATTTGGGACAAGACTTTTAACTATTATTTTTCTAATGAGTTCAATTATTAAATTTACTTGAAACTAATATAAAAATAAATTATTATATTATATTAATCTCAAATAAAATTTATTTGATAGAAAAGTGTGTTGAGGTCAAATTTTTTCTATTTCTTCGGAAAATATTAAATCTTTTAGTATGCAATTTTTTAATAATATTTATTATTGAAATATTAAAATCAATACTAACATGAAATCAATACTATAAATTTGTATATTTATTGATATATCATTTAGTGATTTATAATTGCTAATATGTCACATTAATGTATTAAATCATCTCAGCATTTCTTCTAGTAATTATGATAGATAAATCAGTAGAATTGAATGTGATATAAATAATTGTTAAATTTAGATGTCATATCAATAAATATAAAAACTGGTAGAAACTTGACTTTGACTTGCCATTTGCCAATAAGCCATTGCGGGTCTTTGAAGGAAACTTACATTAAATAATTTAATTATAAAGCAGCTGATTGATTAAGTATAATATTAGCTTTAGAATTCAAAGATGTTTAATTGATTTATTTAATCACTGCCTTTGAAGGTGCTATAAACAGTTTCCTTATTAATTAATACATTTTATCATTTAAAAAATTATTTTAGTGTCAGAATTATAATTGAAAAATAATTAAAAAAGTTGATTTTTGTGTGCCTTTTATTAAATAGATTGTTTATAATTTATTAAAAGTAATATGAAAATTGCTACTTCAATTAAAATTAATTATATTTGTATATTTATACTGTATTTTTTAAAATGTTAAAACAACATAAAAAATGTAAACCGATCAACTCATATTAGATGGATTAGTTTACATCATTTAAAATTTTCTGTTTTTATAACATTTTAAATTATTTTTAAAAATATAGATATAATATTGTAAACAGATAATGAAATGAAATTATACATGAAAAAAGGTAAAAACTATAAATCTCAATATATTAATAGTATTTTTTTAGATAATCATTATATGATCATTTTTATTAATACTTAATGCAATATAAAATAAATAAACGAAATAAAATTTTAGACAACATATAAAAGACAGTAACCATTTGAAAATGTTTAGCCCGTAGAATAAATAAAAGATTGAATTGGAATGCATTTTATATTATTGATTTAGTATAATTTGTCAAGAAGAATATTAGGTGAAATTATATATATATATATATATATATATATATATATATATATAATTGAAAGCAAATTTCTACCTGACAATTGATTATAGGATAAGTTGAGATAGTTTAATCCACTTAGCTGCATAATGCTTTCTGGAATTTCTCTGAGAAAGTGTTCATTGAGAGATCCAAACTTTCCAAGCTCTACATTTGACCAATATTAATAGGGATTTGTCCCATAAATTTGGTTTCTGGATAAATTCAAACTTATCAATCCAAGTAGGATCATTAATTCAGGTGGAACTTCTATACTGAGATTGTTGCAAGAGAGATCCATTATCATAACAAGAGAGAGTATCTCTTCGAATTCTCGCTCTACTCCTTTATATCAATCATCAATGAATCTGGAAAAGTTATACCTTTAAAGATGATAAACCTTGTGGGAATCATAGGTGAGAGCCTCTTAATAGGTATGGACATATAATTGAGAAACTTAAATGATTTTGGCAATGATCCCGAAAGAAAATTATCAGCAAGATCTAGGATTTGAAGTTCTTTCAATTTTGAGAGTTCAGAGGGAATTGAACCATAAAATTTATTTGATCGTAAGTGCAAGATCTTCAGGAAAGATAATCTATCTCCAATCCATGATGGTATACTTCCTCTTAGTTTATTTTACCCCATGTCAAGGGTGATAAGCTTACTGTAGTTTCTAAGAAAGGGTTCTCTCCTTGAAAATTATTATTGCTTATGTGCAATGATAGTTACATTAGTAAGTTCATCATCCACTGTGGAATTGAACCCCAAAAATTATTATTTGCAAAGCTTATAACATTTAACGTCATAAAGCTTGAAATATTCTCCTTGCATTTTGGAATTTCTCCAAATAAATTATTATATGATAGGTCAAGAAGAATTATCGATGGAACTTGACAAATTGAATTAGGAATTTTACCAAAAAGAACGTTCTCTGAAAGGTCAAGTACTTCTAAAGAACTCATGTTCTCATTTAGATGCCACTCAATTCCTTTGGAGAACCTATTATTAGAAAATAATGCGAAATTTATAGAACTCATGAGTTGTAGAAGATGCCCTTCAAATTGGTTTGATCTTAAATCAATATTTGCTTTTAAATTTAATGACATGGGAAGATCACCTTTAATTGCATTATAAGACATGTTTAAGTAAAAAAATTTTGAAGAAATGTTTCAAAACCAACTTGGAATGATATCATAAATGACATTATTTGAGAGATCTAATGAGTAAAGAAAATGTTGAGTTTGAAGTCATTGTGGAAAAAGAGGCCCTATGAAACAAGAACTCAAATAAAGATCAGAAATTTGAAATATGGGAATCCAATATAAGCTAATCTTGTTGAAATCCAAGTGATTGTTTGAAAGATCTAGGGACTTCAATTGTGATAAATTTGCAAAGTTAACATTTGAAAGACTATCTTGTAATTATTACTAAGATCCACATAATTCAACTTAATCATTTGACCAAGTGATGCAGGGCATCATCGTCACCGTCATCGATGTCATCATCATAAAGCTTAAATACATGATTGGGCCTTTTGTTATAATTTAAGTTATGTATTATTGGGATTTTATATTTTGTATATGTCTTGAGCTTATATGCATTGGGCTATTATTATGTCATGGCCCATGAGTCATTGTAGTAGGTATGATATTTTGGGTAGGTACGGAATGAGTTGTAGGTTTAGTAGTAGGTGGTGGTAGGTTTGAGTTTGGAGTTACGTTTCAGTATTCTTAACTCTCTTTCAATCCTATAAATTGGGAGGCTTTTGTAATGCTTGGTACTTGGATTTGGAATACAAGTTATCTTCTTAAATTTCTTTTACTATTCTTCTGTGTGCTTTCCTCTTGAGTGATGGACTACTTGAGTGTGTGAGCTCACAACCCTTAGAGAAGGACTTCTAAGGAAGGAACATGATCTCCAATGATGGACTGCTTGTGAGGTTGACTTCAACTTATATCCGCTTCGCTGCTGGTTATTTTAAATTTATTATAGGTTAGATCATTCATAACTTTTCAATTATTTCTTTGCACTTATAAGATTTAGATCTCTAGTGTGGTTAATATAACTTTAATCAAAATATTTTCAACTTCACTAAATTCATAATATTGTGAATGTGCTCAATAGTAGTGTGCATTTATCATTACTCTTTTGTGAGGATTTAAAAATTATCGGTGTAATAAACATCATATCATAAAAAGCACCATTATCCTACATCATATTTGATATCAGAGCAAGTATGTTTCTTTGGGAACATCTTGTTTAGTATTGATTTTTATTTTTTTCATTAGAGTAATCTTGTAATTCATTGTTAAAAAAACATACAAAATTTTTATCTAATTAGGCATTTACTTACTTTTAAATCATTGATTTCATTATATTGCATATTTTTTAAAAAAAATTTAATTAAATATTTGCTTATATTAAAATTTTTAAAAGAATATCATCATGTCAACTCGTAGTGGTCTTAGATATCAAGATCAATCCTTAGATGAAAAATATGATTCCTATGAATTTTTATTAGAAAAAAATAGAAAAGCTTACCCTTATGCACTAACAAATCTTTAATGAATTCCAAAAAAGATTTGAAGCCTTAGATAAAAAAGTTGGTAGGCTTACAACACATTCACCAGAAACTAACCCAATCCTAGAACACTAATTGAAGAGAGAAGGTCATCCTATCGATCTCGTTCCTCTTCCTCCCCCGCCTCATCCACATTCTCCTATTAGATCCCGTTATCCTCCTAGGAATAACTTTAATGAATATCCCGAGTTTGATGAGGTACTTCCTCACCCACCTCATCAATGAAAGACAATTAAGACGATGAAGGTTATGCTCATCGAACTCCTTATGAGCATTATCCCCATTACGAAGATCCATTATCTAATTCTTGTTGCCACTGACGATTACTCTGTGAGAACTCCTGATGATGATGTTGTCTGTAGGGTTCACCTATTTTTATTGTTGATTAACTTGATCCTAAAATTTTCTTAGATTGGTGTGATATGGACCAATATTTTGATTGGATGCCCATGTCGGAAGAAAGACAAGTTCGTTTTGCCTGCATGAAACTAACTCGTCATGCTAAGACTTATTGGATTAATCTCACACAAAAATTTCAATGATTAGGACAACCACATATTGCTTCTTGGGATGAGATGAAAGAAATTTTAAAGCAAAAATATGTACTATTAAATTTTCATGATCAACTTATGAATAAAATGACTACGCTTAAACAAGGATCTTTAACTGTTGTTGAGTATATGACACGGTTTGATGAATTGATGACCCATTGTGATGTTAGAGAGGATCACCGCACCTTTAGATTTAGATGGGTTATTAACCGATATTCGTAATGAAATGATAACCCGAGAAATTTATTCTCTTGAGGATGCATTTCGAGTGGCGACTCAAATTGAATAATATCTTATATCACAATCTTATAAGTGATTCATAACTTAATCTACAAACAACTCTCAATCGTGTGTTACCCATCCTACTTTAGCAGTTCCTAAAGGACTTAGTGAAACAAAAGGAAAAACTTTAGTGGGAACATCCTGTTCTAAGACTTCTAGCATTACTTGTTTTACAAGTGGTAAAATTGGTCATTATGCAAGTACTTTTCCTCGACAAAACTTACACTTAGATTATGAAAATGATGATCAACAAAATGAAAATAATGATAATCAAATTGTAGTTGACCCTTGTGATGAAGCTAATGATGCAGAAGAATCATTAGATGAGTCTCATATAGTATGTGTGTTAGCTACCCCACGAGCTAATATTGATTGAGGCACATCAATTTTTCACACTTATTTTAAGAGTGGTGAAAAGATGTAAATTAATCATTGATAGTGGCAGTTGCATGAATGTTATTGCTACCTCTACTTTAGCTAGGATGAAGCTCACCCCAGAGACCCACCCACAACCTTATAAGGTTGCTTGGATAGATAAGACATCTATCTCTATATCTCAACATTGCCTTGTACCCATTCAATTAGGAGAATATAATGATAAATTTTGGTGTGATGTTCTTCCGATGAATGTTGCTCATATACTTTTAGGTAGACCTTGGCTTTTTGATATGGATGTCACAAATTATGGGTGATCTAATACATATGCTTTTAATTTTCAAGGTAAGAGAATTTTCTTAAATCAAGTTAAGCCTAAAGAGGTCACTCCACTTCAACCCCAAAATTCTTCTCCTCCCATAGAAAAGAAATCCCTACATATTATTAATAAATGTCAATTTCAACAAGAGATTAATGGGAATATCATTTTTGCATTAGTTGTCCTGACCTCTGAAAACCAACCTTGTGTTAAATTATTCTTATCTGAAGTACGTGAACTTTTATTAGAATATCAAGATATTTGTCATAAAGAACTTCCTAGTGAGCTTCCCCCATTAAGAAGTATCCAACAAGCCATAGAGCTAATTCCTGGATCATCACTCCCAAATTTTCCACATTATCATCTGAACCCAAATGAACATGCAGAGCTAAAATGACAAGTTGATCATTTATTAGCAAAAGGATTTATCAGGGAAAGTTTATCTCCATGCGTAATGGCTCGCTTCTTCTTACCCCAAAGAAAGATGGTACTTGTATGTGTGTAGATAGTCGCTTATAAATAAAATCACATTAAGTATAGGTTCCCATACCTAGACTTGATGATATGTTAGATAAGATGGATGGATCAATAGTTTTCTAAAATTGATCTTAGAAGTGGATATCATCAAATTGTGAGAGAAGGTGATGAATGGAAAATAAAGCATTCAAGACAAAAGATGGTTTGTATGAATGACTAGTAATGTCTTTTGGATTGACTAATGCTCCAAGTACATTTATGCAGTGATGACTCATATCTTACTAGGTCATTGGAAAATTTTAGTTGTGTACTTTGATGATATTTTAATTTTAGTCAAACTAAGAGATCATAGAGATTTACTTATAAAGAAGCCAGAAAAAGAAAGAGTATATGTTCACTTAAAAAATGCTCATTTATGATGTCTTCGAATCTTCTTAGATTCATTATTTCTTGTGATGACATCTCCGATCCCGAAAAAATTAGGCTATTCAAGAGTGGCCTACCCCAACCATAATTCATGATGTAATGAAGTTTTCATGAGTTAGCCACATTTTATCGAAGGTTTATTCATGGATTCAGCACTATTATGGCCCCGATAACTCAATGTCTTAAAAGGAGACTTTTGTTGGACAAAGGCATGATGCTTTCTCTAAAATTAAAGAACTTTTAACAAGTCCACCGATATCGAAATTGCCAAATTTTGACAAAGTATTTGAGGTATCATGTGATGCTTCTGTAGTTGGTATTGGAGGTGTTCTTAAACAAGAAGGACATCCTATTGCTTTTTGGAGTGAAAAATTAAACGAAGCATGTCAACAACATTCCACATATGATAGTGAGCTGCATGCAATCATCCAAAATTTATATTATTGGTGACATTATCTTCTTTCACGATAATTTATACTTTATTCGATCAAGAGCATAAATATCTAAACACCCAAAAGAAACTTAGTTCTCATCATGCAAAATGGGTTCAATTTCTTCAAGAATATACATTTGTTCTTAAACATAAATGGTGTCGAACAAAGTAGCGATTTTAAGTAGAATATGTACATTATTAAATACCATGAGTGTGAAGGTTACCGGATTCAAAAGGTTAAAGATGATTATCCTAATTGTAAAGATTTTAATAAATTTTGAATCTTTGAAATTTGATGTTTCAATTAATAGTCCAGATCAAATGAGATCTATCTCTTTCGTGGCACACAACTATGTATCCCAGATTCATCACTTTGAAATTTTCTTGTTGAGAAAATTTTTTTCAGGAGGTATGTCTGGTCATTTTAGTCATGACAAGACAATAGCTATGATGGAGGATAGGTTCTTTTGGCCTAGTCTTAAGAAAGATGTTGCTCGTATCATTGTCCAATATCGTACTTGCGAAGTAACAAAAAGTGGAAAACAAAATTGTTGTCTATACACACCACTCCTAATTCCCCACAAACCATTGGAAGATCTTAGTATGGACTTCATCTCAGGATTACCTCGCACTGTACAACATTTTGACTCTATCCTAGTAATTGTTGACCGATTTTCTAAAATGGCACACTTCATTCCATGTTATAAGACATCAGATGCATCACATATAGTGACAATTTTCTTTTGTGAGATAGTTCACTTACATGAACTTCTTAAGACAATTGTGTCTGATCGTGATGTAAAGTTTATGAGCTATTTTTGAAAAACTTTATGGAAAAAGCTTGACACAAACTCTTACTTTCTACAACTTACCACCCTCAAATAGATGGACAAACTAAAGTTGTTAATAGAAGCTTAGGAAATTTACTTAGGTGTCTGGTGACCGATCATATTACTAGTTGGGACCTAATTTCTTCCTACTGAAGTTTGCTTATAACAGCCTTCAATTAATAAGCCCGATATGAGTCTTTTTTATATTGGCGGTTATGATTCAAGAAAACCAATTGATCTTGTTGAATTTCTGTATAGGTCTAGTGCATTTGCATCTTTTGCATGCATGATTTATATCATGAAATTCAACAAAAACTTACTCGAGTTATGATAAATATAAAGCTAATGTTGATGCATAGATGATATGTAAAATTTAATGAGGAGATTTGGTTCTTGTTAAAGTTAAACCGAGATTTCCAAGCGAACTCTTAAGAAATTAACTCAAGAAATGCGGTCCTTATAAAGTTGTAAAGAAGATAAATGATATTATGAAATAGATCTTCCAATGAATGTTGGGATTTCTCCAATATTCAATGTATGAGATTTAACGTTGTACCTTGGGAAAACCACGGATAACACTATTCCCTCAGCAAATAGTACTAACATGCGTTCATACTTATTGACTTCATACCATCTGTAAGATCATCGTCAGGATCAAATTTTAGAAGACCAAATTATTATCACATCTCGATGGAGGCACTCAAAGGTTTCTCATTAGTTGGAAAGGTCTTTCTCCACTTGAAGATTCATGGCTTACATTTGATGAGTTACATCAACTAGACTCACAATTATTACAAGTACTTGGATTTTTTTATTCTCAGGAGAATCCTTTAAAGTCGAGTGCTTGCGAGGGCATCATCGTCACCGTCTTTGACATCATCATCATAAAGTTTAAATCTATAATTGGGCCTTTTGTTATAATTTAAGTTATGTATTATTGGGCTTTTATATTTTGTATATATCTTGAACTTATATGTATTGGGCTATTCTTATGTCATGGCCCATGACTCATTATAGTAGGTATGACATTTTGGGTAGGTATGGAAGGTGAGGTGGTAGGTTTGGTAGTAGGTGGTGGTAGGGGTAGTTATGATGGTGTTAGGTTTGAGTTTGAGTTAGGTTTGAGTATTCTTAACTCTCTCTTTCAATCCTATAAATAGGGAGACTCTTGTAATGCTTGGTACTTGGATTTGGAATAAAAGTTATCTTCTTAAATTTCTTTTACTATTCTTCTGTGTGATTTCCTCTTAAGTGACAAACTACTTGAGTGTGTGAATTCACAACCCTTAGAGAAGACTTCTATGGAAGGAACGTGATCTCCACAACGACAGACTATTTGTAGAGGCCGACTTCAACTTATCCCCGCTTTGCTGCTGGTTATTTTAAATCTGCTACAGGTTAGATCGTTCATAACTTTTTAGTTATTTCTTTGCACTTATAAGATTCAGATCTCTAGTGTGATTAACATAACTTTAATCAAAATCTTTTCAACTTCACTAAATTCATAATATTGTGAATTTGCTCAATAGTAGTGTGCATTTATGATTACTCTTTTGTGAGGATTTAAGAATTATCGGTGTAATAAACATTATATCATAAAAAGTACCCTTGTCCTACATCACCAAGGCTATGTGGAATAGGTCTGCTAAGATTATTACTTCCTAGATAAAGATTTGTTAGATTACCCATATTTCCAATCCATTGTGGTATGCTCCCATTTATAAGGTTATATGTTAAATCCAATATTCTTAATTTGAGAATTAACATAAGATTACTGAGAATTATGTCATAAAGTTGGCAACTATACATGATTTCAAGTCAGGACATCCATAGGAGGTCGAGGTAAGTGCAATTGAACCTATTAATATTTATATTAGTTATTATAGGATTCATAAAGTATTAATTGTATATGTGCAAAAAAAAATTATGGCGATTATTATATTATTAACATCATAAATTCATGCATAATTTTATTATTTTTGCTTAGAAAATAGCCATTTGGGGTAGACAAGTCAAAGTCATGCTACTTGAAAGACTTTGATTATTTGGTTTATGAAAATAAAACAAGATTTGTTTTTAAAAGATAAAGAATCATTTTAAGTTTATCTTATAATACAAACAAAATATATGGTACACTTTTTGTATATATCTTGTGGTTAACAAAAATTTAGCTGAATTTTAAGAATATATAGAACACTTTAATAAACTAAAAAAAAGTAAATAAGATAAAAAAAATTTATTTTATATTAAATAATTAATTATAAAAATGTAATTTTTTTCACCTAAGCATGCCTATTTCTACATTAAAATCTAGCTCCAATCATTGTAATGTCATTATTTTTTATTATAAAAATTTATAGCAACGAAATATGAATTGAATGCTGAAAATGCCAATAAACAAACATTTCTTCACACAATGAGCAATTTTTCAGGCTGATATAAATATTAATTTGTGATTTTATCGGTGATTTTATGTTTTGTAGGTTTAAAATTACTAAAAATTTCCAATTTGTAGCTTAAATTTCATTTAATCTTGTTAGGAATCCATCTATGCCACACTATTTTTATAGTTTGTAGTTAGATATATGATTCTTTAGCTTAGATTTTGTTTGTAATCACTTTTGGTGTTAGATCACTTTTGGTTAAATTTATTTGGGCTGTTAGGGTTACATCACTTGCATTATAGATTTTATGAAAAAAAAATTAGTTAATTATATTTTTTAATTTTAATTTTAATTTTGTTTAGAGTTTTCTATTAGTCTATTAGCAAATCCACATTATATATCCAAGATTATTTTTTTATCTAAGTTTTTGAGTGTTGGGATCCATAGGACCTCTAAGCATTAAAATTGATATATATTAATAATATAGTGTATTCATTCATACACAAGTTTCAAGCAAGCATCAAAAAATATGGAGTTTTTTTTTTTTTATGCTTGCACCATTGATATATGCAATGAAAGATTATGGATGTATAATATGTTGCATCTGCATAAATGGATTAAGGAAAGGATTATTGAATAATATAGAATACTTATGCATGCCTTCTCAATTTCATCTTTATCTTTTAGAGGAAAAGTTTTGATGTTCATGTATGGGATACAAGAATAAGCATGTTTAACATATGAAATCAAATTAGATTTATATTGAATCATTGTAAGCTTTTTTTACAAGGCGGAACCATCCTTTCTTCATGGTGGGGGATTGGGGATCAAAGAAATTAAACCTAAAATGATATTACAAAGGACTTAATGACTCTTTCTTATCAACTAAAATGATTTGTTTAATAAATATTGGATCATTACATTTTATGTGAGAGTTTTATGATCTATTTTACGCTCTTCTTTACTTCTAGTAAGCATCTCTCTGTAATTTGTCCAAGATTTGGTTGAAACTAGATCTTCTCGATCACTAGAACCACGGATCTAGGTTGAAACATAATATGATAATTAAGCTCAACTGAATTTGAAGAGCTTTTGTAGGAATTAAAAGCTCACTTAGGAGCAAAAATATAAATTGACTATTCTCCCAATGAATAAAGATGCAACCTATAATGTATGTAACTCAAAGTGACATCTACTAAATTTACATGTGCCTCAGGATCATATTTAAATTAGCATGTATTTTGAAGTGAGTTTGCATTTGAATGTCAAAATAAAGTGTATAAGTAGCATAATGAGATGATTTGTATACACATTACAAGACAATCATGTGCTTAAAACCATTACATTGAGATGTGTGCTGAGAGATTTAAATATATACATATCATGATGCACATACTTCAAGGTAGCCTCATATTATTATCATATGTCAAAACCCGACGACCTCTCGCTAGGGTTTTTCTCGCTTTCTCTTGCGCGCCCGCGTTTAACTGCCGATGTAACTCTGGGTGCTTCAAATGTTCATCCCGCGATGGCGGAAAATCACCTTTCCGCTAACCTAAACTCCGCTCCTGGGATGGATCTGACGAAGGCTGATGCCCCTCTGTTAGTTCCTTCATCCAATACTCCACCCCGTTGTGAAATCCTTCAAGTTTCGGTAACAATCATTCCCCTTCATTGGTTAACTTAATTTCTATCGCTTTTGAGGAATGCCGTGATGTGTTGGACATGGATGTAGAAAAATTAGCTAAACCATTCAATATTCAATTGGGAAATTTAATTTCGAGACCCTCTTGTTGATAAGATTGCTTTCTTTCATAGTCTAAAACTTTGGTTCCTTTTTTGGTGGCTGATTGACCCTCGGCATGTGCTTATCCAACTAACTAATGATCTTGACTATTCGAGTGTTTTGCGTCGCTCTTACTTAGTTTATAATTGTCAAATCGTCTCCTTAAGTGGTCGCCTAGTTTTGATGTTAAGGAAGAGTCCCATTGTCCCAATTTGGCTATCTTTCCCTAACATGCATTCATTTTGTTACACATCAAGTGCTATTTGCCGTGGGCTATATTTGGTACCATTACAAATAGATCAGCTACGTGAAATCCCCCTTCTGTTGCTGGGTTTTAGTTGAAATAGATATTACCAAAAGCACCCTAAAGAAGTTTGATAGGTTCAAAAAACTAGGCTATAACCAAAAGTTGAATTTGAAAACTTTCCAGTTTACTTGCAAAATTCATGGGCATGAAAACTCGATTGTTTTATTCTCCATCCTCGCCTAAAAAAGAATAAGTTATCGACTCTAACTCCTCCTTACCAAAAGATCAACCTACTAAAATGGCCTATGTTCCCAAAATCAACCACAGGACACAAATCAATAAACTTATCATTTCTACACACCTCTTTAGGGCTTCATAATGAATTAGTGGAATATCATGATGATACGTCAGGGGAAAGGGTTAACCCGGTTGAAATTGTACCTAAAGACAACTTATTGCCCCAACCCAATCTTGACATTTACCCTAGCTCAAAGAAACAATGGTGATGACCTTGTTGAAAACAAGAGATACTCATGGCTCTTTGACATCCAACAAAACAAACGGATTGAGGAACCCCAGTTTTAGAAAAACATCCAACTCATAATCAGAAATGGAGATTGGAAAAATCACCACCTCCACTTTCATTATAGATACTCAGCTAACCTATCCTCTCAACAAATTTGGACAGAAGGGGAAATCTCTATCACCATTCCATTGCCACTGAAGCTAACATGAATTTTTAAATTATTCTCTTTCGATGGAGATACAGAAGACCTTTCCAAGTTTCCTACAAAAAGAAGTCAACAAATCCTAGAAGCTCCACTAGATCTAGATCGCCTCCACATCTCTTAAAAAATGCAATTAGGTTTTCTTTTGCACTTTCCTTATCCATATTCCTTATTATGCTCTTCAAATTTCTTTGCATCATCGTTATGATTAGGTCTATTATTTGGAATATTTGGTATTGGGACCCCTAATGTCAAATAGGGTTAGAAGCCTATGTACTCACAACGTCTCACTCCTTATTATTATAAAACCTCTTATTCATTCTTCCAAGATTGCTAATGTTGCTCGTAAAATCGGTTTCCAAAATTTTTTTCACAACATTAGCAATAAAATTTGGTGCTTCTAGAAACCATCAATCACTATCACCATCCTAGAAGATCATAATCAATTGATTAATGTTCTCATCTCTTTAGGGATTTCTGCTGCTCTTTTATTTATGCGCTTAGCAGGAGGGGCAGAACATCCTGGAATAGCTTAAGATCCTTTGCCTCATCTCACTTTACCTTGGCTTGTTGAGGTGATTTCAACACTATTCTTACACAGGGGCTCCTCCCTAACACCCACTCCATGGAAGATTTCGTGAATATGATCCTTGATTGTAACTTAGCCGACATCGGTTTTGGTTCTAACTTCACTTGGAACAACTCCGGACTTTGGCGCCAGATCCTATTTAACTCACTGGATTGACCAATGGCCAAACACCACAGTGGAACATTTGAGTAGAACATTTTCGGATCACGCTCCACTCCTTATTTTTGTTATGAACCCCCCACCTCTTAGATAGTCTCCTTCCCCCTTTAGATTTCAAAACATGTCGACGCAACATAATGACTTTTTGAATGTTGTCTCTATGAACTGGATGGCTCCCATTCACCCGACAACTCATTAAAGGTATGATCCGTTTTGGCTTAAACTTAAAACTCAAACAAATTCTAAATTGGTGGAACAAACATCATTTTAAAACATTTTTGCTAATTTAAAAGTATGGAAAATTTGGTTTGTTCTCTTGAAGAAGCGATCATCACACTCAGCAAACATGACCAACTTAAGGAAGCTAAGGATAAGGCGATTAAATTTCAAAATATGGAAGAAACTTATTGCGTCAAAAGGCGCTAGTAAATAAAATGAATGACGAAATACAAAATATTTTCATCTTTTCAAAAAAAGAAAAGTTCTAAACTCTATTAAAAAAATTAAAATGAGAATGGCGGTTGGATCAGCGGCAAAGAATTGACTTCGGTCGGTAACCATTTTAAAATTTACTTAATACCAACCCGAACTTATTGATATCTCCAATCCTCACTTGATTCCCTCCTTGATCACCTCAGCAAAACAATTTACTCACATTGCCACAAGCGAGATTGGTGATACCCTTAATAGCATGAACTTCGGACTCTATCGGCCCGATGGGTTTACTACCCATTTCTTTCAACATTGCTGGTCCACTATTAAAACTGATTTGATTAATGCGGTTTTGATTTTTTGAGGGAAACCCCTTCCTAGAGCCTTAGTACCTCCATCATTCTTATCCCTAAAAATTCAAACCCTAATCACGGGGTGATTTTAGACCTATCGGTCTTTGCACCTTTTCAATAAATTAATTGCTAAACTAATCTCTAATCAATTAGCTTCCCAATATTATCTCTCTCCTAATCGCGATTTATGAAAGGTAGAGCTATTTCGATAACATCCTCCTTGCCCAAGAATTAATCCATGACATCGATGTTCACCGGTGGAAACATTATCTTCAAACTTGATATATCTAAAGCTTTTGACAATCTATCTTGGGACTTTTATTTAAGATTCTTCCTTTTGGGTTCTCAAGCGATTATTCATCTTATTAAAATTGTGCCATGAATGCTTGGTTTTCATCATCAATAGTGAGTTGGTTTTTCACATCTACCCATGGCTTGAGACAAGGAGACCCTCTTTCTCCTACTCTTTTATCATTCTTGTGACTACCTATCCGGTGTTTGAATGATATTTTCTTTTATAAACCTAACTTGCTTTATAAAACTCAGTGGTGGCATTCCGTTTCTCATCTTAGTTTTGTAGATGACTTTATCATCTTACGCAATGCTTATCCCACATATAAAACAATCTTGAAATTGCTTAATAATTTTGGAAGGAAAGTGGATTATTTCTTAACAAGACAAAATGTCGCTTTATTCCTTCATTCAAAATTGCCATCAATAGATTAACCATATTCATGAATCACTAATTTTAAGCAACATCAGTGGCCTCTTAAATACCTTGGTTCTCCTCTTTTCAAAGGACATAAAAGGTCACATCATTTTGATGATATAATCCAAAAGATCTCTAATCGTTTCTTCTTGGGAATATAACTTTCTCTCTTTTAGCGGTAGGCTTATCACGATTAAGAGCACCCTCAATTCCTTTTATTTATCTCATTCAATCTATTGTGCCTACAAATTCTATCATCACAGATTGAGAGGCTTATAAATAAATTTTTTGGGGCTCTAACACTTCTACCAAAAAATGCATTGGTCCAGTTGGCAAAAATGTTGTGGCTCCTTCGAGGAAGGCGGTCTTGGCTGTAAGACTATTAAAGATACAATCACTACATTTTCATACAAACTTTGGTGGAACTTTAGATGCAATAATAACCTTTGGGCTAACTTCATGAATGTTAAATATTGCCAAGGGAAGCACCCTATAACTTGTTCCTACAATTCTAGAGACTCTCCGACTTTGAGAAGATTATGTAGCATTAAATGGATGGCCGAGTCACAAATTACTTGGGGCATAAATTCGCAACTCTTATTTTTGGCAAGATAACCGGATTGGTCGGGTCCATTGACGAATTACTTTCTTCGCATTCTACTGATACCATTAGAGTTAACTCATTCTGGCATAATAATAAGTGGAATATGTCTAAACTCCTTGAATACATCCCCTCCTCTATAATAGATAAGCTTAATTTCATTCAGATCTCCTCGCCCAACAAGGATCAGATCCTATTTAAACTATCACAGAATGGTGAATTTAATTTAAAAAATGTTTGGATATATAATAAAAGAAATGTTGAAATCTCTAATGTCTATGACAAAATATGGCATAACAATATTCCTACTACTTACTCCATTCTTGTTTGGCGTATTCTTAAGAACTTTATCCCGGTTGATTCCTTAATGTGGAACAAAGGCTTCCACTTACCCTCTAAATGTTATTGTTGTTTTCACATCGAAGAGGTTAATCATCTTTTTGTTAATGGGGCCATTGCGTCGAAGCTGTGGCTGTGGTATGATGATCTTTTAACAATGACCTTTTCAATGGTTCCTTATCCATATACCAACTCCTTGATATTTATTTTAAAACATCCCTAAAGGTCACATCAAAATTACAAGCTAGTATTATTATTTGGTTTATATGGATGGCGAAGCAAAGCCAAACACAACATAGCTATGAATCACGTAAAATTATGGCTAGAATAAAATACAAAATTAGTGAGCTATTTAATGCCAACATAATTAAGCAGAAACACTTCAAAGGTTGTATTATTGTGGCTGCCAAATTAGGTCTTCATCTACCTATTCGAACTATATGTCATTACGAAAAGGTCGTTTATTGGGTTAAACCCAAAAACAATCTTATTAAAATTAATACGGATGGTTCGGTGCACCGTAATGGTTACGGTTGTGGTGGTATTTTTAGAAACTACACTGGTAAAGCTCTTTATGCTTTTGCTTTTCCTCTACAAACCTGTTCTGTTCCATATGCTGAACTTATGGCTGTGTACTATGCCCTTGAGATTTGCCTTCAACAAGGCTGGTTTAACATCTGGATTGAAGTGGATGCTTTCGATTATTGACCTCTTAACTTCTACAAGCTAGTAATCTTTGATTGTTTTTCGTGCTCAAGCATATCCGAACCCTCCTTTCTAAATTCGGTTATAAGATCTCCCATGTTTGGAGGATGCATGCACTACCTAGCAAACTTAGGTGCTAGGCCGAACAATAGAGCTATCTTTGATAACTTAACTCTACCTCATCATGAAAGGCCTAGTTAACCTTGATGATCGGTTGGGCTACCCTATTGCAGTATAAACAAAGATGTCTACTATTGGCTTGGTATTGCTTGGACCTGACAGTCCAACCCCCCTTAATTTATTTTCATGTTGCTGGTTCTATCCACTAATAGATGTTTCTGATTGTTCTTTAATTGTTTTCTGGCTGGTTCCTTTAATTTGGGATTGCGGTTGTTTGGCTGAACCGTGGAGCCTTCTGTTAGAACTTATATGGAATTTTAAATGGGTTGTTGGTGTTGGATTCTACTGTATATGCGTAACCTATGGTGGCACATAAGCTTTTGGTATTGGTTGGTCTGATAATAATCTGTAGGTATTTGTTATCTTGGTTTTGTTGGACTGGGCTATCCTATTTTAGAGTAATGTCTACTGTTGGCCTGGTACAGTCCACTGCTAGATGTTTCTGATTTTCCTTGTTTGTTTTCTGGCTGGTTCTTTTATTTGGGGCTTGCGGTTGTTTGGCTGATCCGTGGAGCCTTCTGATTTTTTCATGTTCTTTGGTTCTAAATGGTAGATGTTTTGATTGTTCTTTAATTGGTTTATGGTTCCTTTAATTTGGGCTTATGTTGTTGGGTGAACGTGGAGCCTTCATTAGACCTTTATGGAATTTTAAATGGGTTGTTAGTGTTTGGATTCTCTTGTATATGCACGCAACCTTGGCAACATAAGCTTTTGGTGTTGGTTGGTGATTAATGTATGTATATGTTATCTTGGTTTTGTTGGACTGGGCTACCCTTATATAAACTACATGTCTCTTGGCTATTGCTTGGACCTTTGGTCCAACCTTTAAATTTTTTTTTTTCATGTCTCTGGTTTTATCCACGCTAGATGTTTGATTTTCTCTGTTTGTTTTCACTGGTTCCTTTAATTGGGGCTTCGGTTGTTTGTTTGGCGATCCGTGGAGCCTTCTTTCACCTTATATGGAATTTTAAATGGGTTGTTGGTGTTTGGGATTCTCTTGTATCTGCAAGTGCAATCTATGGTGCATTGTTTGGGATTCTCTTGTATCGGTGGCTCTTTCCACTTTGTTAATCCCATTGCTTACATAGTAGTATTTGGATTGTGTTGGAATTGAATAACTTTCATTTTCGATTCTCTCTTATCCTTCGTGTTGGGGCATTGTCGGTTGCCTTGATGTCTTGCCTCCTCTTTGGAAATCAGACTAATTGATTCGTGGATACCTTCATTGTTGAATTTTGTCCTTCTGGACAGCATATATTATGTCTCAAATGACAATCACCAATAGCTCCTATACAGGTTTGTGGGATAGGATGGCTGTGAGGATTTCACTTCACTTTGGTTGGTAGTTGCATTTCTGTGGTATCCTTCCGATGTTTGGATGCTCATATTTGCAATTGCCCCAAATTGCTGTGAATGAGCCGGAGCCTTCTTTATCCCTCTTCTTCACTAACAATTTCAAATTATCCTGCATTCAGTTACATTTTGTCTGCACTATCTAATTGGCTCAAACTTGTCTTTTGATTTTAAACTTGCAGGTGTTTAGCTCTTTTTTTGTAGGTTGCTTCGCAGTGTCATGGACTCTTTCTCCTTCCGACTTGCCTTAATTCGCTCATTGCCTTCAAATGGTTTGCTTGAGTTACTATTTTACTCTTAATAGTTTTATGCTCTCTTTGGATTTTGGTTGTATTTAGCTTGGGGTTTTCTCCTTAGGTTGATTGTAGCTCTTTGGAGAGTTGAGTGTAACCCCTTTTAAGGATCTTGTAACCTTGGTTTTGTGGCAATAAAATACCCCCGTATAATGGGGTTTCCCTTTTACTTCAAGGTAGCCTCATCTTTAAACTTAGGCATGTTATATTGAAATATGTGCGAACCAATTGTTAAATGAAAAAAATGAAAAAAAATTGGAGAAGATTAAAAGTTATTATATGTTGAAAATTTTAATTATAAAAAAGAAATTATGATTTTATCTAATAAAAAGTTGAAACATTAGAATATGGAGATGAATAGAAATAACTTTGAATGATCACTATTAAAATAACTATTGTGTTTTAGATTAGTAGCCGGTATAAATAATTATAGTGATGGAGCATGATTAATTCCTTCATAACATTGTAAAACTTTTGCACAATAAAATTAAAATCTTATACTATCATGGTGAAGCTTAAATAAAAGATCGATTCAAAATGCAATATATATTGTGATATTAGTATAACTTATCAAAATAATGCTAAAATACTCTCTCTCTCTCTCTTGTGAGAATTATGTAATTAATTATGAAGTGCACATTAATTATTATTCAATTTATTATTTAATATTTAATTATGTACTTAAATCTCATTGGCCAAGAGAGAGTTTGATCGATTGTTTATGGATCATTTGATCAAATAAAGTGTCTCTTCATAGAGAAACTATCGGTCTTCTTCCTACCCTTTAATGTGTATGTGTCTCTCCATTAAGATGATTACATGAAGAAAGTTTGGGTGAAGGAAGAGAAACCCTAGTTTCACAAATCAAAAGAACTCATGACAAATCAAGGTATATTTATTAATTGAAGTTTTTGTGAAAATCACTTTGTTCAAGATCTTGAGTTTATGAGTATATACAATTATATTGTTTGTATGATTAAGAAAATAATTTTAACGAATACAAAAATTTATTACTAGTGGTATACGATTTATGAACTTGTGATTTTCCATTAAAAATTGATTCATCTTTTGATATGCTGAAATTTAATTCCACATATTCAACGCTTTTCAAGTTAAGTATTCACTATTTATTGTTTCAATGTATTTAACATAATCATTAAATTTTCTTGGTTTTAAGTTTTTCTTTATATGAAATCTTCTCATTATTCCTTGGTTTTACGTAAGTTATCTCATTTAAGAATATTTGATGGGGATGCAATATTTAGTTATTGGACCCATATTTAACTAATGTATTCACGTAAATAAAATCACCAATATCCTTAGAATGAATGTCAATTAAAATGTAATCCTTAAATTTTGTTGCTCATTAGGATGTTACAACATATATTATGGATTAATACAAATCATATATTTTATTTATTTAACTTTTGATATGTGTAGATTATATCTTTAATGTTATAAATTCCATTTATTTCAACTTTTATATGTACAAATAAATTGGTATGTTTTGATTTACAAAAAGTACATATAAACAAATTTGAATGTAATTTTCATTTATTCTTAAAAAAGAATTAATGTAATTATGTTAAGAAAATTGCATGTATATATTAAGAGAATAACAATTAAATTTGGATTTGTTCATGTATGACACTATATATATATTAGTGATTTTTTTTTGTATTTTGTTCAATTGAAATAATTATTGTTATTTATTTAATTTGATATTTACATCAAGCATAATTTGTTAATCACCAAAGTTATCAATTAGAAAGTTTTTTGTAAATGTCAAATTAAATTTATTTAATTACTCATGAGCATATGATACCAATAATGAAATGACATATTTTTTATAAATTTATCATTAGTAATTAAAGTTCAATGATTATAAATTATTTAAGGATTATTGATTAGTCAATTTGTAATCATGAACATAATTATGATTAATTTATATACTCTAGATATGTTTAGTATATCCAAAGATAGCAAACATATTTAATTAAAGTATGTATAATTGCGATTATGTGAAATTGATAAGCATCAATTATGTTTATTATTATTGTGTATAGTATCACCCAAAGGAGAACTTCAATATGCATTTTTGATTATATGAATGTTAGAATCTATTTTTAAGTGTTTGTGTTTATAACTCAGAATATAAACATTTAATATTTTGCAACATCTACTTACATTTATTCTTCATTCGCTTCATTTATTATAAAGTTCAATGGGCTTTAATGAATATGTGATTCAGTTCCATTTAGGTGTCTTGGATCTTGATTTAGCACTCCTTAATGATATGCTTGCTATTTTTACTCTTAATGAACAAAGTCTTTTATGATACTTGGGTTAAATATACTTAGCTTAATGTTTATGTAAATAGCAGAAATCATTAAGCCAACAATTCCCTAATGCAAAGGAATTTATGAAGTATGTGAAAGATTTATCTCGATTGAAGCTAATAAGTCACGTCTTTGGGAAATTAATGGGTATGTTGACCTAAGTTTGATGATTCATATACCATGCATGAGCACATCTGACAAATATTACAAGATTAAAACACCATGGGAATGAATGTGGTGAAAATTTTCTTATACAATTTATTGTTAATTCCTTGCCTCTTGAATATGGTCCATTCCAAAAAAACTATAATACTATTAAAGATAAATGGAATGTGAGTGAATTACAAAGCATGCTTATTCAAAAGGAAGCAAGGCTTACGAAATAAAGAATTCACTCAGTTAATCTCATGGGACAACCAGAAATTAAAAGAAAACTAATTAAGAGGAATGCTAAGGGCAATAAAGGGCACTTGAAGGCTAATGTGTCATTTGCTAAAATCCAAAAGAAGGTACATAAGTATGATAGATGTCATTTCTGCCACAAGCATGGAAACTATCAGAAAGATTGCCAAAAATGTGAAGCTTGCTTTGGAAAGAAAGGTAAGCCAAGTGCTTTTGTATGTTTGAATCAAATTTATGAAGTTTCTTATAATACTTTGTGGATTGATTACTACCACACATGTTTCAATGTGATCGATTCCTTACATCCAAACCATAAAGCCATATGAAAGTTTGTCTTCATGGGTAATCAAGCCAAAGCTCTAGTTGAAACCATTGGGCTTAATTTTAGAATCGGATATCGTTTAGAACTTTTCAAACTCTTTATGTTCCATTTATTTCTAGAAACTTAATTTCATTGTCTAAACTTCGATACATTGGATATTATTTTAAGTTTAAAATAGATATTTCAGTTTATTTAAGCATATTCATTTTATTGTGTTGTTTGTGATGGTTTATATAAATTAAAGCTTGATAATTTATTTGCTAAAACTTTATTGACGTTGCATCATAATATTGGAATGAAATGTGGTTTGGTTAATGAAAGATCAACTTATATGTGACAAATGTTTGGGTCATATATCTAAAGAAAGAATACAAAGATTAGTAAATAATGAAATTCTTCTTGATTTAGATTTTACTAATCTTGGTATATGTGTGGATTGTATTAAAGGTAAATCTACAAAATACACAATTAAAAAAGAGGCCATAAGAAGCACACAACTTTTAGAGATTATACACACTGATGTTTGTAGACCTTTTGATGTTCCAACTTTTGGTAGAAAAAGTATTTTATCATCTTTATTGATGATTTTTCATTATATGGCTATTTGATTTGTTGCATAAAATCTCGGTCAATAAATGCCTTAGAGACATTTATTAATGAGATTGAGAGACAATTAGATAGAAAAGTGAAAATTATGGTTAGGAGTATCTGATATAGGTGGTGAATATTATGGAAGGCATGATGAATCTGGACAATGCCCTGGTCCATTTGCTAAATTTTTAGAAAAGTATGATATTTGTGCTCAATACACAATGTCAGGAACACCACAACAAAATGGTGTTGCAAAAGAATGTCGTACTTTAATGGATATGGTTAGGAGTATGTTAAGTTATTCTACTTTACCATTATCATTGTGGATGTATACTTTAAAAGCTTGTATATTTATTAAATAGATTCCTACTGGCTTCAAAAACTCCTTTTGAGCGTGGATAAAAAAGTAAGTTTAAAACATCTTCATATTTGGGGTTTCCCAACTGAATTAAGAATATATAATCCACATGAAAAGAAACTAGATTCAAGAATAATCAGTGGACATTTCATTGATTATCCAAAAAAATCTAAAGAGTATAGATTTTACTGTCCTAATCATAGTATAAAATTTATTAAAATTGGAGATGCTAAGTTCATTAAAAATGGTGATATTAGTGGGAGTTTATAAATGTGAAAATTGAAGAAGCTAAAGTAAAATATTCCTTTATCAATTACTTCTTCAAAAGTTGTTGTTCCTACAATTGTTGAATAATTTGATAATTTACAAGAACAACAAATGCATGAACATATACCACATAATGAAGTTATCACCAACGAACCTATAATTGATGAACCACAAGAAATAGCATTAAGATGTTCTCAAAGAGAAAGAAAATCTGCTATTTCGGATTATTATTTTATTTATTTACAAAATTGATTTGACTTAGAAATTGATGATGATCCAGTTTCATTTATGCAAGCCATTAAAATTATTAATTTTGAAAAGTGGTTAGATGCTATAAAAGAAGAGTTAAAATCAATGGATCACAATAATGTCTGGGATCTCGTTGAATTGCCTGAAGGTTCTAAAAGAGTTGGATGTAAATGAGTCTTTAAGACCAAATGTGACTCTAATGGCAATATAGAACAATATAAAGCTAGACTTGTTGCCAAAGGTTTTACTTAGAAAGATGATATTGACTATAAAGAGACTTTTTCTCCTGTTTCCAAAAAGGACTCATTAAGAATTATTATGATATTAGTGGCTCGTTATGATTTAGAGCTACATCAGATCATTGTGAAAACTACCTTTCTAAATAGAAATTTAGAGGAAGAAGTTTATATGAATCAACCTGAAGGTTTTTCAATTAAAGGAAAAGAACATATGGTGTGCAAACTTAAGAAGTCAATATATGGACTTAAATAAGCTTCTCGACAATGGTATCTTAAGTTCAATGATACTATTACTACCTTTGGATTTAAAGAAAATATTGTTGATCAATGTATATATCTTAAGGTAAGTGGGAGTAAGTTTATATGTTTGATTTTATATGATGATGATATCTTGTTTGCAACTAATGATCTTAGATTATTGTATGAGACCAAGAAATTTCTCTAAAAATTTTAAAATGAAAAGATGGGTGAGGCATCCTATGTGATAGGAATTGAAATATTCTGATAGATCAATAGGATTGTTAGGATTATCTCAGAAAGCATATATCAATAAAGTTTTAGAGAAATTTAAAATGGAAAAGTGTTCTGCAAGTATTGTTCTAATTTAGAAAGGGGAAAAATTCAGTCTTATGCAATGCCCAAAGAATGAATTGGAACGTAAGCAAATGGAATAAATTCCTTATGCATCTATTATTGGAAGTCTAATGTATGCTCAGACTTGTAGGAGATCAGATATCAGTTTTGGTGTGAGAATGTTGAATAGATATCAAAGTAATCCAGGAATTATGGAAGGCAGCAAAGAAAGTTTTGTGATATTTGCAAGGAACGAAAGAGCATATGCTCATTTATAGGAGATCTGATCATCTTGAGGTGATTGGATATTCATATTAAGATTTTGTTAGATGTGTCGATGCTAGAAAATCCATATTTGGCTATTTTACTAGTGGAGGAGCTATCTCATGGAGAAATGAAGCGCCTTATTCTTTGCATCCACTATGGAAGCTAAGTTTCGGCATGTTTTGAAGCCATAATTCATGGGTTATGGATGTGGAATTTCATTTCAGGACTTTGAGTTGTCGACAGTCTTGCCAAACCTTTAAAATTTTATTGTGATAATGTCACAAGAGTCTTATTTTCTAAGAACGACAAGGATTCAAAGGGTGATAAATATATGGAATTGAAATACTTTGTCATTAAAGAAGTTCAGAAACAGAGAGTACCATTTGAGCACATTAGCACTAATCTTATGATTGCTAATTCTTTAACTAAAGGATTGCAGCATAAATTATTTAATGAACATATTGAAAAGATGGGCATTATTGAAAAATATTATTGAATTTATTATGCTCTTTATGTATTTGACTCTCTGAGCTCTTCATTGAACTGTTTCTAATATATCATCGCATCTTGTTTCATTATGTTTTAATGTATATACATGAAAAAATTATGTAAATATTAACAAGATTTTTCTTTTATAAAGACATTAATATTGGACTATTATGATTATCTCTCATTATAGATCATATTAAGTGTAAAATTAATATTGTGATATATAGAAGGAAATATGTCACACTAATGATGTATAACTGTCATGATCCCTATTAATTTTTACTTAATAATGAATTATGATTTGACTAAATTAAGAAAAATATTTCACATGTAATGCGCATTATGTTTATGTATATAATTATTAAACTTTAAATTGAATAATATTATATGAGCCAAGTGGGAGAATGTAAGAATTATGTAATTAATTCTGAAGTTTGGCCCACATTAATTATTATTCAGTTTATTATTTAATAATTAATTATATACTTAAATCTCATTGGTCAAGAGAGAGTTTGATCGATCATTTATGGACCGTTTGATCAAATAAAGTGTCTCTTCATAGAGAAATTATTGGTCCTCTTCCTACCCATTAATATGTAAGTGTCTCTCCATCAAGATGATTACATGAAAAAAATTTGGGTAAAGGAAGAGAAACCCTAGTTTCACAAATTAAAAGAACTCATGATAAATCAAGATATGTGATTTATTTATTAATTGAAGTTTTTGTGAAAACCACTTTGTTCAAGATCTTGGGTTTATAAGTTTATACAATTATGTTGTTTGTATGATTAAGAAAATAATTTTGACAAATACAAAATTTCTTACATCTCTCTCTCTCTCTCTCTCTCTCTCTCTCTCTCTCTCTCTCTCTCTCTATATATATATATATAATATATATATATACACACACACACACACACACACAAAATAGAAGAGATGTACAATTTATATGACTTAATATCTTAATATTTAATAATTAAGCAGTCTAATTTGTCATGCATTGAACAATATTCATGTAATTAGCTACTAGCTACAAGGGGTGGTACACCACTCACTTGAAAATTATATCTATTCAAGTGACAATAAAGCATAGTATTAGAGCTAGAATACTTTTACTCTTCTTAAAAGTTGGTTGAAAATATTTGAAAAGTCAAAGAATCTCTATCAGATAATTTTATTAAGATTTGTAAACATAAGAAATAACATCAGCTTGTTTGTCATTGGCTTGATATTGATGACATTCTAAATAATATTATGATTAACCATTAGATGAATCTAAATTTTCAAACATTTTAACCATTCTAATAATACAAAACTATAATTTAAACAAATGAATAGTTACTATTGAAGTAACATATTATTGTCATGCTTTAGTTGACAAGTTTAGACTATCAAAATGGGTATGCTTGGAAGAGAGAAAATCTTCTACTATGGAGATAGTTGATGGAAGGTTGATTTTTGAGGATCTTAATAGTTTACAGCAAACACATCAGGGTTGAAAACACATATTTGGTTCAATATATTTCTTACCCTACTCTCAATGTTTAGTTCTTCGAGTCTAATCAATTATGTTTGATCCTTTAAAAGTTGATATTTTTTTTCCTCTTAGAAGATCCCCTTGAATCCATTATTATTGATAAGAATGTAAGAGCTCTCTCTATGTTAGAAAGTTGTTTGACTACTTCTGAATCTACTACAGTTGATGATGTGAATGTAAGAGCTATTTCATTCGCTTTTTCCTCAAGCCTATAATAATAATTTACATTACTCAGAAGTGACACAAGAGTTAGTTACTTGTTTCAGCAATAAAAAAAAATTTACGTTAATTTCATGACCCAAATTCTATGGATTGATCTTATTATAATCTTTAGAAAATTTTGAGCACACAAATTGAAGATTTCTATTATTGGATTGATCTTATTATAATCTTTAGATTACAATCTATGTATTTTTGCTTTATTGGCACTCACAAGTATTTTCCTTTTAAGTGTCCTTGTAAAAGTTTATAAATGCATCCTCTCTTTGTTCAAGAAAATATTTTTTTTCTTTGGTTCAGTTTTATGTACATTGTCATTTTCCATTTGTAATTTTTTTTTTATAAAGTAAAATCTCCTCCTCTACTTGTGAATTTTCCTATTTGGGTTCTTCACATATAATATGAGTGTTCTAGTAAAATTTTCTCTTCTACTTGTGGATTTTCCTATCTTGGGTTTTCCACATAAAATCTTTGTGTTCTTTCTTTTTTTTCTTTTATTATGCATCACTTTTATTTTATAACAAGTGGTATCAAAGTAGGGTTTTGATCTCGATGATGGCAACAATAAGAACGACATCTCCCTTTGGATTGCAACACCAAGTTTTTACTTTGTCATGTTAAGATGCCAGCTGTCTTGGTGGAGATGGATTTAGATGATGCACTATTGTACAACGAAAAATCTCACCGAGTTGCATCACGAATATTTGCACTCATAAGATGACTGAAGGTGCATCTTTTATAAATCACCTAACTACTTTAAAGGCTTTGGAGGTTAAGTATGACGATAAAGATTTGACAAAGGATTCGCTATATTCATTATTTTCATTGTATGCAACATTTAAAGATACCATTTTGCATGATTGAGAGACACTTGGTTTGGATGAAGTTTACGATGTTATGTTCTCAAAAAAGAAGATGAACTAGCTTGTGGATGAACTTGCTACTTAGGGAAAAGGCTTTTATTTTGTGGTAGAACTTCGGAGAGGAGTTAGTGTTGATATAAAAGTGACATCAAAATTCAATAATAAGGATAAGATCTCTAATTATTATAAGAAGAAATGTCACATCTAGTTTTATTGCTACAAGCTATACAATTAAAATAAAAAGAGATTCTTGATCAAAAGGGAAAATAAAGAGATCATTTTAGTTAAGCCAATCATGTTGAATAAGTTATTAGTGATGGTGAACTCCTAGTTGTCTCCAATAATGAACCTTGTGATGATTGAGCTCTTTATTTTGGATTGCATGTTTCATATGTGTCCTAATTGGGACTAGTTTTCAACATATGAATTAATTACTGGGGCGTTGTGTTAATAAATAATGCTCCTTTTAACATAGCTAGTATTTGAATTATAATAAACAAGATGTTTGATAAAGTTATCAAGACACTTGGTATATGAGGCATGTCCCCAATTTGAAGAGGAATTTAATTTTCTTAAATACTATTGATGCCAAAGGATACAAGTACTGGTGAAGGTAGATTTTTGAAGACAAATGCTCTCCAATTATGATGAAGGGATAGAAGAAGCCTGTTGGATTATATTTTGCAAGGCTCTATAGTGCTTGGTGATGCAACAATTACTACTCCTTCCATGTCTCATGATAATCCTGCCGATATGATGACTAAGGCACTCCCAATTGCTAAGTTTGAGCATTGCATAGCTTTGGTTGGTATTTATTGCTAATTCATTGAGCTTTATAGAAGAGGTGGAGAATGTTTTGCCAAGACTTATTCTGCATTTTTTTAGTTTTTTTTTTTGGAATTTGTGTCAAGGTGGAGATTGTTAATTTTATGACGAATTATGTGTGTTATGCTCACTATACATATAATGAAGGTCTAATAGATTGATCTTATTATAATATTTAGATTGAAATCTGTCTCTTTTATACTCGAATATTTTTTTATAAAGGGCCTTGTAGAATTCTATGCATACCTTCTCTCTTCCTACAAGGGAAATAATTTCTTCTTTGGTTTGATTTTATGTGACATTCTCCAATTGTAATTTTTTCTTCGATATAGTGAAATCTCCGCCTCTATGTTTTCTTCCATCTTCCATTTTCACCTAAAAAATTGTGTATTTTTCCTTTTTTTTTATTGTTCATCACTCTTATTTTATAACAGTTTGATTGTTTTTTTTTTAAATTGCTTGACTTAACATTTCAGAAGAAGACATATAAAGCACTATCATTATTTGTGGTTTTCATTTGAAACAGGTTGGTCTTCTTTTTTTTTTACTTGCTCACTATCTTTTGTTGCTCTATTAAGACCACTTAACGATCCTCTAAAATTTCTTCTTTTCCTCAGTTACTGAACAACAACAACAAATGCTTAGATTGAGACTTCAAATTTCCTATCTTTGGCTGGACAATTAAATGGCTCCACTTGGAGCTTTGATAAATGTAGATATTTTGTTAATTTTTCTTTGTAAACTAAATGAATTCTCATAGTCATTCAATTATATCTTAATATATTAGTATTTAGAACCTAAATATTTCTACTTTTATTGCATTTGTAAGAATAATCAATTAACTTTTATAATATATTTTTCTAAAATAAATATAAAACTTATGACACATAAATAAGAATTTTGTAATAATTGAATTATATAATAGTAATTATATAAAATAGGATGATATATGAATAAACATAAATTGATTAGATTTATATTAGCTTACTAGTAAAAGTTGACAATTTATAGATATAACATTGATTGCAACATCATTAGGTAGCAATTGCCTTTAACATATATATATAATTAAATATATATATATATATATATATATATATTATATATATATATATATATAATATATATATTGTACAAAATATTAGAGAGAAAAAGAGACAACAAATTAAAATATATATATATATAAATATAATATATATATATATATATATATATATATATATATATATATATATATAATAGTATATAAAATCAAGCACGAATATTAAGTTAAAGCATGTATACAAATTGACTTAGTGGGATGAGTTCAACACTAGAATAGGTTAAATCATCAAATGAACTCAAATGTCAAAAAAGCTACATATAAAACTTCAAAACCGATTGTATAATCAAATAGCTTCCAAATTTGGCATGCTATTATACTTCGATGAGATCAATCCAACGAGCCTAAGATCACTCAAATCAAAGATCATTTGAATGGTCAAATCACCCAAAAAATTATCTATAATCAAATGAATCAATATACACCGTCTGATAGAGTATTTTGGGATTTTGGCTACAATGACCAAAATGTCCTTTTAGAATCCTATAAATAGAACCTCATTCTTGTCATGAAGGGGAGGAGGAGCTAGGGGTGAATTTGGGAGAAAGCTGGGAGAGAACTAGAAGTTCGAAGTTCATCATCACCATCATATAATCACCTTATTGTGTCATCCGCCACCAACATAATATCCCAACTACCACCACAGATAGTTATTGAGAATTCTCATTGCATTTCTCTCACATACAACCTTGTAATCCCGTTATCGAGAAAACTTAAACTTTGTACTCCAAAGCAGATATATAGTGGTGCATTTTTACTATGCTAGGTCTCGTGATTTTTCCCCTCTTCTTGGAGTTTTTTCATATAAAAATTCTAGAGTTTCTTTTTTTAACTATTTGTGTATGTGTTGGATTTTCATATAGGCTAAAGCATGAAGTTTTATTCCTATAAGTTTTCGCATGCAATATTTTTTCATGGAAAGTGATTCCATTACTTCATCATCAGACTGGTTTATAAATCTCTTATTAGGGAGTCACCTTTCAAATATATGGAGAAAAGAAAGAAGAGATCTTAGAGATCTTAGTAAGATGCCACGTAGATCCTAGATGTACTTATTCGGTGATCGACGCCATCAAGGTATAGTGCTATCTCGAAAGACAAGTCACTACCTTTAATGGAACCAATCACCTCAATAAGGACTCTAAGGGCGATGGGTCCATATATGTACAGATTCTTCCCTACTTTACATGAAAAGTAAAGGGATTTATTTTAATCGTTTAAGTTTCTGAAAGCCCTCATATTACATCCTAAGGGACGGATCCTTAGAAAACTCTATTAAAATGATCGTTGTCTCTGAAGATTTCAATAGGGAGGACTATCAATCGATTGGTTTATATTTTTGAAGATCAAAATGAGATTGATCAAAAGAGAGAGTTATTATCAAAGCCAAAATGGGACATAAGTAAGAGATGCCCACTATGCTAGGAAATCTAACAAGCATCTCAAATTGTCCTAAGATTGGGCTTTATATTTTGGAAATTGATTTAGTTTATTTGAGTTATATTTTCATTAAAATTTTAGGACTTAAGATTCCTTAACACAAGATTAAGAAATGCCCAAGAGGTGAGGAATTATGCTTATGGCCCCACAAAGGAAAAAGCTACCTAACCTAAATCTAGGAGCTTTGAGGGAGGGAAGCACAACCTAAATCTAGGAAAATGGGTAATTAGTTTGCCTCCACAGAGACAAACCACCCAACTTGGACTTACAACCACCCTGGGGTTACCAACTAACTCCTCATAATTTTAAATACATGTAGGCAAGTATTTATGCTTGTGCAAGATAGATTATTTAAAAAAGAGACTAAGTCCTTAAACTCACTCCTAAAGAGACTAGATCATGTAAAGGGACATGCTTCAAATGACCTAAATCTAATGTAATTCAAATTTCATTTTATTTTTATTTTTGGACAAATCATTGGCTAATTTTTTATGACTAATGCATGAGAAATCGATTGTTGGCCAAAATCAACAGAAGGAGGTGAGTTTCCACCACGACCCTCAAAGGTTAAGTGTTCTCAGAAAGGTGGAAGCCCTCCAATCAAGAGTGAGAAAAGATGCATTTGTGCATGATATTATAAAGAAAAGCTCATCCATAGGGGTTGCTAATTCTTTTATCTTGATTTTAAACCTAAGTTTTAGGTGAGGCTATGAGTTGTTAATTTAATTTTAAGTTGTAAAAGATTTATTTTTCTAAAGAGCCTAATCCACATCTAGGCCATACATAAAGCAAGGAAGAAACTAGAAAATCATGTCACTTAATGTAAAAGCTAAACAATCAATCATCAATCAATTTATAAAGCTAATCAAAAGAATAAATAATTTTGTGGTGGGCACCACCATAAACTAAAATATCAAATATGGTAGGAGCTCTACCCTTATACAACCGGATTACAAATGAAGAATTACAATTTAAGGAATTCATTGTTATGGGTCTTCAAGCTTTATTCTTCTTCTTCTTTCTTTTCTTTTCTTCTTCTTCTTCTTCTTTTTTTTTTTCTTCTTTGGTTCTCCTTTGATGGTTGGAAGGTAGATGCACACATGGTACATAAGATGGGATCTTATGACTAATGTTCATCTTAATCCCCCATAACAAATCATTCCAAGATCCTAATTATACAAATTTTTACATGAAAAATAAAAGTAGAAATCTAACTAACACCTAAAACAAAGGTTAGTTAAATCACACACACACATCCCATGTATATGGACTTATCACCCCACACATGGGTGACTATGGATTATGCTTAGGGGTATAAAGCACATGCAAGAAAAGCATTTATATTTTTATTTATGATAGCTTAAGCACAATCCCTCATAAAAGAATAGTTAGACTAAGAACCTACCATTCATTCTACATACACCCCAACATCCAGTAAAATATATATCACAAAATAAAATAAACATCAAACCATGCACCTAACCTAAGACTAGAAGTGGTGACTTAGGCTAATGTTTGAAGGTTTGTGTGGTATGCTTAGTTATGGCTTTAGGTTTAAATTTTCTAAGTGTGAAAAACATGTTCAACTTAGAGGAGGATTTCATTTAAGTTGTTTAAGTGATTTGGGTTATTTTTATTTCATGTTTTAATTTGGTTTAAGTGAAACCTACAATTAATTACTAAGTTATGATGAGAGGGAAAGAAAAGGGAACTTCTCTTTCCTTCCCTAACCTTAAATAATTTTCTAAAGTAGGTTCATATTTTAGTTTCATTTAGGTGAATATTTTGATTACATATTTTAATCAATCCTAAGTTTAGACAAACTTTGAACAAACCTATTGAAAATAATGGCATTTTAAGATTAAATAAAATGAATCAAAATTCACATAACACATATTACTTCATTTTCCAACATATATAACATGCATATGGATGGACCCTAAGCATATATGCATGTAAATGAGAGTTAACACACTTTATGATGCATGCTAAGTAATCCATTTAAGAAAATTTAGAAGTTGGATATGTATGATTTTTCTTAAGTAGAAAGAGTTTTCTTATCCAAAATTTCACATACATGCATGAAAGTAAGAAAGGCATAAGTGAGCATCATTGTTAACCAGGTGTAAGGTACAAGACCTACTTAGGCTACTTAAGCCTCACAACCCTCAGTTATCCACTAATATACCACTTTCTTAAATACAAACATGTATATAAAAGAAATGAAATGGAAAAGGAATATGCAAAAAAGTTGTTTAATAGATTTGTTTTGTTTATGCAATTTATGTATGTAAGTGTAGGTAACTCTTCTTAGATGGTAGCATAGGGATGAATAGGATATGAAATTAGATGAGCATTAGGTCCTTTTCAAATGAACCCTACACCTTACTAACTCCTATTCAAAACTATGCCAACATGGGAAAGAAAGGAAACCTACTAAGCATACCTTTATAATATCACATGCAAGCTTATAATTAAAGTATAAGTAGCATACTTAGATTTGATATTTCATTTATAAGTTTTGAAAATAATTTGGATTTAGTAATGATAATAGCCACTCATATTTTATTTTAGCCAACACATGCAAATTTGACATTAAGTAAACAACTTCATTTTTTTTTTTAATTTGAAACATGAAATTATGAATGCATGAAATCACATGGCATAGAACTTAACATGTTGGGAAAGATCCAAAGCAATGAAAGCATGTAAACAAACTCACTTTACTTAAATCCTAAAGACATTCTTATAGAATAAGAAAATTTAGAATAAATCAAAGTGAATTTTAAAATGATTTTTGTTTAGTTTGAAGTTTTATTTAATTTTAAAAAGGTGAGATGAGTTTACTATTCCTAACTCATTCTCACATGTGTTTTATATTTTTGTTTAATTTTTAGATGATTAGATCCATTTTTAAGCATTGCATAGGTTAAGGTATGAATTAAGTGGCTTAATTAACCTTTACCTACACCACCTTAGAAGAATTAACTAAATAATTATGAGCCAATGAGATGACATAAAACTCACAAGATATTTAAATTTGCAATGCATCTAATAATGAAAAGGCCTAAAGTAATTTAGCTCACTATTAAAAGTTAATTAAGCTAAGGGGTTTAGCTTAAGTACTTTCAAAACACCCTTTCACACATGTGAATTGGGTTTTAATTTCATTAATTAAACGTAAGCTATTAAACACCTAAGCATCTACCCAAGATAGATTAATTAAGTTTTCAAACTTTTTTTTAGAATTTTGAAAATTGATTAAGGGGATAATTAATGAATTAACCTTTAATTAAGAGGAGATTAAGGAGAGAAGAGGGGGTTTAGAGAATAGCTTGGGGGGAAATGCCCCAAAATTATTCCATAAACTTCCTACTTATTGGATCTGACCTTAATCAACCCTAAGCATAGGGTAAAACCACTAATCACACCTTAATTACTTAATTGCATGAAAGGTAATTAGAGAATGAAATATTAATTTTCCCAATTGAGCCCTCAAAATCTCAAGAAATTAGGGAGGCATGTCATCCCCAAAATTTGGGATTGATAAAATTAAGGATAATAGCTAATTAAGATTCTCAAAGAAACCCAAATTCAGAGAAAAGAGTAATTGAAAATCCATTGAAATTATTTTTAAAATATTCTAGATGAAATTATCTTTCCATAGCATTTTTCCTTTTATTTTTTGATTTTTCTAGAGGGAATTATGAATTTTAGAAGTTCTTTGAATTAATTAGAATTAATTAATGCATTTAACTAATCTGAATCCTTAGCTCAATGGCGACGCAAGCAATGTGCGCTTTTAGCATGCGTGATGAGGGACAACTTAAGTTGTCACCACAAAGGCGTGAGCATGCTTATATTCCATCCGATCAAAGATCGAATGGCTAAGAATCTCTTTGCATTTTATAAAGGATAATTATATTTTTAAACATGCTAAATAATCTCAACTGTCCATCTAAAATGCACGGATGGACGGCTGAGATGAGCCAAGTTCTTCCCTAAGGATCAATGGAGACCGCCCATGATCTAAGGGGAGATCTGAGCTCGATTGAGCATTGGAATGAAATTGTACCCACACCATCTAAGCACAATTACAAACCTATCCAATAGTGGATTTCACATACCATGAACATTTCTTTCACAAAAACACCACCTAAGCTAAGTGGTCAAAAAATTCCATACCTAGGTGATCACCCTTCGAGTTCGATGAGGTAGCTTTTGGAGACAAAGCCTGTTAAAATTCTAGGCCTTGGGATTGAGTGGATCAATGGGTAGACCAACCTTGCCTTTGATCCAATTGAGCTCTTCTTGCCTCTAGAACGGGAGAACTTGGCAAATTGACCCCATGATGCAAAGAGTGATTGGATTCAAATGGAGTGTAGAAGAAATTGGCACACTCTACCTCCCCTATTTTGCAAAACAAGAAAGAAGAATTCTAATCCTCTCTAAGAAGCTTGGGAGTGCTTTGATGATTTCGGGTTCCAGGCTTCAATCGAGAGAGAGTGAAAAATTTGAATTAGGGGAGTATATCTATCCAATCTGACACACCTCCCATTTTGATCCAATTGATGAGATTGGAGAGGTTGTTTAGGCTGTTACCTCTTTGCACATGGTCGGCTTGAGGCCTTGAGTGGATTGCCAACCTCCTATGTGCATCAAATTGAGCTTAGGAGAGAGTTTGAAAACTCAATTTTGAGCTAGGTGGTCGGGTTTGGTCTAGTGACCAAATGGGCTGACCCAAACCCATTGGGTTGGGTGCACCACTCATCACTAAGTCCCCTTGAGCTTTAGGAAAGCCTCAAGTGATTGTGAAGAGGGTATGACCAAAATACCCATGTGTTAGGCCAAAATTTGTTCTATGGCCTAGGGTAAGATGGTCATTTTGCTATTTTCCACTTTGGACATGTATGTGGAGAAACTAGGTTTGGCCAAGTTTCATTGGATTTGGAATCCATTTGATAGGGTTTGGCTCATGTTGACCCATTTAGATCAAAATGGGTCAACTTGGGTCAAGTTGACCAATAGGTCAAATTGGGTCAAACCAAGGGTTGGGTCAAGTTCATATGACCATTTGAAATGTTTGGTGGCTTTGGTTTGATTCAATTTGGTATATATTTTTTGGCTCATATGACTTCATTAGGTCAAATGGGTCAAGTTGACCTATTTGACCCATTTGACCTATTTGAGGTAGGTCAAGGGTAGGTTTAGGTTATAGTCATGGAATGGATCTTTGTCTTCCAATCAATTTGGGTTAAGTTGGCTCAACATGACCCATTTAGTCATGTCTCTAAGGTCAATTGGCTATGTTAGGTCTAGTTGGCAAATTGAGGCTTTGGTCAAGTTCCACAAGTGATTTAGAATAGACTTGACCCATTGGTTTCAATCAATTTGGCTTAGATCAAGTTTTGACACATTTTGACCCTTTAGGTCAAAATGGTCAATCAAGTGGGCTAATTTGAGCTAGGTTAGGCTCAAATGTTGGCTTGTTCAAACATAAGTCATGAGTGAACTTAGATCAATGGTTTCAATCAATTTGGCCTATGGTGGATTTTTTGGCTATGTTAGGTTTCATTTTAGGTTAAGTTGACTTGGTCAACCCTTAAGTTTGACTTAGTTTGACCTAATTTGGTTGATTGATCATCCCATGATTGTTGATCATGAGAGACAAATATGAGTTTGGTTCAATCCAATTTGGTTAGGATCAAAAGTTGGCTCATAAGGTATACTTTAGGTCACTTTGGGTCAAGTGAGCCTAAGTGGGTCAAATGGTCAAAGCTTGATTTGAAGTTGATTGATCTTGTATATGGACTTATGAAATCCATTTACAAGTGGTTTGAAGTCAAATGGGTTTTGATCCATTTGAAAATTCCATATTCAAAGGAAGAATATGAAAGGATTTTGGGTTTGATTTTGATTTGGGTTTTGATTGTTTGATTGAGGTTTGATTATATATGAGCTCATGATTGTAGGATTGATTAAACCATGAGAGAAAATCAAGGATTTGGCTTGATTTGATAGTGATTTGGCTAAGTCCAAGATTTTGACTTGAAAGGCTTAAATTTGATTTTGAGTGGATTTGAGTTTGATTTTTGAAATTAGTTTTGATTTTTTGAATTTATATTTCATTTATATATGCGAATATAAATGAGAATATAAATTGATCATGATAAAATTTCAATGATTTGAAGTTGTCTAATCATGATTTAGGTTAAATCCATTAAAGGGAATTTAAAGGATTTAAGAAAATTTTTTAATTTGAAATTTAATTTTTGAATTGGATTGGATTGATTTATATTTATATTTCATTTATATATGAGAATATAAATGAGGATATAAATAAGTTTTGAGAAAATCCCATGGGTTTGAATAGGTTTGATCAAGATTTAGGCTAAATCCATTAAAGGAAATTTAAGGGATTCAAGGGAATTTCAAGGATTTTAAATTTGGAATTTAATTTTTGCCTTTGATTTGATTGATTTATATTTATATTTCATTTATATATGAGAATATAAATGAGAATATAAACAAGTTTTGAGAAAATCCCAAGGATTTGAATTTTTTGATCATGGTTTAGGATTGATTTTGGCTAAGTCCTTTAATGGAAAATTAAGGGACTTAAGAAAATTTTCATGAATTGATTTGGAATTTTGAGTTTGATTTGATTGGTTTAAACTTATATTTCATTTATATATGAGAATATAAATAGATCATGAGAAAATCTCAAAGATTTGAATAGGTTTAGATCATAGTTTTGGTTAAGTCTTTAAGGGAGTCTTAAGGACTTAGAAAATATGAACTTAGGAATTTTTGATGGATTTTGATCATGGGTTTCAATCATGGAATTGATTTGAGTTTAGAGAAAATCAAATAGAATTGATTTGGGGAAGGAAAGTGAGGAAAGGTCTAAGCTAAGGGTAGGAAATTTCCTAACACCCCTAAGGCATGACCTATTCCTATGGCTAACTCTTCTAAGTCTTCTAGGGCTGGGTTTGAGTATCCACCTAATCACTAGATGTATCTTAAGACTAAGGAACTCTTAAAGTCTGAGAGGAATCCTAGAGCTCATTCTAAAAGTGAGGTCAACAATGACCAAGTTTTCCAACAAGATCAAAACCACCAGCTAGGTGAAACACTTCGTACCTTTGAGGAGGGCATACAAAGAATGGAGGAACAACAAGCTCAAATCCTTCAGCATTTACTAAGAGCTGGATAGCCGAGAAGGGCACCACAATTTGGATGAAATCAACGATATCAACAATAGGATAGAGTTGATTTTGTTGAAGAAACTCATGAAGAACTTCCTCACAATAATATAGAAATTCTTTCCATCCATCATCCAAATATGGATCATGAATATACTGTCAGCTCAACACATTCTACTCATATTGCCCGACCAACTTTGAATCCCTCTACCTCTTTGATGAGATTGAATTACCCCATTTCATGGAGACAACCCGTGAAGTTATTCGAGATGAAATACAATGCCTTGTTCGAGATGAATTTTTACTAAGAGATAAATAATTCAACCCACATCAGAGTATTCAAGAATTTTCTCCTTTGCATGACATGGTTCTTCAACAACCGATCTTGGTGGGTTTAAACTGCCTAACATTGAACCTTATGATGGAACATCTAATCCTTATGACATCGATCATTACAACTATTATGCATATTCAACAAGCTCTTAATGCTTTGCTTGACCAAATTTTTCCAATCACCCAAAGGATAATGTGGTTCTATTCCCTCACCCAAGGGACCATTCTCAACTTAGCTCATTTGGATAAACTCTTTGTCGAACAATTTGTCTTAAATCGAAGAATCATCAAAGACTTTTCACATCTTTCTGAAATTTGCCAAAATGAAGGGGAAACCCTTAAAGAATACTTTCAAAGATTCTCTTTTGAAGCTCGTCAAATTCTAGGAGTAGATCCATAGCTACTACTTCTTCTTGGAGGTCTTCGATGTCTCTACTCTTCACTAATGAGATAGTGGATCTTACGATGATCTTATTCATCAGTGAGGACAAATTACTGATGAAGCTATTACCGCTCATAGAAGACAATTTGAGAATAACTCTAAGTAATCAAAAGATGTTACAATATCTCAAAAAAAATAAAAATATTCAAAAGATCGATGATATTACAATACTCCTAGTTTTACTCCACTAAATACGTCCAGGACCAATATCATAATGGAGATTCAGAATTTTTGAATATCTCAAATGGTCAAAACCATTGTGAAATTCAAATGGCAAAAATCAATCACAATATTATCACTTTCATCGTTCGAAAGGGCATTCAACTGAAAGCTGCATTCATCTAATGGAAGAAACTGAATGTTTAGTATGATAGGGACATCTGGGATGCTACTTGTTCGAGTAGCATATAGATTATCAAAAAAGAGATAAGAGGAATCATGGTAAATAAATTATTGAAGTTATTGAGTAAGAAATATCACCAATACTTATCTAAGGAAAGATCTCACCAAAGTAGTGACTAAAGAAAGTTAAGTTTCTTTTTTCTCTATGGAAAAGTTTAAAAGATTTTATTTTCTAAATAAGTTTTTATTATCAATGAAAATTTTCTTTCAAGAAAATCCCTTAAAAGGCATACCCATGAGGAAGCCTATATGGGAAGATGGTCCTGGATGATGTACTTACAAGAAAGACCTCATGAATGCAAGTGGTAGACAAAGTATCCACCAATAACCTTGGAAGGCACGCCCTTGAGGAAGCCTCGATAGGAAGCTAATAGTGGACAATGTCCTCACCAGAAATACTCCAAGAGAGAAGGGACTCCACTAATCAAAAACTAAGAAGATAAAGCCTCTGGTACATAAAAAAAATCTTAGAAGGCAAAAGCCTCGAGGTGATACATTAAAATCAGAAAAACCTTATAAGGTACATTAAAAAAATCTCAAAAGGCAAAAGCCTTAGAAGCAGATACATTAAAACCTTAGAAGAAAAAAAAGGTATAAAGAACATCAAAATCTAAAAGGCAAGCCTTGATGTAGATTAAAAGATGATAAAAGCCTTAAGGAAAAAAAAACCGATACAAGTGCATAAAAAAATCTAAGAAAATATTAAAAATCTCAAGAGTCTCAAAAAAAAAGTAAACCAGAAGTAAGGTATACATCAAAATCTCAAAAGACAAAAGCTTCAAAAGATATATGTATACCAAAAATCTCAGAAGATATACATAAGTCATAATCCTTTCGAAGTCAAAGTCTAAAAGGATATATAATTAATCATTGAGACAAAATTTTTTAGAAAATATTTATCTTTTATATTGGGGGCAAAGGCTTAACAGGGCATAAAAGATAAAATTAAAGCATGAATTTGGGACCATGCCTAACAGGTCGGAAAACCCTGGATTGAGAGAGAACTGAGCGGGGTCACACCATCAAAAGTAAGTGGAGGATTCGAGAAATTTGAATCAGAGAAATTATAATGCTAAGCAGCCAAATGGATGGGAGAACAAGCAATACACCATCATAAAGGTCAGTGGAGGATTCCAAGATTTAGAGAAACTTGGAATCACACTAGAGCCTTGACCTCACTTTTGGAGTGAGCTCTCAACTCCATCATCATAGATTTAGACTCAGGACACTAAGAGTTCTTAGTCTTAGACACTTCTAGTGATTAGGTGAACACCCTAAGCTAGACTTAGAAGAGTTAGCCATAGGAATAGGTCATACCTTAGGGATTTAGGAAGACTTGCCTACCCTATAGCCTTAAACCCAATCCTTGCTTCCTTCTTCAAAGCAAAATCTTGAATTCAAATCCAAATTATAAATCCAAATTCCAAATCGAATGATTGAAACCCATAATCAAATTCAAATATCAAAATCTTTTTCTAAGTCATATGAACCACCTTCATATGCTTAGCCAAAACTTCTTCAAACCAACCCAAACTTAGTTGATTTCTTTATAAATCAATCATTCCTTCATTTATATTCACAAATGTAAATAAATCCAAGTTCAAACCATTCAAATCAAATCAAACTAAATCAAGATTTTCTTATTTAATGGACCCACTCCATAAGCTTAATCAAATCTCAATAAATCAACCAATTGATGATTTTATTATATTAATCATTCATTTATATTCATAAATATAAATGTAACCCACCCTCCAACCAAACTAAATCAAACCAAATTTCATTTAAGCCCTTTTGACTACATCCTAAACTTTCAAATTTACTTTCCAAATCACTCCAAACTCAAGTGATTTTGTCATAACACATTTATATCTTCATTTATATTCAAAAACATAAATAAAATATAAATTTAAATAACCAAAACTAAACTCAAATCAAATCAAATTCATAATTTTAGTCTTTTTAGCCAATCTCTTGAACTTGGCTAAATGATACCCAAATCAATTCAAAACCCATGGATTTCTTTATGAACCAATTATTTCTTCAATCACTTACCCAAATATAAACATAAACCATAATTATCAAACCAAACCCAAGTCAACTAAGTCAAGCCCATGTTGACCTCTTTTGACTTGAAATTGCCATATGAACCAAATCCCATTAGGCTCCAAACCAATTGCAATTGGATTTATATTTCAATCCTAGGCTCATATGTGAGTTCAATTAAACTTGAATCAAGCCATGATCAAGCCAATTAATTCCATTTAGGATCACTTGACCAAAGTGACCTAAAAGACCCTTTTGAGCTAAGTTCTAATCCAACCTGAATTGGATTGAACTAAGCCCATCCAAATCTCATATCATGATCAACAATCATCCTAGGGTGATCAACCACCTTGAATTGGGCCAAACCAAGTCAACCTTTAACCCAAATGAAACCTAAATTAGCCAAAATCCACCATATACCAAATTGATTGAAATCAATGACTCAAATCCACTCATAATCAATGATTGAACATGATTAACTAGCCAAAACCAAGTCTAATTGTCCATATGACCTATGTTGACCCAAATTGGCTTAAAAAGCCAAAATGGGTCAAATAATCATTTGATTCAAATTGATTGCAACCAATGGCTCAAATTCATCCCAAATCATTTATTGAAATTGACCAAAGCCATGATTGAATTTGACCAATCCTTGACCCAACCTAGCCCAAAACTGACCTAATGGGTCAAATTGGCCAAAATCCAAATTAACTTCAAATTAAACCAAAAAAAAGCCTGCAATCATTTTCAATTAACCAATTGAATATGAACTAACACCTAACCCAACCCAATTTGGGCAAATTGGATAAATTTGTCAACTTAGCCCATTTGACCTACTTGAATCCAAATGAGCTAAAATCAAACCTAAGCCAAATTAATCAAAATCACTTGAACCAAAAATTTTCAAATCATCATTTAAACCTAACCCAATCTTGGTTTGACCCAATTTGATCAATTGGTCAACCCAACCCAACTTTACCCAAATGAGCCTATTTTGACCATATGAAGCCAAATCACCCAAAACTAACCTATAACTGGACTGATTAACGACCCAAACCACCTAACTCATTCCCAAACCAACCCAAATTCATGGGCCCCACCCAAGTAATGAGCCATTGGACAAACCCTTCTTTCGTTTGGATCTTCACATTAAGCAAAGTTAACTCCCCATCACCATGATAGCCCCAAGCACTCAAGTGAGGCTCCACGACCCACCTAGCTCACCCAACCCCCTAGGTCAGCTAACCAATGGGAGTTCAACTCCTCCTCATACAACCCAAACTAAAACCCATGGATTCAAGAGATGTTTGCACACTCCCAGCTCCCTCCACTCAAGATGAGCCACGTGGAGTTGGACAGACCTGACTTTTCCCGCAAAATAAAATTCTATTCCTTTCTCCATGATGATTTTGGGGTAGACTCCCCCAAATTGCATTATGAGTTCCCTAAGAATTTTGAAACCCCATAGAGCCTTTCCAAGCCCTCAAGCCTCCCTCGATCATTTCTCCTCGCATGAAATAAATAGATAGCCATTTTTTAATCAATACTCCCCTATACTCAATTAAACCTTTCATGTCAAGCCAAGTTGAGCTTGCCCAAGCCCTTTCCCAAGCTCCAAAGGCAAAGGAAGACTCACCTAGATCAAAGCCGAGCTCAGTAGGAGGAGGAGTTAGTCCATAGAGCTATCCACTTAACCTGAAGACTTAAGACTTTCACCAAAGCTTTGTCTCAACCAGACGAAGCTCCTCCAAGAGAATCGAGGCCGGTGATCACCTATGGCAAGGTTAGACATTTTTTGATCACTAAACTCTATGTGTGTTGGTCCTTTGTGAAAGAAATGTTAATGGCATGAGATTTCAACCGATGTGCTTCCATTAGATATGGTGTGTGCAAAATTTCATCCCAAGCTCGGATCAGGCCTAGAACATGGAATCTCCATGGATCATTGTTTGGCAGGATATCTAGCCATCCATCCGTGTTTTGGATGGAAGATTAAACACGCTTTAGATTATCCTTTAAACCGTGATTAAATCGATCCTTGATCGAACGGGCGAGACCGCCACGCCACCTATGATGTGATGTTTAAGTGGCCACTCAGTGACGATGTAAAGCAAATAGTCAGCATAGATTAAGGGATTAATTAGGTTAAATAATTCTAATTAATCCTCTAAACTTCTAAAATTCATATCTCTAAAGAAAAAAAAAAAATATGAGGTAAATTGCCACTGAAAGATAATTCAATAAATATCTAAAATTGGTTTTAATGATTTTGAATATTGTCTTTCTCTAGTTTTGGTTATTAATTACTTAATAATTATTCCATAATTAATCCGATTAATCTCAAACTTCTTGAGTGTATTTTGGGGGATGACTTCTGCCTCCCCTAATTTTCTTGGGATTTACTAGTGGCTTAATTGGGAAAATTGCTAATTCATTTCCTAATTACCCCTTTAATATAATTAAGGATAATTAAGAGTTTTTAATCCTTTGTTGAAGTTGATTAAGGTTTGATTAGTGAATAGAGGTTTAGGGAATAATTTTGGGGCATTTCTCTAAGCTATTCTCTAAACCCCTTTTCTTTCTTAATCTCTTAATTAAGGGCTAATTCACTTAATTACCCTCTTAATTAACTTCTTAAAATTTTAAAACCAAAACTTAATTAATCTACTTTGGGTAGATTCTTACAAGAGCCTAAGTTCAATTAAGGAAATCAAAACTCAACTCATGTGTGTGAGGGGTGTTTTGAAATTACTAAGTTAAACCCCTTAGTTTAATTAATCATTAATCATGATCCAAATTGTATTAGACCCCTTTCTTCCTAGGTGCAAAATTTAAATTCCTTGTGAGTTTTATGTCATCTCCTCATAATTATTTGGTTAACTATGCTAGGTGGTGTAAGGGATAATTAACATATTTAATTCATACCTTAACTAATCAAAATATAAAATGAATCTAATCATCTAAAAATTGAACAAAATGTTAAACACATGTGGGAATGGGTTAGGAATAGCAAACTCAATTCACATTTTTAAAATTAAATCAAATTCAAAATCAAACAAAAATCATATTAAATAAACTTTGATTTACTTTAAGCTTTCTTATTTCATAAGATTGACTTTAGGATTTAATTAAAGTGAATGTGTTTACATGCTTTCATTGCTTTAGTTCTTTCCCAACATGTTAAATCTGTGTGTCATATGGTTTCATGTATCCATTCTTTTCAAAAAATCAAATTTAAAATGAAATGTTTCCTTTATGTCAAATGGCATGTGTTGGCTAAAGTAAGAATATGAGTGGCTATTATCACTATTAAATTCAAATTATTTTCAAAATATATGAATCAATTATCAAAACTGAAAGTGTGCTACTTATATCTTATTTATAAGTTTGCATGTGAGTAAAATATAAGGATGTGCTTAGTGTAGGTTTTCCTTCTCTTCTCTTTTAGTATAGTTTTGAATAGGATTTGGCAAGGTGTATGGTTCATTTGAAAAGAACTTAACACTTGCCTAATTCCATATCCTATTCATTCCTATACTATCACTTAAGAAGGATACCTATGCTTGCACATATAAATTGCATAAACAAAACTAAATCAACCAAACTTTTGCATTCTTCTTTTCATTCTACACATTTTATATTTAAGGGTATATTAGCCTGAAAATCGGTTACGAGGCTTTAAGTAGCCCTAAGTAGGTCTTGTACCTTACTCCTTTAGTTAACAATGGGATCATACTCACTTATGTCTTTCATACATTCATATGTGCATGTGAAAGTTGGATAAGAAACCCCTTTGCTACTTAATGAAAATCATGCATCATAAACTTTCAAATTTTCATGCATCATAAAGTGTGTTAAACATTCCCATTTGTATGTATAGATATGTTTAGGACTCATTCATATGCATGTTATACATGTTGGGGAAGAAGTGAAGCGATGTATGATTTGTAAATTTAGTTCATTTTACTTAATCTTAAATTGTCTTTCTTTTTGAATGGGTTTGTTTAGAGTTTATCTAAACTTAGAATTAATTAAAACACCTAATTAAAACATGCACTAAATAAAACTAAAATATGAATACTTTAGAATTATTTAGGTTAGGGAAGGAAAGAGAAGTTCTCTTCTCTTTCTCTCTTTATAACTTAGTAATTAATTGTAGGATTCACTTGAACCTAATCAAAACATAAAATAAAAATCAACCCAAAATAACTAAATCATTTAAATGAAATCCTCCTCTAAGTTGAACATGCTTCACACTTAAAAAATTCTAACTTAAAGCCATAGCTAAGCATACCACACAAACCTCTAAAGCACACACATTAGCTAAGTCACCACTTCTATTTAGGTTGGGGCATGGTTTGATGCTTATTTTTATTTGTGATATATATATTTTAGTCTGGATGTTAGGATGTATGAGCGTAGAATAGATGGTAGGGTGATCTTAGTCTAACCATTGTCTTCGCAAGGGATTGTGTTTAAGGGGTGCTGTAATAAATAAAAATATAATTGCTTTTGCTGTGCAGGTGCTTATACCCCTAAGCATAATAATAAGTGGTGGACTTAGTCACCCATGTGTGGGTGATAAGTCCAATATACATGCTTGGGATTTGTGGGTTTGTTTAGCTAATCTCTATTTTAGGTGTTTAGCTAGATTTACTTTTCTTTTCATGTAATTTTGATAATTAGGATTTTGGAATGATTATTATGGGGATTAGGATGAGCATTGGTCATAAGATCTCATCTTATGCACCATGTGAAGCCTTTGGAGCATCCACCTTCCAACCATCCAAAAGAAGGAACCAAAGAAAAAAGAAGAAAAGAAGAAAAAAGAAGAAAAAGAAGAATAAAAAAATGAAGCTTGAAGACCCCCATAATAATGAGTTCATTGCTTAATTGTATTTAATTCATTTGTAATCTGTTGTATAAGGATAAGACTACCCAATTTGGGTTTGTGCGGTGGTACCCACCATAATGGCCTCTTATTCTTTTATGATTAGCTTTATAAATTGATTGATGATTTGTTTAGCTTGTGCATTAAGTGGCATCCTTTCTTAGTTTCTTCCTTACTTTATGTATGGATGATGACTCTTAGAGAAAAATAAATCTTCTACCAAACTTAACAATTCAAAACTAAAATAAAGAACTCATAACCTCACCTAAAGCTTAAAATCAAGATAAAAGAATTAGCAACCCCTGGATGAGTACTTCTTTTATAACATCATGCACAAATGCATCTTGTTTCACTCTTGATTGGAGGGCTTCCACCTTTGCGAGAAACTTGGTTTGAGAGAGCCATGGTGAAACATACCTCCTCCTATTTTGGCCAATAACATCATTTCTCATGCATTAGGCATATCAATCCTATTAGCTTGAGTCAAAATGATTGTCCAAAATTGAAAATAAAATGAAATATGAATTACATTAGATTTAGGTCATTTGGAGCACACCCTTACATGATCTAGTCTCTTTAGGGAGTGAGTTTAAGGACTTAGTCTCTTTCTAAATAAATAATAGCCTAACTATCTTGCATAAAGCATATGACTTGCCTACATAAATTTAAAACGTAGAGGAGTTAGTCCCACCCCAGTAAAGTCCAAGCAAATATGGTTTGTCCTCTTGTGAGGCAAACTAAATACCCATTTATGCTTTAGATTTAGGTTGTGCTTTCGGCCCTTGCCAAAACTCCCTAGATTTAGGTTCTGAGATTGTTTCTCCCTTTTGTGGGTCACAAGTATAAATCCTCACCTCTTAGGGATTTCCATAACCTTGTATTATGGAATTATAAGCCCTAAGTTTCTAATGAAAAATTCAACTCAAACAAATTAAATCAATTTCAAAGCCCAACTATAGTTTGAAGATGCTGTTTCCTAGCATCATGAGCATCTCTAGTATTTATCTTCATTCTTTAATATCCCCTTTGATCAATCCCGCTTTGATCTTCAAAATAAGATAATCGATTGATAGTCTACTTTGAAATCTTGGAGACAACATCATTTTTAATCAGAGTTTTCCTAAGAAATCTCCATCTTAGATGTAATTAACTATGGGGCTTGCCCCTATAGAAACATAACAAACCGATTTAAAATAAACCTCATTTTTTGTAAAGTAGGGAAGAATCTCTAGTATATATGCAAACATTGTCCTTAGAGTCCGATCCTTAGTAAGAAGGTTGAGACTATCTTTTCTTTCCCATTAGCACTTATTATTTCATTCTTAAGTTGAGTTAATACATCTTAGGTTTTAGGCCTCATGTTGGTCTTAAAACCCTCATTCTCAATGGATAAAATAAAAGATCTAAATGAAAAGAAAATATTTAAAGACTTCCTCCTTATCATTTTTTTTATGATAAGGAAATGTTCATTCTAAAATAATAATGACAAAATAAATTTTTCATAAAAACCTTTCAAAAAAAAGCACTCTTTCAAAATGCACATAATAAAATATTTTCCAAAAATTTTCTTAAATCACCATTTAACAATTCTCATAATTGTTACATGTAGGAATTTTCAAAAACAAAACTAACAATCTTTTCCAAAAGCACAAATGAACATCTTCCTTCAACTCATTTTGATGAAGATTTCATTTTCAAAATAAAATGAACAATCAACTTTCCAAAAATCAAAATCAAAATTAAAACTTTCAAAACATATGAACCTTTCCATTCAATATACCCCCCTATTATTGAAGTTTCATTTTCAAATAAAATTAAATTTTTCAAAAGCACATATGAACATCTTCATTTAATATACTCAAATTTATTAAATGAAGATTTCATTCAAATAAAATAATATCATTTGGAAATCCCACTTAAACCCCACATATGATTAAGTTGGAATTCCCTCTTTCAAAAAAGCAATAATCACACACAAAATAAAATTTTACATTTGCAAAATAAGATTGACCTCCATTCCTACATACCCAAATTTGTTGAATGGAAGTCCTCTTTCAAAAATTAAAAAACTTAACAATCATATTTTTTCAAACACATTTGGAACTCCATTTAGCATACTCAAATTTGCTAAGTGAAGTCTCCAAATTCAAAATCAAAATTTTCAAACACATTTGGAACTTCATTTAGCATACAAATTTAAGTGAAGTCTCCAAATTCAAAATTTTCAAACACATTTGGAACTCATTTAGCATACTCAAATTTTTAAGTGAAGTCTCCAAATTCAAAATCAAAAAATTTTAAACACATTTGAACTTCATTTAGCACTCAAATTTGCTAAGTGAAGTTTCCAAATCCAAAATCCAAAATTTTCAAACACATTTGGAACTTCATTTAGCATACTCAAATTTGCTAAGTGAAGTTTCCAAATCCAAAATTCAAAATTTTCAAACACATTTGGAACTTCATTTAGCATACTCAAATTTGCTAAGTGAAGTCTCCAAATTCAAAACCAAAAATTTTCAAACACATTTGGAACTTCATTTAGCATACTCAAATTTGCTAAGTGAAGTCTCCAAATTCAAAATCAAAAATTTTCAAACATATTTGGAACTTCATTTAGCATACTCAAATTTGCTAAGTGAAGTCTCCAAACTCAAAATCAAAGATTTTCAAGCACTTTTGGAACTTCATTCTTTAGCATACCAAATTTTCTAAAGAGAAGTTTCCATTTTCAAAACCAAATCAAAACACAAAAATTTTGAACACATATTTTGAATTTCATTTAGCATACTCAAATTTGCTAAGTGAGATTTCCATTTCATAAAATTAAGTGGAACTTCATCTTTAGCATACCATATTTGCTAAAGTCTCCACTTTCAATCAAAATAAAATCAAAAAAACAGACATTAGATTTCTTAGCATACTCAAATTTGCTAAGGATCCTACTTTCGCAAAAATCAAAATATCTGAAATAAATAAAACATCTTAGGATTTTCTTAGCATACTCAAATTTGCAAAGAATCCTATTTTCAAAAAGCAAACAAAACACACGGGTTATTCACTTAGCATACTTAAATTTGCTATGTGGGAATTCCAATTTTCAAAATCAAACAACACAAAAAGAAATAATTATTTTCAAACACTTCACTTAGCATACCCAAATTTGCTAAAAAATTAAAACACCAAAAAACAAAATCAATTGACCCTTACTTTAACATACCCAAATTTGTTAAAGGAAAGGGTCCTCAAATCAAAATCAAAATTCAAACAAACATGAACCTATGGAAGCATCCTTCTAAAAATATTTGAATCCATTTTTCAACATACTTAAATTTGTTGAAGTTGGATTCATATTCAAAAATTGCTCTTTTCAATCAAATTTATAAATCCTCTTTAATCCATTTGAATCCCACTTAACACTTTCAAGATGTTGGATGTGGGTTCCAATTTTCAATTCAAATTCAAAATCAACAAAAAAATAGAAATCGATCCAAGCTCATTTCTATATTAGATTCTAGCATCATGCCAGTCAGCCTTTTAGTCTTTGCTTGATTTGAAATGGCAAAGTTTGTATTCACTTTCCCTCATGGCATGGACATGGTCCAGACCCATTGGATCATACCCACCTTATCCATTTCCAGGGATTTGGGGAGTGAGGATCACATGTGAGGGCACCCCCTCCCATCGATTGTGGTGACGGGCGGTCATCCATCGATCTGATCAATTCCGATATCCCTCATTAAAGAGGAAAGTAGTCCACTAGAAGTGGCAGACCATCTCTTTTGCACCCATGGTTTCTTGCCCCAATGAGGGCTAGCACCCTCTCATCAAGGGTAAGGCTCCCCTGATCTCAGGGATTTCCTCCCCTACTTTTGAGTACGGGTCTAGCTCTCACTCCTCTCATCCTACCAGAAGACAAGGAAGGAACAAAAACTACGTGATTAAGCGGTATCATACCATAATTGCTAGGGAGATGGAGGCCATTGTGAGGAGTTTTCATTTTGACTTCACCTGTTATAAACCAGTTTCATCCTCTCTCAAACAGAGAGGATGCTAGGAGGATTCATACTTCACCTCCACCAAGCATCAACCATCAATTACTTGGAGCAGGTCATATGTCGCCCGCACCTATGCCAGTCGAGCTTATGGGACGTTCAAGAGTCTGGAGCTCAATTTGATCTAAGATCTATCATCCCTGGGGAAACATATGATAGAGAGGCCAGAGGGCCCATACACCCACTCATATTACCAGGGAGAGGCGGAGGTTCACCTCGCACTCATCATTTTCCAAGCACTGCCCTCGCCCACAAATAGCATCCTACTTCGGACCATCACAGAGAGGATCCTTCATAGAGAGTCTGTGGTGTCTCCACCATCGCTTCTACCCCCCCCCACCATCCACATCATAGCATCTTCGCCATCCATCAAAGGCCATGAAGGCCATATCAGGGAGAAGCTGCACGCTGGTGATCCGGCATGGCCAGGGATCCTACTTCATCACACCACTATGGTGGGCCGAAGCTCTCTGCTCGACCTTCCGCAGGGTGGTGGAGTGGACCCAAAGCATAGGTCATTCCTTCACCAACTCCACCAGTTAAGCAGGGCATGGAGATGGTAGCAACTATTGTAGATGTAGCAGAAGATAGTCCAACTGCACTGATGATAGTGGAACCTCCTATGAATGTCACCCCTTTCATAGCGAGTGTGTCTCAGTGAGTATAGTCCTCATAGATTGACTCTCCGTAGAGGTGAGTTTGGTGCCTCGGTGCAACGGGATCACACCGTCCAAAATCATTTATTCTGATTGATCTCTCGGAGATAGTAGCACATTATCTTGTAGAGAAGAAGGAGATTGGGTATGATTGATGAGGAGAAGGTTTTGACCCAACAAGATGATTTATTGGGAGACTCATCCGGGTCAGATGGTAGATACCAGAGGATCTCTCCTCGAAGCAACAGCCATGGAAGGTGATGAGGTTGATCGTGAAGACACACCCAATCAGCCAACACCTCGATAAGAATAGATAAATGATGATGAGAGGACTTGTTAGCGAGACTTTAAATAAGCCCCAACAGTTCATCCTACTATACAAACATTAGTAGAGTTAGTGCATGTCTTGGACCCCCCAAGACCTTACCTCCCAAGGTAGCACTAGCATGTATAGGAAGGTAGTGGAAAGTACCTCTATACAATAAAAAGACATCAAATCCATAGTTGAGAGGAGAGTGAAGGAAGCGTTGGCTCAAGCCCGGGGAGGATCATCAGTTCCAAAGCGTAGACCCTACCTGGAGGAATTCGATGCGATCTAATATCCCAAGGTTTTTGTGCCACCTTTCTTCAAAAGCTTTGATGGTAGTGGGAACCCTAGCGATATACACTTGTGGCGCGTAATGTCGTGGCAGGACTTGCTATTCATTAGTAGCCTAGTAGGGATTACTTTCGATTGGTATGCTGAACTGCCCAACGGTTCTGTAAAGACATTTGATGAGTTGGAACAACTCTTTATCAATAAGTTTGTTGGAGGTCAACAAAGGGTTACTGTAGGTGATCTCGTTGTAGCACAACAACACCCATGTGAGTCCATTGTTGATTATATTATTCGATGGCATATGAAATGCAAGCCGTAGCTATCTGAATAGCATACCATTGAGATTCTTCTAAAGAACGGCCCGCCTTCATGCTTAAGGTCTTCACTATCAAAATATTTGATAAGTTAATCAACAAGACGGCTAGTCTATAAGGAGAGGCCAAACAATTGTCTTTTCAAGACCACCAAAAAAGCCATAGAAGGTCTAGAAGAAACCGGGAGCAAGAGAAGTGGTAGATAAGGAAAACCTAGCAGATTAGCAGAGACCACGACCTCGCTCCACCTCCTTTGCCACCAGAGGTAGCCACCCTCAGCCTCCACGCAACCACGCCTCAACCATACCACCAGTAGTGGCACATACCCACGCAGTATGGTCCACCTACTCTTTTAGATAAGCTTAACAAATCCTTATTCATAAGAGGAGGTAATCAAGAAGATCTTTAAGAATCTCTTAAAGAAGCCTGATTTTCAGCTACCATAGGAGAAACTGAGAAAGTAGGCAAAAGTCATGATCTAACTTTTCCCTACCACACATATGCTAGCCATTTTGAGGATTGCTTCACATTTAAGGACTAGCTTGAACATAGCTTCAAGAGGGTGATAGTTATCCCAAAGGAATACCTTGTGGAACAACCATCCGCCATTAGGGTAATCCTTGGGGATACATGTGATCCTTCAAAACTAAAGAATGTTGGGATATTTCTTTATCCAAAACCTCTAAAAGATCATCCAAGATCAAGAAACTTTTCTTGTTTGAGTGCCTCTCAAACCTCCAACATCAAGGAAGGTTTGCAAGTTGCTGCCACAACTGAGGAAAGGGGAGCTCAACAAAGGCGGTGTGTCACCGGATAGCTGCATAACCACCGAATCAGTCCACCTCCAGCCAGTTCCACATCGAGACTTCTCCACTTCAACTAGCTCTTCTTCTTCTACTAGTAGACTCTTGTATCGATATAAGGGCATCAAATCCCTTACCCACTCACTTTACTTGATTTCTACTTTGTACCTCCAAACAATTCCAAGAAATTAAAGAATAAACTAGTTTGAATTACATGTGTCACGATGGGTCTTCTTCTATTCCTAATGATAACTCTTCAAGTCAAAATAACTATAACAATTTCTCTTTCTAAGAGTTGGATTTTCTACTCAAATACTATGGGTTCATCTTGAGATAGACTTGGAATCATCCATTTTAAGGGTCCCATAGGAGAAGTCAGGTGAGCTGATGCGTGTAGAACCTTCCATTACCTACCATAAGAGATCACAAGTCAACCTTAGTGGCAAGGTTCTACCTCCAGGCACCTCAAGATAGAAAATAAGTCATTGGTAGGGATCGAGAAGCCCTCCATGATGCTCCACCCTTGGATATGCTTGTGGAGGAGCCCCAAGGTGGACTACAATATCCTTTCTCATCTAAGAAAGTTGTTATCTAAACTAAGCCCTTGCCTTATCTTATCCAAAGAGATGAGAATCACTAATCAAGGCCCTCCCTTGATCTTGAAATATGCTTAGCTCACCGCCATAGGTGAGGAGGCACATTACAAAAGAAGCTCAGGGATCACCTTCACAAGATGAAGACCTTCTTCTGGGGACTTGGAGCACAACCGTCCCCTACACATCATGACATGCATTCGATTTGTGAGTTCTCATGATCAGTGGTGAACATTATAATTTTAAAGACCCTTGCCTATTTGGGGATCAACATATCCACGAGGGGATTGATGATGTTGAGAGGATTCAATGAACAAGGTGAGTGGGCTTTAGGTTCCATAGTAATACCTTTAGAGATAGGTGATTGGAAGATTGAAGCCAAGTTTTACATCAGTGATTCGAATACTTCACGCTTTGCTTGGTAGGCCTTGGATACATCATAATAAGATAATTCCATCCTCCTCCATCTGTATCAAGTTAGAAAAGATGGGATTGAATACCATGTCAATGGAGATGAAAAGCCATTTAGAGAGGTTGAGATTTATGAGGATGCACCTACTATCTTCCTCAAAACACTCTCGTGAACTTGGACAAAATTCAAAGTCAAAAAAAAAGAAAAGAAAATGAAGAAAAAGAAAAACATAAAAAAGAAAATAAAAAAGAAAAGAAAAAATCCAAGTGAAGAAAGGGGAATTGAAGAAGAAATAGATCTATCACATTCCACCCATAGTTCATTCCATCATATGAACATATGGTAGGATGGCTCAACCTCCACCTGTAGAGTAGAGGCATAGAGAGTCTGAGGTGGAAGACCCTGGTTGGCCATCAACCAAGAGGTCATGTTCTAGTTCATAGAGTACCCCTTATTCACATAGACTTGGAATCTATGAGGATGAGTCTAATGTGATTAGACCCAACCCTTGGGTTCCATTGAGGTGACTTTGATCTGCAGAGATGAAGACCAAGCCTCCAAAAAGCAAAGTATTGTTTATGTGAGACTATTAGGCAGAATGGAACCTTAGCTCTAACCTCACTTACATCTCAAAAGTTAAGGTTTAGTAGTTAAGGAAGTCCCTAAGTCTTCCAAACATGAAGCCAAAGAGATTCTTTTGGGATCATCATCCTCAAGTCCCAAGTTGATGTAGAACTTGAGGAGGATACATTTAAAGAATTAATGGAATTACCATTTGACTTTTACTTGCCTTGTGTTCATAATCTTATAGAAAAGGTTTAGTTCCTCTACATATGGTCCAAGCAAGTGTCGAGTACTTTAAAAGCTTTGGAACAATAGCACAGAAGCACAATCAAGAGCATGACTAATTTGGTATAGTGGGCTCAGTCAATGATAATGATTACTGCTTAGTTGTAACCAATCATTTGGAATCTAATAGGTTCTTTTCACACAACATCAAGTCTTATGAGGATGTGTGCTTAGAAATCTCAGATGATCCAGATGATCTCCAAATCAAAGAATTTGAAGAGGAGATTCATTCAACAATTGACAAACTTAAAGAAATCAACCTCGTGATAAGAAAATCCATGCCGACATACATCGTTCATTGTTGAATGAAGAAGAAACCAATGACTTAGTTGAGAGTTTAAAGACTACTTTGCATGGAGTTATGAAGAGATGCCTGGATTATCTCCTAGCATAGCAATCCACAAGCTAGCAATAGATCATAATGCTATTAAGCAAGCTTAGATGCACATCGATAAATAAAATCATCAAGTCAAGAAATTAATCGATGTTGGTTTCAAAAAAAATATCCCACGGTTAGCTATCATCTAAGAAGAAGAATGGCCAAATTTGCATCGTCAATTTTAGGACTTAAACAAGGCATGTCCTAAGGATGAGTTTCCTCTTCCTATACTTAATGGTGGACATTGCCTCATCTCATGTTATTTTCTCTTTCATGGATGGTTCATCTAGCTATAACCAAATCAAGATGTCTTCTGAAGTTAAAAGAAACACTATTTTCTGAACCCTGGTTGAAATCTTCTATTATAGGGTCATTCCTTTTGACCTTAAAAATGTTGGTGCTACATACCAACGGGCCATGACTCAAATCTTCAATGAACTCATCCATCATCAAGTCGAGACCTACGTTGATAATCTAGTAGTCAAGAGTAGAGAAAAGGAAGATCATTTCTTTAACTTGAGAGTAGTTTTCGAATGGATAAGACAATATAATCTCAAATGAATCCCCTGAAGTGTGCATTCGGAGTAGCTTCAAAAAAATTCCTTGGGTTTATTCGACAGGGGAATAGAAATAGATCCGAAAAGATCAAAGCTATCTTAGAAATTCCACCTCCTAAGAGTTTAACTCAACTCAGATCCTTCCAAGGACTACTGGCGTATCTAAGATTCTTTATCTCCAACCTATCAGAGAGATGCAAGCCATTCTTAGCACTTGTCAAAAAAGGATTCCAAGTTCAAGTGGGATGATAAGTGTCAGCATGCCTTTGAAGATATCAAGATTTGGTGAAGCCTAGCCTATCCGCAGCCACTCATCCTCTACACTATTGCATTGGATGACTCTGTTGATGCTTTGTTAGCCCAGGCTAATGATGAAGGGAAGAAGAACACTCTTTACTACCTCATTCATCATTTAGTTTCTGCTGAAGTGAACTATCCACCTATTGAGAAATATTTCCTAGCTTTAATCTTTGCCTCTCAAAAGCTATGGCACTACATGCTTTCTCATAAGGTGAACTTGATCTCCAAAACAAATCTACTGCAGTATCTCATGACATGGCCAGCGCTATCCAGACATTTGGCATGATGGTCCAGGATTCTCTCGCAGTTTGATATCACATTCATTCCCCTCCGTGCGGTAAAAGGATATGCACTAGTGAATTTCTTAGTAGCACAGCCACTTCTTTAGTGATGATCTGCTTGATGAACAAATCATGAACTTAGGCGAGGCCGGAAACCATCGATAGGAGATGTATTTTGATGGTACAGCTTCTTTTCATAAAGGGGAAGCACCACGATCTACTCTATTCTAAAAAAGGGTAGAATAGTTCTTAACTCCAAACGCAATGTGATGAGATTCTCATACTATTTTTCCAACCCCAGACCAACAATGAAGAGTATGAGCTTTATTGTGGAGTTAGCCATCACATTAGTCAAGAGCATCAACATCTTTAGGGATTCTCAGTTGGTCATCAATTAAATTGATGGGTCCAACAAGGTTCTCAAACCCAAGCTTTGTCATTGCCATGAGTATACCATGAAGCTGTTGGCCCAAATTCTTGAACTCACCATCTATAAGGTTCCCGAAGAAACGTAGATGCTTTGGCCAAACTTGCAAAGAATTGCATGTCAAGATGAGTCCATTTCAATAAGTCCAAAATAGACAAGTCTTATCTCTTATTGATGTTGAACTCATCGAGAGACTTTCTCTTGAAGGGGAGGTTGTCGTTGCCAAAATGGATAAGGAGCTAGATTAGGGGAAACCATTCATAGATTACTTGAATACCAGCAAACTACCTTAAGAAAAGTCACAAGCCATCAGGTCAAATAGAGAGCTCTCTCCTACGCTCTTATTGATGGCACCCTATACTATGGATCCTTTGACCAAATGTGGTTATGTTATTTAGAAAAACATGAAGCACATGGCATTGTAACTGAGGTACATTCTGGTCTATGAAGAGCGCATCAATCCAGTCCAAAGATGAAGATCAAGATCAAGATACTAGGATACTACTGGCATTCGATGATTACAGACTGCATGGATGTAGCTAGAGATCATGCATGGTGTGGTCCTCCACCAACCACCCAACATTCTACATCTTACATTGGCCTCATGGCCATTTGAGTGTTGGGGTACCAACATTGTGGGTCCGTTCGATCCTCCTTCTTCCAAGGGGCATCGGTTCATCTTAGCTATCGCTGACTACTTTTTCAAGTGGGCGAAAGCCATCCCACTCAAAGAGGTCACAACTCAACATGTGCTTCAATTTTTCAGAAACCATATCATATATAGGTTTGGGATGCCTCGATGAATTATATCCAATAATGGTAATGCATTCAAAAGCACAAGATCTAGCTTAGAAGACATATAGATTGAGATACTCCACCATCTACTACCTGAACAAATGGCTTAACATAAGCATTCAAAACTCTCATCCAGAAAAAAAGACTCTTGATGATAACAATGGGAATGAGTAGTTGGTTGAAGCCTAGGCTACCACACACATACAAACTCCAACTCCTACCTCATTTTCTTAGTGTATGGGTCAAAGCTATTCTACCTTTAGAAGTTCAACTCATCACTAAGGATAGCATTGGGTAGCAAGATCACTATAGAGCAAAATGCAAAGTTGCGTTAGAAGAGCTCAAGGTTTGGAGAGAGTCACCGGGCATGGAATCTTGAGTACAAGGCCAAAATGATTCAAGCTCACAACAAGTTCCACCCCTAGGTCTTTTCAAGTAGAGAACTTGTGTTAGTCTTAAGGAGACCAATTATTGCCCATCAAAATATGGGAGGTAAGTTTGAACTCACTTGGGAAGGCCCCTATGTCATAGAGATGGCCTACCAAGGAGAATCTTATCAGCTTATTGATTATAAAGGGGAACATCTGATGTTCTAAAGAAATATTACCTATAAAACAAATCATGTTTAAAAATAATTATTAATAAAAAGAATAATAATCTGATTCCATTCATCAAACCTTCTCTTCTTTCAAAGTATTATTTGCTTATCTTGTGAATCTACCGTGACGTGTTTAGGGTAGGTGTAAGAGTCCCCTAGTGGCATCATATCCTTCTTTCACAACACAAACATAATCTCCCGATGCTATTAGAATAGGTGTAAAAGAACCTGAGAGGCATCCTATTTCAATTATAACAACTAAGTTAGGTGTAAGAGAACCCAAATGGCATCATTTCTTAGGGAATCCTCATGGCATCATTTCATCAAATTCCCCAGCATGTTTAAGGTGTAAGAGTCCCAGAGGCATTCTTACACACAAAAAATAAACATAAATCTTTTGTCTCTAACTATTTTGATGTGGGAGCAAGCCCCATGTGGTAGTCACTCATTACCTACCTCGCTAGTAAGTTACATAGTGGCCATTTGTTTGGAAGATGTGAGTCCACGAGCTTTCTTCCTAACTTGACCATTGCAAACCAATGAGCTCTTGGTATGGTGGCCTTCACCGCCCATCCAAGCTACCTCTGATTTTGTTTAAGATGTGAGTCCTGAGCTTTCTTTTGAACTAATCATCATGATCTAACTAGATGATTATATTTGAGGTTTAGGATAAGTCCCTGAGGCTCCTTTCCTTTCCTCTTGACTACTTTATGTAAGTCCCCAGTGGCATTCACTGAGTCCTCAGTCGATGGCACCGGCCGAGAAAGATAGACTATCCCACAATCGTTCCACTAGAGGATGTGGCCCCGAGCTTTCGCATTATTCAAAGACACCTTTGGTTGATGTTCTATGTGACTCACGATGGATACACCACTCTTGAGATGTGAGTCCTGCTTTCTCCTGAGTTGGCCATCAATATTATATATGACTAGCCATGTCATCTTCTCCGTGGTTTTGGATTAAGCCCTGACTCACCCTGTGGCACTCTATTTGGATCACGTCCTTTGTGACCCCATCTAGACACGTTACTTACTTGGATTGAGCCCCTTTCCTAGTAACCACCTATGGTTGGAGAATTTGTTCAATGCATTCTCCCTTGGTTTAGTAAATCTAAGAATATGATAAGCTCCTTCTCAGTTTGATCTCTCGCAAACTAATAGGGTCCATGATAAAACAAACTAAACAAAACCAACAAAATTGATTCGCTTGTGGATTAAGAATTCAAGACCCCAAAGGGCCCCTTTTCCCAAGCAAGCATCCTATTTTAGGCTGTGAGAATTTAGGAATTGACTACTTGAGTTGAGATAAGTCCCCAGGTCGGCACTCACTCCGTAGTAGCCCTTAGGTCAGGTTCAATTTATTTTACCATGAGCAGTTTACCCCGTCAGTTATTCCGCTTTCAAAGATATAAGACTTGACACATTTTTTCTAGCATGACTCTCACAAACTGTCGAGCAGCCCTAGGTCGGGTTTGATTTGTTGCCCAAAGCAACCAATCACCCCAGTGGTCTTTTGTAGTGGAAGAAGTGACTCCCCGAGCTTTCTTCTCTTAAATTGATCATTTCAAATCGAAAGGCACTCCTTTGGTCGGATAGTTTTCCCATCGGCCAGGAAGCTACTCTCTTTGGTTCAATGAGATAGGTCTAGATATAAGCTTCTCGTGTGATCCATCGTAAACCAATGGAATCCATCAAAATAAATCTGAAAATGAAATTATTCTTGATTATTCTTGAATTGATCTAAGTCCCCTAGTGGCATTCATTCAATAGTTAGCCTTAAGTCAGATTTGATTTGTTGCCCAAAGCAATCGATCACCCCAATGGTCATTTCTAGTGGAAGATGTGAGTCCCCAAGCTTTCTTCCCTTGAATTGATCATTGCAAACTGAAAGGCACTCCTTTAGTTGGATAGTTGTCCCATCGGTCGAGAAGCTACTCCCTTTGGTTCAGTAAATTTGAGATAGGTCTAAGTTGATATAAGCTCCTTCTCAATGTGATCCATCGCAAACCAATAGAATCCATCAAAATAAATCTAAAAATAAAACTTAATCTTGACTATCTTTGATCCCCGTGGCATTCACTCAATAATCTAGGTTGGTTCAATATTCTTGCCAATAAATTACCCGCGGTCTCTACTTGGAGGATGTAAGTCTACTACGCTTTCTTCCTAGTCACCATACCAAAGGCCCCTTTGGCTAGTCCAACTTCGTGTTTAGTAACCCCTTTGGATTGTAAAGTAGTCTGGGGCTCTTTTCGCATCCATCACAAACCAACAGGGTCCATCTCAAAATCCCAAATATAAAAATTGAAACAAATTCAACCCTCTTCTCAGTGGAAATTTCTCCTCAGTGAGACTTAAATCAAATCAAACCTCTCATCCTCTTGTGGATGACTTGAACCTTCTTCCTTAGTGGAAGGTTTACATACTCTATCCCTTAGTGGATTCCTCCCTATCTCTTATGTCTTGGACAAAAGTAGAGCCACATTACACTAAGCTCTGGATTATTTCTACACATTAGGTTAGGGATAGATTGTTTCATTAGTGCTTGTGATCTCTCGGTGTTGTTGATCATTTTAGTCAATATCAATACGTGCGGTGTTCCTTTTCAGTCACACCACACCTATTGGGTGCCCTTTGTTGACCTCATTTTTGGAATGAGCTCTCAACCCCTCCATCTTAAACATAGGACTCCTCTTAGACTTTAAGGTATCCTTAGTCTTAAGACACATCTAGTGATTAGGTGGACACTCAACCTAGCCCTAGAAACTTAGAAGAGTTAGCCATAAGAATAGGTTATACCTTAGGGGTGTTAGGAAAATTTGTCTACCCTTAGCTTAAATCACTCCTCACCTTCCTTCCTTCAAGTCAAGCTCCAAATCAATCTTATTTAATTTTCTTCAAACTCAAATCAATGCCACATGATTGAAATCAAATCATGAATGAAATTTCAAACTCAAAAATTTTCTAAGTCTTTAATTTCCACCTTAAGGACTTAGCCTAAATCAAATCAAAATCAATTCAATCTCATGGGATTTTCTCACAACTCATTTATATTCTCATTTATACTCACAAATATAAATGAAATATAAATTCAAATCAATCAAACCAAATTCAAAAATTCAAATCCCATATTTCAAATCTTTCCTAAGTCCTTAATTTCCTTCTTAAGGACTTAGCCAAAATCATCTTCAAATCAATTCAAATCTTTGAAATTTTCTTATAATCCATTTATATTCTCATTTATATTCACATATATAAATGAAATATAAATTCAAACAATCAAAACCAATTCCAAAAACCAAACTCAAACCCATTCAAAATCCAACCTAAGCCTTTCAAGTCAAAATCTTGACTTAGCAAAATCAACTTCAAATCAAGCCAAACTCTTGATGTTCCTTCCTAATTCATTCAATCATACAATAATGAATCCAAATATAAATACAAACTTCAATCACTAAATCAAAACTCAATTCAAAAATCAAGCCAAATCCATTCATGTTCTTCCTTCGAATATAAAATTGTCAAATGAATCAAAACTCATTTGACTTCAGAGCACTTGCAAATGGATTTATATTTCAATCATAAGTCCATGTACAAGTTCAATCAAACTCAAATCAAGCTTTGACCAAGCCATTTGACCCACTTAGGCTCACTTGACCAAAAGTGACCTAAAGTACCCTTATGAGCCAAATTCTAATCCTAACCAAATTTGGGTTGGATCCAATTTGGTTAGGATTAGAACCTGGCTTAAAAAGGTACTTTGGGTCAAGTGGACCTAACTCAAATCAAGCTTGGTTCAATCCAATTTGGGTTGGATTAGAACTTGGCTTAAAAAGGTCTCTTAGGTCACTTTGGGTCAAGTGGACCTGAATAGGTCAATTGATTTGGTTTTGGCTTGATTCAAGTTTAGTTGAACTCATATATGAGCCTAAGATTGAAATATAAATTCAACTACAATCAATTTGGGCTATGATAGATTTTAGCTCATTTGAAGTTTTCAAGTCAAAAAGGCAAACTTGAGTTGGACTTGGGTTGAATTGAGTTTGGTTTGATAATTAAAATTTTAAGTTCATATTTGGATGAGTGATTGAATGAATGATTGATTCAAGAAGAAATCCATGGGTTTTGAATTAATTTGGATATCATTTGGCCAAGTTCAAAGAAATGGCTAAATAGGGATAAATTGGAAATTTGATTTGATTTGGGTTTGATTTTGGCTATTTGGACTTATATTCCATTTATATTTGTGAATATAAATGAAGTTATAAAATATTCATGAGAAAATCACTTGAGTTTGGAGTGATTTGGAAGCAAATTTGACCGAGCTTAGGGATATAGGTTAAAAGGGCTTAGAAGGAAAGTCAATTCAGTTCAATTTATTTTTGGTCATTGGATGATAAGTTTCATTTATATTTGTGAATATAAATGAAGAAATAATTAATTTATAAAGAAATCAATTGAGTTTGGGTTGATTTGGGTTGAGATTTGATTAAGCTTACGGAAGTAGGTCCATATGGCTTAAGAAAGGTCTTGATTTGGTTTGATTTAATTCGATTTGATTTAGCTCATTTAAATTTGGATTTTATTTATATTTGTGAATATAAATGAAGGAATGATTGATTTATAAAGAAATCAACCAAGTTTGATTTGATTTAAAGAGAGTTTTGGCTAAGCATATGAAGGGTGGTTCATATGGCTTAGGAAGGATTTTGGAATTTGAATTTGAGTTTGAGTTTCAATCATTTGGAGTTGGATTTGATTTGGAATTTGAGTTTGAGTATTGAATGGATATTTCAGGGAAATCAATTGAATTGGAATTTGATGGGATCAATCATTTCAATGATTTGATTTGGAAATGATTTATAATTTGAGAATTTAAGGTTTGGTTTGAGAAAGGAATCATGGATTGGGTTTGAGCCATAGGGTAGGCAAGTCTTCCTAAGTCCTAAGGCATGACCCCATGGCTAACCCTTCAAGTCTCTAGCTTAAGTGTTCACCTAGTCACTAGAACTATCTTAAGACTAAGGAACTCTTAGTGTCTATAAGAGTCCTAGATCTATGATGAGAAAGTTGAGAACTCACTCCAAAAGTGAGTTCAATAATACCAATTAACATTCTTACTTATATAAATCAATACATGAATGAAAGAAAAGAAACTTCACTTTATACCCTTAAGCTATTATAAAATACATCTCCTATGTATTTATAACTAACATTCATAGCATATGTAATCATTCATTTATAAATTTTAGAATAATAGATGTGGATTTAATAATGATAATAGCCACACATATATTAATTTAAATCAACACATGCAAGCTTGGCATAGTGACATATAATATTTAATATGATTGGAAAGAAATAAAAGGACATAAGCACATGATTCCATTCAATACAATTAACTCCTAAGGACAATCATACTAAATAATTTTATTTAAAATAAACCAAAATTTATTAATGTTATTTTTAATTTCATGTTTGATTTGATTTAAGAGATGTGAAAAAGATTTGTTGAACCTAATCCCATTCCTCATGTGTGAGTTAATTTGATTTAATGAAAAGGAATTAGATTGATTTTATGGATTAATTAGGTTAAGGTGTGAATTAAATCAATTAATTAAACCCTTACCTATGTTACCTTAAGATAATTGATTAAATGATTATGAGCCAATATAATATGCAAATGAATTGAAAAGTAAATAGTAATGGTCCTATGAAATGAAAGGGGCCTAATGCAATTAGCTCACAATCATTAATTAATTAAGGGGTTGTTTGGTAGCGTGTATTTGGAATCTTGCATTCCAAATACTTTTATTCAAGTGTTTGGTTGCAAATTAAGTAAAATTTATTAATGTAATGTAATCCAAATACACTAGATAGGTCAATTTCTGTATTTAATTCATTAATTTTGATCAATAAAGTGATGTGATGGGGGCCATTTGAAATATTAAAGACCAAATGCATTAGAGGGTTTTTATTTATAATTCTTGGAGTATATTCCATAGTCGTCAAAATCTTATTAATTACATTTTGTCTAAACAAAAAAAGCAAAGTCATGAATTTATAAATCTCAACCAAAAATTATAAAGTAATCCTTTTACCGAATTCCTTTTATGCTTTTAAACAATAGTAAGCAAGGAACTTAAACTTTTATGATTTTCTCACACATGAGCTACCATAATTTATTAAACCTCTTTAGGCTATTAAACACCTAAAGCCCTACCCATGGATCAATTAAGGTAAATCAGATGCAATTATCCTTTTAATTAGGTTAATCAAGTTATTAGTCCATTTATCTTACTTAATTACCAAATTTAATTAATTACCCTTGGGCTTAAGGGGAAATCTTGAGAAAGAGGTCCCAACCTAATTCCATAAGCCCTCTCATCTAATAAAACATGATTTGGTATGATTTGAGTTTTAATTTAACTAATTAAGCCATTAATTAGTCCATTAATCATTAATTAGCATTTTGGTTGACAATTGAAGGAAACTTAGGAAAAAAATTAGGAGGGAGGCCCCAATACAATTCCCTATGTCTCCCCACTATTCATGATTTCTAATTTATTATCATTACTATTCACATGCTTGTTATCACATTAAGTTAAGAGAGTATTAAGGCTTAAATAATCAATTTTCCTAATTAATTGACCAATAAATTCCAAGAAAAATAGGGGAGGTAGAGGTCACCCCCTAAACATCCTCATAAAGTTTGAAATTGATTGGTTAATTAATTAAGGAGTAATTAAGCTAACTTAAATTTTAATTAAACCTAATTAAGCTAAAATTACTATTCAAAATTAATTAAGAATAATTTTAATGGATTCCCCTCAAAAATACCTTTAAAATGAGCCATTACTTATATTTTTTGGATTTTTCTATAATTAGCTATGAATTATGAAAGTTTCAGACTCAAAAACATATTAATTAGCCTTAATTAAGCCTAATCCCATGGCGACATGGTTTACTGCTTTCCACATGTAAGTGGGATCAACTATTTAAGTTGTCACATTTGTGAGTTAACATCTTTATTGATGTCATCTTGGATGGAAGATCATCTAAGTAAAGGGAGAAAATAGATGGATCTAGCGTGATTTGATCAAAGTTATTTATTCCAATCATGGGGAACGGACGGCCCATGATCCTCCTTACTACGAGCGATGAATAATAGAGGCTGTCCACCATGGATCGCTCGATCTGAGCTCACTCGAGCTCCGATGAACTTCAAAATCAACCCACACTATCAAGGAAGGAAACTGCACACATCCAACGGTCAAGATTGACTCACATGCAAATTTCCTTTGAAAAGCTCTAACCAAAATTTCTTATTTCTATGTTTTGAGGAATTACCTCGTCATAGCTCAAGATCGATGGTGGGATCGATGGAGGTAGCTTCATCTAGTAGAGACAAGGCCCTGTAAAAGGCATGCAAGCTAATTCCACTTGTTTGCTCGATGGATCAACTTCTATCACTGTGGATCTTCATGGTGATCGAAGTCCCTCCTCTAGTGGCTTTGGAGCTTGGGAAATGACTTGGGTGGCTTCGACGACGTGCGTGGAAGGTGTGTGCAAGAGGAATTTGATTTTGGTTGAGGAATGATCAAGCTTGGATCGGGATTAGCCTCCCTATTTCAATTTTGCATGGGAAAAGGAAATGTCAAGGAGGAAGCTTGGAATGGCTCGGGGATTGCGGAGGTTCAAATCACTAGGAACCTCTCTGTTCAAATTGATTCATTTCATTGAAATTGAGGGGTATACCCCTCAATTTGCTAAGGTGGGAGAGATGACTTCCCTTTTTTTTGGCTACCATAGCCTTAGAGTGGTTGTCTCAGTCCATATGGCAGTATGGATTGGGAGAAGCCATGGCGGCTCAAGTTTGATGTCTTTGCTTGGATCCTTTGGTTTTCAATTTGCATGGAAAGTGAGTTAACTCACCTCCCTTTGGTCCATGGTAAGTCCTAGCACCTTTTAGAGTGGGGTAGAAGGTTTAGGGGTCTTCATTTGGATGAGTGAGGGCAATCAAGGTGAAATGAAAAGTGGACTTTTCCATATGAGGAAAGAATCCAATGTGGGAGAAGATCCATGGGGAATTTGAATTGGACTTGGCTCCAAATGGATTTGGGCTGATTTTAGGTTGACCCAAGATGGGTTTTGGTCGGGTTTGGTCAGCCTCCAATGGGTCATGGGTTGTTTTCATGGATTTTGGCTTCATTTGATCAAATGGGTTCATATTGAGTCATGTTAGGTTGGGTTGACCAATTGGTCAAATTAGGCCAAAATAAGGCTTGGGTTAGGTTCAAATGATTATTTGAAGAGTTTTGGTTCAAGTGGTTTCAATTAATTTGGCTTAGGTTTGATTTTGGCTCATTTAAAATCAAAATGGGTCAATTAATTTGACCAAATTAATGGGTTGGGTTAGGTGTTGATTCATGTTTAATTGGTCAATTGAAAATAATCATAGGCTTTGGTTTGAAATTTAAATTTAATTTGGATTTGGCTAACTTGACCCTTTAGGTCAATTTGAATAGTTGGATCAAGTTGACCAATTGGTCAATTGAATTATAAATGGTCAATTTCAATAATCAATTTGGAATGAACTTGAGCTATTAGTTGCAATCAATTTGGGTTAGATTATGATTTGACCCATTTTGACCCTTTAGACTAATTTGGGTCAACTTGCATCAAATGTTCAATTGGACTTGGTTTGGCTCAATTGAGGGTCAAGTCATGTTCAACCATTGATCATGAGTTAGTTTGAATCAATGGTTTCAATCAATTTGAGGTATTGTGGGTTAGGTTTCATTTAGGCTAAAGGTTGACTTGGTCAAAGGATCAAGTTGACTTGGTTTGACCTAATTCAAGGTAATTGATCATCCTAAGGTGATTGTTGATCATGATATGAGGCTTGGATGGGCTTGGTTCAATCAAATTTGGGTTGGATTAGAACTTGGCTCAAAAAGGTCCTTTAGGCCACTTTGGGTTCAGTGGACCTAAATGGGTCAATTAGCTTGATTTTGGCTTGATTCAAGTTTAGTTGAACTCATATATGAGCCTATGATTGAAATATTAATTCAACTGCAATCAATTTGGAGTCCAATAGATTTTGGCTCATTTAAAGTTTTCAAGCTAAAAAGTCTAACTTGGGCTTAACTTGGGTTGACTTGAGTTTGGTTTGAGAATTGTAGGTTTCATTTATATTTGGATAGATGATTGAAGGAATGATTGATTCAAGAGAAAATCAATTGGTTTTGACTTAGTTTAGGTGGATTTTGGTTAAGTCCAAGAAATTGGCTTAAAATCTTGATTTGGGTTTTGATTTGAATTTTGATTTGGTTTTGGCCATTTGGATTTATATGTCAATTGTTTTTGGGAATATAAATGAAGATATGAATGATTCATGAGAAAAATCACTTGAGTTTGGAGTGATTTGGAAGCAAATTTGACCAAGCTTATGGAGGTAGGTCAAAAGGGCTAAGAAGGAAATCAATTTAGTTTGATTTATTTTTTGTCATTGGAAGGTGGGTTTCATTTAAACTTATGAATATAAATGAAGGAATAATTGATTTATAAAGAAACCAATTAATTTTGGGTTGATTTGGGTTGAGACTTGGTTAAGCATATGGAGGTAGGTCCATATGGCTTAAGAATCTTGATTTGATTTAGTTTGATTTGGTTTTGGTCATTTGAGTATGGATTTCATTTATATTTATGAATATAAATGAAGGAATAATGATTTATAAAAAATCAATCAATTTTGGGAAAACTTAGGTTGGGGCTAAACATAAGAGTGGGTCATAGGCTTAGGAAGGAATTTTGGAACTTGGATTTGATTTTAGCAATCATTTGGAATTGGGTTTGGATTTAGATTTGATAAATGATTGAGAGATTGAATTGATCTTTGAGAAAATCAAATGAATCAGGATTGATTTGAATTTGGTTAAGGCTAAGTCCATAAGATGAAATCAAAGGGCTTAGAAAGAGTTTTGAATTTAATCATAAGGTTCATGGAGAAATTTTGAGCCTGGATTTGACTATAGGATCGATTATGAGTCTTGGAAATTTGGTTTGGATTTGGTATGAATTTGAGGTTTGGTTCGAGAAGGAAAGCCTGGATTGGGTTTAGGCTATAGGGTAGGCAAGTCTCCCTAAATCCATAAGGCAAGACCTATCCCTATGGCTAACCCTTTCAAAGTCTCTAAGCTTAGGTTAAGTATTCGCCTAATCACTAAAAATGTCTTAAGATTGAGGAGCTCTTAGTGTCTATAAGAGTCCCATATCTATGATGAGAAAGTTGAGAACTCACTCCAAAAGTGAGGTAAACACCTAATAGATTTGAGCTTAGGTCAATCTCTAAATATCCTGATATAATATTCAACGACCTGGGAAGCTCACATCTAATAGTATTTTGAGACATTTTTAATTAATAAACATGAACAACATTATTCCAAAACCAACCTATAATGATATCAAAAATGCCACCATTATGAAGGTCCAACTCTTCGAAGAATTTATGAGTATTAAGCTATCATGAAAAATGAGGCCCTATAAGACAATAATGTAAAAAATGGAAATGAACTTGAAATGGGGGAACCCAATTAAAACTAATTAGATTGAAATCAAAGTGATTCTTTGAAAGATTTAGAAAATCTAATTGTGATGTATTTGCAAAATAACATTAGAATGACTATCCTTTAATTGGTTTGTACCAAGATTTAAATGAATAAAGTTAGGGAGTTGACCAAGACTTTATGAAATATATCCTCTTAGTCTATTATTACTAAGATCAAGATATATTAGATTTCTCATTTTTACAATCTAGTATGGTATGCTCCCATAAATAATGTTCTTTGATAGGTCCAAATCACTCGATTTTTAAAGTGCTCCTAAAATATGGTTAGTGATCATGCTTTGAAGTTGTCAATTATCTAAAAAAGGTTCAACAAGATTAGTCATGTTAGATAACTAGGAAGGAATTGTAGAGTGAAATTGATTATAAATAAGATCAAATTTCTTGATGTTGATGTGAAATTTGAATACAAAAGCAAAGTTGGAAAAGTTTGTAGGTTGCAATATGATAATGCCACCAATATGGAGACATAACATGGAGTATATTAATCTCATGTAACCAATTAGTATCAAGTGTTAGATTCATATTAGTCATAACAAAATATTTTGAAGAAGTGCAATCAGACATTCATAAGAGGTTAGGAGCAACAAGAGAATATAACTAAGGTCAAGATGTTAATTATTTGTCAAGTTTCCAAGATGAAGAATTACTGTGATAGCCTCATATCAGAGAGCTCAAGATATCTCAAATTTGTAAGGAAACTTATAGACTTTGGGATGCTTGTGTGATTGAAGTAAATGCTAGATAGACACATGTTTTGCAAGTGTTGTAAGGGAAATAGTGATGTAATGAATGATATGGAATATAAAGGCCAGTCCTCACCTTTGATATAAGCAATGGCCCAATTAAAACTGATAAAGTCCTAACTTTATGAGAGCCAATGTCTAAGCCAATGTTTGAATGCAATGATAACTAAGGTGTGAATTTTAATTCTTTATTTTATATTGTAATCATATAAAAACAAACATATCATTTTCTAGAAAATTTAAAACACATGCATGGAGGGACAAGGAAGAATTGATATAAACAAGTCAAGCCTTTTTTTTTTCTTTTTTTTTTCTTTTTTTGCCAGCAAAGGATAAAAGATATCTTTCATTACATAAATTCCAATAAATAAAGATGTGTAGCACAAAAAAGAGAATAATCACAATGCTCCATGATAGAACACTCTTCTATCTATCCTTACTAAAGATAAATAATATATTTCATCATATAAATTGTAATAAATACTTAATCATTTATCTTTGATGTGCATCAAAAGTGATAAAATACGTTGGGAGAAAATCTTCACATGCCAAGAGAGAAGAAAGATGTGAGGCACAAATGAGAGAATCATTCACTATTGTAGTGAGTCAATGCATAAGAATAAGAGGAGGTGTTAGATTAGATCAGAAGTTGGAGCAAGAAAGTGATAGGGTTAGCTATGGATTTGGATATAAATTGGGAGAAGATATTGTATCTATTTGTGATAGCTCTCGAGCCATATTTACATTATTGCAATAATAAATAATTGATTATTGAATCAAATCCAGTCGCTAAGTCCATCACAAATTCCTTATTTTTTTTATTATAGAATATTTCTTATTCTTATAAATTATATGTTACTCCCTCATTTGATAAAAATAAAGTATATAATAATATTTATCTTGGACTGACTTGGTAGACCAACCCCCCTACGTAGACAGAACAATCAATAGGTAGATGATTGTGGTAGCAAATAATTGAATGGGTACATTTTTGAGTTTGTACAAAAAAAATCTAATTACTCTCTTTAACTTCAAATAATGACCCATTAGAAATTAAAATCCATATATTTTATTCTTAACATTGAATAAAATAAATATAAATTCTTGAATTTAAAATTATATTGATATTATTTAAATTCATATATTATATTCTTCTCAAATTTCTAATTATGTCATGACTTTTCTTGTAGACCTCAATCCCCATATAGTAGCATTACTTTGTAGGAGAAAGTTGAGGAGGAATTCCATAGGAGATGAGTTAATAGTTGTAGCTTAACCAAATTTATGTTGTTGCGTCTGGTTGCAAGCATTATTAAAGCATCACCATTCTTTCATGTGGTGCTTATTTTTGGATATGGGACACCACGTAGATCTTAGGGGGGTACTTATTGTAGTGATCGAGCATGATATTAAGAAATGATGTATTATCTTGAAAGATAGAAGTCTTCACCCTATAATGGACCTAATCACCTAATAAGGACTCCTAAGGCATAATGGGTCTTCGAATATACCAGAGATCTTTCCCCTACTTTTCATGGAAAAGTAAAGCAGGGTTTATATTAAGCTGGGTTCGTTAAGTTCCCTATAGAGGCAAGCCTCCATAGTTAATTACATCATAAGGAATGGAATTCCCTAAGAATACTCTCGATTAAAGTAGACAATTAGGGTCTCCAAAGATTTCAATGCTAGAAAGATTAGTTATATTTAAAAAATTAATTAACAAAGTTCAAGGAGAAGACTTATTTTTGGAATCCAAAGGGAGAAAGTAGGAAATGCTTATGATACTATGAGACCTAGTAAGCATTCTAATCTATCATATGGTTGGGCTTTATATATTTGAAGTTGAAGAGATTCATGTTTAAATTGAAATTTTATTAGATTGCTAGGACTTATAATGCAATAACACAAGGTTGTGGAGATGCCTAAGAAGTACGGATTTATGCTTGTAGCCCAAAGGAAATAGCTACTTCGGATCCTAAATCTAGGGAGTTTTGACATAAGCTAATGCACGACCTAAATCTAAGCAAAAGATGGACATAGTGGTTTACCTCCACAAGAGAGAGTAAATCATCCAACCTCTTGACGTACAACTGCCTGGAGTGGCCGCCAACTAACTCCTTCTACTATTTTAAAACTATGTGGTTCATTCTTTATGAAATTTCAAGATAGCTATGGTAGTTATTTAATTATAAAGTGGCCAAGTCCTAAACTCACTCCCTAAGAGACTAAAGCATCAGTGGTATGAGCATATGGCTTAATCTATAAATGCAAATATTTCCAAATTTTATTTCATTTTTGATAAGTCATTTTGGACAAAATGCTTGAGATTATTGTATGCCTAAATGAAAGGGGTCTAATGCAATTGACTCATGATTAATAGTTAATTAAGCTTAAGGGGTCTCACTTAACTACTTTTATGGTTTTCTCACACATGTGAGCTAACTATAATTTCATTATCTCTCACTATGGGTTATTGAACACCCAAAGAGCTATCCAAGATTAAATTAGAGAAATAGGTTTAATTGAATTAATTAATTAAGCATTACTTAATCTTAACCAACCAAAATGAGATGGGCTTAAAGAAAGAGACAAAGAAGGAGGCCTAAGTCTCAACCCCTAAATCCTTTCAATTAGTTGATTAAAGTTCAGGTATGATTTGGATTTTGATTAATCATATTAATAAATTAATTAAAGGTGTTAATTAATTATTTATTTAAGAGGGATTAGAAAAGACTTAAAAAAAGATTGGAAGAGGGAGTCCCAATCCATTTCCCTAGACTTCATTATTTTTAATAGAGGTTAATAAGCTTAATTGATTGATTAATTTACTACTCATTTGCTTAATTATCACTAATTACATTAAAAAGTGATTAAGGCTTAATCCATTAGTTTCTCTAATTAAGCAACCAATAAAATCCTAAAAAAATAAGGGAGGCAGAGGTCATCCCCCTAAACATGCACAGAAAGTTTGAGATTAATTGAATAATTAATTATGGAGTAATTAGACTAATTATAATTCTAATTAAATCTTAATTAAGCCAAATCTGCTATTCAAAATTAATTAATAATAATTTTTCTATATTCTACTCTAAAATATCTTTAAAATTAGTCTAAGTTTATAATTTTTTTTTCAATTTTTCTAGAATTAATTATGAATTTAGGAAGTTTCAGGATTAAAAACTAATTAACTAGCTAATTAAAGCCTTAATCCCATTGGGCCACATGGCGGTGGCCACGCTTTCCATGTGGTGATGGGATTAAGTTGTCACATCCAAGTGACTAAGATGGCGGCCTTGTAACTCCATGGACCATCCGATCTAAGATTAGATGATCACGATTAAACCTGTAGTTTTGAGGGATTAATCAGGGGACTCTAAGCGTGATTAGATCAGGACTGTTCATTTCGATCATGCGGGAAGAATGCTCCATGATCCATCTCCTCCCAAGCATTGAACAATGGCTACCATCCATCGATCACTGCTCGATCTGAGCTCACCCGAGCTCGGATGGAGATAAAAATGATCCCACACCTTCGGGGAAGCATAATAAGAATATCTAATAGAGGAAATCACATGAGATGAAAATTTCTTTCACAAAAGACCAACCTATTTTTATTCAAGGATCGGTTTCAATGGTGCACCTCACCGGAGCTTATGACTGGCGGTTCCAACGATTGAGGAAGCTTCATTTGGTAGAAATGAAGCTCTATTCAGCCGCACAAGCTTTGATTTGGTATAGTTTGCTCGGAAGACCAATCCACTAGGCGTAGGTGCTCAGGCTTGATCAAACTCTACCCTCTGGCCGTCGAGAAGCTTGGGAAAGGATTTGGTTTCACTCGATTGGCTCCAAGAAAGGTGTGTGCAAAGTTAATTACACTTTGGTAGAGATTTGAGCAAATGGGAATCGAATGTGGCCTTCCATGTTTTGATTTTGCGTAAGACCGAGAATGGAGATTTTGGGGAGCTTGGGAAAGCTTAGAAATCACTCTAGGAACTCTCTCATTGGCTATTAGGGCTGAATCGAGTGTAAATCTATGAGTTTTTTATGAGAATGAAGGGGTTATACCAGGCTATACCCCCTCATTCCTTGGATCAGATGGTCATGGCTTGTTTGGCTACTCCTTGATCAATTGGCCACATCATAGGTTAATGGAGGTCCTTGGGCATATGATGTGGCTTGATTTGGTTGGGTGAGGGTGTAGAGGTGGCTGCCAAGGGAGGAAGTGCTTGTCCTTGATGGTTTGAAAAACTCCAATGGGAATGGGGAGGTAATTTCACCTCCTCATGGATCATGGCCAATCCAACCACCTTTGGTTCAGGTTGACCATGGTCTAAGATGCCTAAGTGGACCTATGAAAGGATGCCAAGTGGCTAGGGGGAGAAAATGACTCAATGAGCATGTGTCTTATCTCATGGGATGCCCTAAACCTAAGGGAAAAATGATCATTTGGCTATGGATTTAGTTTGGACAGATTTCGGATGGGTCAAAAGTGGGTTAGCCCAAATTTCAAGTGGTTTGGAGTTTGTTTAGTTTGATTTGGCTTTATTTGACATATTTAGGTCAAATTGGGTTAGGTTGGGTCAAGTCGACCAATTGGTAAAATTGTTCAAACCAAGGGTTGGGTCAAGTTCACATGACGAATTGGAGTGTATTGGTGTCATGGGTTTGATTCAAATTTCTTTGGATGTGATTATGGCTCATTTGGGTTCATATAGGTCAAATGGGTCAAGTTGACCAATTTGACCAATTTGACCAAGTTGGGTTAAGTTAGGTGTTGAGTCAAGTTCAATTGGCTAATTGAAAATGATTGTAGGATTTGATTTGATTTAATTTGTACTTAATTTGGATTTTAGCTAATTTGACCCTTTAGGTCAATTTGGGCTAGGTTAGGTCAAGTTGAATAATTGATTAACTTGGGCTCAATTATGGCTTTGGTCAAATTCAATAAGTGATTTGGAATGAACTTGAGCCATTAGTTACAATCAATTTGGATCAAATCATAATTTGACCCACTTTGGCTTTTTAGGCCAATTTGGGTCAACTTGGGTCAAATGGACAATCAGGCTTGGTTTGGCTCAAGTAAAAGTTTGGTCATGTTTAATCATTGATTACGAGTGGGTTTGAATCAATGGTTTTAATCAATTTGGCATAATTTGGATTTTGGCTAGTTTGGGTTTTATTTGGGCTAAGTGTTGACTTGGTCAAAGGCTACGTTTGACTTGGTTTGACCCAATTTAAGACAATTGACTAACCTATGATGATTGTTGATCATGTTGTGAGATTTGGAAGGGCTTAGTTCAATCCAACTTATGTTGAATTAGAACTTGGCTCAAAAAGGTCCTTCAGGTCACTTTTGGGTCAAGTGGGCCTAAATAGGTCAATTGGCTTAATCATGGCTTGATTCAAGTTTATTTGAACTCACACATTAGCCTAGGATTGAAATATAAATTCAATTGCAAGTGGTTTGGATACAAATGGGTTTTGGTTCATATGACAATTTCAAGTCAAAAGGGCTAACTTGGGTTTGATTTGGGTTAGCTTGGATTTGGCTTCATAATTGTAGTTTATATTTATATTAGGTCAATAATTGTAGGAATGATTGAATCATGAAGAAATTCATGAGTTTTGAATTGGTTTGGGTATCATTTAGCCAAGTTCAAGAATTTGGCTAAAAGGGCTAAAATTGGGAATTTGATTTGATTTGGGTTTCAATCATTTGAAGTTTGGAATTGATTTGGAATTTGATTGGAGATTGAGTTTGTTAATTGAGAAAATTAATTGGATTGGGGTTTGTTTGAATTTGGTTAAGGTTAAGTCCATAAGATAAAATCAAAGGGCTTAGGAAGAGATTTGGTGTATGAATTTGATCATCAGTTTCAATTATTTGATAGAATTGGATCAAAGGGCTTATATTAGAATTTGATTTAGTTTGATTTAGTCTTGTTCATTTGAATATAAATTTGATTTATATTTGGAAAGATAATTGAAGAAATAATTGACTCATGAGAGAATTAATTAATTTTGGTTTGTATTGAAGGAGTTTGGCTAAGTCCGTGTGATGGGATCAAAAGGGCTTAAGTTTAGATTTGAGTTTGGGTTTGATTTTGGATTTATTTTAACTTGATCAGTTTGGAATTGGTTTGAATTGATTGAATGGTTGAATTGATTTATGAGAAAATCAATTTGGCTTAATTTGATTTGAATTTGGTTTAAGGCTAAGTCCATGGAATAAAATAATAGGGCTTAGGTTATGTTGATTTAAGTTTGGATTTGGATTTTGATTATGGGTTTCAATCATTTGATTTGAATTTGGATTTCAATTTGAGGTTTGATTTGAATTGAATGTAAGGTTTGATTTATGCCAAAGAGGTAGGGATGAACTTGGTTAGGCTATAGAATAGGTGAATCTCCTTAAATCTTAAGGCATAGCATGATCTTGTGGTTAACCCTTCTAAGTCTCTAGGCTCAAGTTTAGTGCTCACTTAGCCAATAGAAGTGTCTTAAGAATAAGAGCTTTTAGTGTCTAGAAGAGTCCTAAATCTATGATGAGGAGATTGAGCCCTCGCTCAAAAAGTGAGGTCAACTTTCACAATTAAAAGTTCCTATTTTATGTTGATAATATGAGCTCAATACCTATTATAATTGAAAATTTTAACCACCAAGAAAATTTTTTCTAACAGCATTATGAGACTTTCTACACTTCCCATCTAAGCTCAGATGTTTTATATGTGATACAATAATTAGAATGAAATGTATACTTAAAAGTCCCAAAAATCATTCAACCAAGAACCAAGGGAAGAAGTTCTCACGCACTTTTGATCAAGTGAATAAGGCTTCGAAGAGATTAGAGGAGAGGGAGGCTTCAACAAGATTGAAGGGGAAGAAGGCTTCACCCAGATAGGAAGAGAGGTAGGGTTTTACAAGATCTGAGAGAGGAAGGAAAGATTCTAAATAGCAGTATTTTGGTGCTCGTGAGAGTTGAGGAGGGAAGGAAAGATTATAGTGGAAGCGGGAGCATGAGCTTTTTACAATTCACTTAATGGAGATATAGTTGAAGACTTAACGAAGCTCTAATTTTGAGGAATTTATTAAGTCTTAGGTGTGATATAAGTAAATATTAAGTTTTGAGTGCTAGATTTGTAAATATATAAGTTTAATAAATCTCCCTAATTATTATATTACTCTTCAAAAGAGTGATTTGACAAATTATACCTGTGCATATAGGAGCTATTTGTCCATAAGTAAAAAATTTAATAAGTCTTGTAAATTTTGATTTAATAAACTCTATTTGTGTTAGCTTTTCTAACATAGTTGAAGTTTTTGAGATAATGAGGTGCCTCCTGTATATGATTAGTGTTGCATGTAGGAGAATTCAATGTTTTAGCATTGCATGAAAGTTTCTCACATACATTAAAAGAGTTTGAGAGACATCAAGATTTTTACGTGGAAAACCCAAGAAGGGAAAAATCACGGGGCCTAGCCCACTTAGAAATAATTTTACTATATCATTATTTGTTATAAATATTATCATGTCTCCAAAGTTGGAGAAGGATAGCTTACAATAGTAGGTTTTACTAGAAGCTTCACTTGATCAGTGACAAAGGATTCACTTGAGGTGGTAGTTTGACGTTCTGATGACAACGATCAAGCGATGGTTGGGCACGATGACGGTATGATAGTGACCGAAACCGGTTGTGACCAACGGTGGTGTTCGGCTGTGATTCGACAACGATCTGGCAGTAGCAGCTGGCGATGGTGACTAGCGATGGCAGCCAACTGTGACCAATAGTGATGGCCAGCGATGATCCAACGACTGTTGGATGGTGGCAGCTAGCGGTGGTGACCAGTGGCAGTGGCCGGTGGTGACCAATAATGGTAGTCGGTGGATCCAAAGAATATCAGCGATAGGCTAGCGGTAATCTTGGTGGCGCGGTCGATGGTGACCAATAGTGGTGGCCGACAGTGATCTGGTGATTGTCGGGCGGTGGTGACCAGCGGCGGCGGTCGGCAATGACCAACTGTGATGGCCTGCGGTGGTGAATGATGGGCGGTGATCGGTAGCGGTTGCCGATTGGCGGTATGATAAGTAGCGAGCGGCAATGATATCCCGAACTTGATCAGGCGATGGCGATGGTGACCAGCACCGGTAGTAGCACGGCCGGTGGTGGTCTCTGAACGATGCAATGGCGATTATGTTTTGAGATTATTCAAGTACCAAAGTTCTATCCTCTCTTTATCTTCGGTCCCCTCATGTGAAGAATGAGAGGCTATTTATAGATTATGAGAGTGATATTTTTATAAATATAAAAAAAATCTAAACCACTCCATCGGACAATTCAATATGATTCCTTCAATCATCTCATGTATTTTAAGTATTTGAATGCTTAAATGCTGTCAGAATTAAGAGATCTTAGGCTTGTTAGATCCGGCTCATTAAAATGATTGATTTGACTTTAAGCATTTCATATTTAAAACTAATTAGGGATCCGCCTAATATCCCAAGGTTTTTAATTATATTTAAGTGCTTGATATGGGCATATTAAGATTTGTGCTTCAACTAAGAGAGTTTTTCGTGACATATCAATTGCCCCCTATTTTTGGATGATATCATCTCTATCATATAAAAATACATGTCAAGTTGACGAATAATTTTCTAATAATTGATTGTAATTTTAAGAAAATTGTGAATCTAATAACTTCCTTAATGTTAATGAAATTTGCAAGTTCATTAACATTTGTGTAGGATATAATTTGAGAGAATAGATCTTCAAGGGCGTGCAAGGCTACGATCCGCGAGCTGTAAGAGGCAGCACGTAATGTGAGACCCGCGGCGCGTAAGCGGCGGGCAGTGGTAACAGTGCAAAACGCGCCGCGATCATGATGGGACATGGGTGTCGAGTGTATGTCTGGCACACATAAGCGGGTGGGGGCGTCAGGGGCTAAGAGGCTGCGTGGCGGTGAGCTCTCACGGGTTTCGATGGGCATGCTAGAGCAAAACGCACCTGAGCAAGAATCTGACCGATGGCAAGACGAGGCGCGGTGGAAACGGCTGACGAACGCAGCAGCGCTGCGACACATGAGCGGCCGCGTGCGCCCATGAAATGGCGCAATTTATGCATAATACCGCACGGTCTCATGAATGCTCAGGTGAGCTCCAACAACAAAAATTTTGAATTCTTTGAAATTTCATCCAATTTAATTAATTTTCTTTTCTTTTTTTCCACTTTTTTAAATGGAAAAATATATATGGGGACAAAATTTTTGAAATATTTCCAAATCTTGTAAAAATTTCTCTTCTTTTTACCCCTACAATGAATCTATAAATCAGCCTTGAGTTAAGAGACACAATTTTTTTCCATAAGCTTTAACATTCTCCTGCGTTGGATGAGAAATTATCTAGCAGATGTTCAGGGGCCAAAAGTGATAAAAAAAATTTCTTTTCTCAGCAAGGTACTGACTTTTTTCTAAAAAGAAAGTTATTTACTTTGGTGATTAAGACCCGTAGTTCATACAGCAAGGCTCCGATTTTTCCTCGAAAGATGCATCAATTATTCTCGTCAGACTGACATGGTTTGGAGGTGATCAAGGCCCATAGTTCATAGAGCGAGGCTCTAGTTTTCCCTCAAAAGAGGCATCAACTATCATCGTCGGACCGACCAGGTTTAAAGGAGATCAAGGCCCGTAGTTTATATGGCGAGGCTCCAATTTTCTCTCGAAAGAGGTGTCAACTGTCCTCATCGGACTCATCGAGTTTGGAGGTGATCAAGGCTCATTGTTCATACTGCGATGCTCCAGTTTTCTCTCGAAAGAGGAGTCAATTGTCCTCATTGGATCGATTGAGTTTAGAGGCAATCAAGGCCCGTAATTCATACGGGGAGGCTCTGGTTTTCCCTCAAAAGAGGCGTCAGTTATCCTCATCGAACTGACCGGGTTTAAAGGCGATCAAGGTCGTAATTCATATGGCAAGGCTCCAACTTTTACCGATAATTTTAACCCATCCAAATTTATTTGTCATGGTATTTACTCGATATGAATCATGCTAAAAGAAATCTATTTTGAATTTTTGACTTATCCGAGGTTATTTATTATGATGTTACTTGATGACGTTAACCTGTATGGAAGAAGTTGAAAGGAATCTATCAAAATTTTGTGGTATATCCAAGATTGTTTGTCGGAGTGCTACTTGATAACATTAACTTGTGTGGATGAGGTTCAGAGAAATACATCAAGGATTTTTGACCTATCCTAAGTTATTTGTCTTGATGTTAATCGCTGACAATAACCTGTATAGAACATGTCGAAAGAAATCTGCCAAGGATTTTTGACCCATTCGAGTTTGTTTGTCAAAGAGTTACTTGATGACATTAACATGTATGGAAGGGGTTGAGTTGAATCCGTCAAATATGTTTGACACATCTGAGGTTATTTAACAAAGTGTTACTTGATGACATTAACTTATATGGAAGGAGTTGAATTGAATCCGTCAAAGATTTTTGACACATCCGAAGTTGTTTATCAAAGTGTTGTTTGATGATATTAACCTGTATGGAAGGGGGTCGAATCGAATCTGCTAAAAATTTTTACCCATTCGAGGTTGTTTGTCAAAGTATTACTTGATGACATTAATCTATATGGAAGGGGTCGAATCAAATCTCCTTCGAATCGATTATACCTTTATTTGAATGAGGTGATTGCCACGTGTATCCGATTTCAAAGGTGAAATTTTGATATGTATTTAAACCGTTATTATCATTTTGAGATCATAGTCGTAGTCTTGCCCAATGAGTAGAAGTATAGCTCAAGAGTGTATGTAGAATTTTAATATCACCCAAGAGTCTTATGACATCTTATATATTTGTAAAAAACTTCTTTATATTGCCTTACTCCTCATAAATTGAATGTAAGATTAGATAATCGAAGAAATGAGCTTTATAATCATAATTATGCCAGAATATCATTATTTGAATATTGCAATCAGAATTGCTCCCCAATCTTGACTTGCTTATCTTAAGACTGATAATCAAGTAGGTGGATAAGGAGATTCTATACCGTAGCTATTCCTCAGATATTTACATGAATAATCTTTCGAAGTTACAATAAGAGTTGCCCCCCAGTCTATGATTTACATGAATAATCTTTCTCCACATATTACTCGAATTGCTTTCGATGTGCATTGATAACCTCATTAGCAAAAATTTATGCTTTCATGCGATGAACTAAGTCGGCATATGAGCAAACCGTATCACGCATTAGTAATGAATAAAAAGGCACAGGACAAAGCCCTTCAAGGAAAACTCATCTTAGTAATTCAAGGTCCACCCCTTGTATCTATTGAGCTTCTAAAGAAAATCTCTGTAAGCCCTCCTTAAGTGATTCTCCTTCATTTTGACAAATTCCTGTGGAATGAAAGGATTCTTTAATGATTCTTGATCCGTGATGATCGATGATTGTCGGCGTGCGTAGCGGTGGTGGCCGTGGCGGCAGGCGATGGCGATGGTAGTCGGTGGTGATTGGTGGAGGCTCGGCGATGTATGCAGTAGGCCAATTATTCTTTAAGATTCTTCAAGTATCAAAGCTCTCTCCCCTCTTTAGCTTAGGTTCCCTTATATGAAGAATGAGGAGCTATTTATAGATTATGATAGTGGCATTTTTGTAAATACAGGCAAAATCCAACCACTCCATCGGACGGCTCAAAATGACTCATTCGATTATCTGATATATTTTGAGTATTTGGATGCTCAAATAAAATCATAACTAAGAGATCTTAGGCTTGTTAGATCCGGCTCGTCAAGACGCTCGATTTTATTATAAATATTTCATATTTAGAAGCTATTTAAGGATACAACTGATATCCCAAGATTTTCAATTATATTTAAGTGCTTGATCTAGGCATATCAAGATTCGTGCTTCAATTATGAGAGTTTTAAGTGACATATCAATTATAATTATAATTATTTTCGTTAAATAAATCAGAGTTACCGTATTTATAATAACTGTAGTTGACTGCAATTAACTACAATTTAAGTTTCTCCACTAAACTAAATTAGAATTACTACGATTCTAATTGTTATAGGTTAATGCAACTAACCTTTAAATTTAGGGAGAATTACTGCAATTAAACTTCAAGTGTAGTTATAATTATTACAATTATAGTAATTGCAATTATATTTATATTTCATTCAAATTCTGTATATTTTCAAATTCTAAAAGAAAAGAGCAAAAGATCTGTAATTATAGGATAATTTTATTGGAAGATGTAATTAACTTAGAAAATTTTCAAGTAGTTCTTAATGGAAAAGGTTAAGAGTTTAACGAAGTGTTTTTTTTTTAGTTGTTGTTAAAAGAGTGTAGATTGTTTTAATATATATATTGAAAAAATTAAATAATAATTTTTTAATAATGAAAATATTTTAAAAACACTTATTTTCAAAAGCAACTTTTAAGCATAATTTTTTTAAAAAAAATAACTAAAATTTTGATAATTAAATACAGATGTAATTATTATTTTTTAAATAAAATATCAGAAAAACTATCTTAAACGCACTTTTAATTAAAAATAATAGTTTTTATATACCACAAGATAGTACATAAAATCAGATATCTTAAGTTCTTTTTTTTATAATAAAGCCTCCTCTCTCTCTCTATCTCTCTCTCTCTCTCTCCTCCGAGATTTTCAGACCCATTATAATAAAAAATTATATAAAATTTTGACAATTTTATAAAAACAATATAATTTATCAAAAATATTTATTTTTAATCTTCAATAATATAAGTCATCCTTGTGGCATTAATTTACAACTCGAGACTTAGCTGTGGAGAATAAAAACTAGTAGTATCTTAAGACTGCATTTAAGGGGAAGTTTAATTACCTGTATTTAGAATATAAAATAAACTGAATACAAAAAATCTAACTTTTTGAACATTTAATATGATACAAAGTAAAATTATAATGCATTTATAGTGTATTTAAAATACATTAGAATGATCATTTTTAATGTATTTAAAATTCACACGATTTAAACGAATTTCAAATACCAGCTACCGCCACCATCATCACCGGCTCCCGCTGTCACCAGCCCTCCACAACCTTATAAATAATTTATATTACATTTATTTTATCAAAAAAAATAAATACATATATTTATAAAATTTTCAACCAAACAACCCAAAAATAATCTAAATACACCGCATTTTTTTTTACATTGTAATCTTTTTTCAAGCAACCAAACAGCCCCTAAGAGAATGATGGGATGTAAAAATACACCACTATGCTATTTAAGAACCTATTTAAGAATCGAGTTTTAATTGCAATTTTAGAAATCTATGAAAAAAAAATAATTTAACTTTTATAAAATTAAAAAATAATTATATACCCACAATAATTATTTCATGAAATAACTCTACCATTATTTTTTTATATAACTATAGCTATACTAACTAATCCTAAATCAACAATAACTTTCAAAAACAAATGAGATTTGTAAGCTCATAAGGGTTACATGCCACATAAAAATTGGCAAATAAATTAATTCAAAAATAATAATTACAAAAATAAAACATAATAAAAAAATTTGCTATCACGTTACAGTTCTCCTATCCTTCTTCTTTGCTCTCTTTGGAAAAAGCTCAGAGCCTTCGAGTTGAGCTTCTTGCAGCAACTGAAACCATAAGTTCTCAAACTGGCCATGAAATCTTTCCTGAAACCAATTCCGAAGCTCCGCATACAGAAACATGGAGTTCTCGCTCCACGCCTCCTTCAACTTTGCCCGGCTATCGACCGTCGTCGAACCCATTCTCAATCCGCTCAACAGATCACTAACCCTTCTCTGCCCCGATGCCTCGCGCCTCAGCATGCTCGACGGAGTTGCGGACAAGAAATTCTTCGCATTTTTAAGGCATGGAAGAACATTCCCTTCGAGTAGGGCACAGGCGAACGCCGCGGACCGAAAGTTTTCGTCTTTGATGGGTAGACTGTGTAATGGAAGCTGCCAGTTATGGCGGCCGAAGGTGGGATTCACCCAGCACAAGACACAGTCGCTCAGAGGTTCATGATAAGGTCTAGGGTCTGTGAGTGGAGAAGAGAAGCAGCAGAGAGACTTAGCATGCCTTACAAGCCAATCTGATTTTATTGCAGTGACTCCATGCATGTACGGCCTATTTGTATGGAGAAGTTCGGCGTAGACGACGTACTCGGGAGCTGTCGGAGAAACCGAGGACCGGCGATGGAGAAAAACTGTTTCATCCATGGCGGATGATTGGTATCTCATGGCACGAGCTTTGTGCTCCTTGTCCGATGATCTTGTAATGGTTCTTATCCTCTTCGCCACTCTATCAGCCCATCCAGCACAAATAGCTTGAGAAAGAATCTCTTCTTCATTCATCTGTAAGGGGTCGTTACTGGACTGGGCCAGCCAGGCACGCTCGACGTCCTCGAAGCCGCCATGATTCCATGAAATTTCGCGGCACGGTCTGTGCCGATGAAATATCAGCTGGAGTATCTGTTTCCTCAGCTTGGACATCTCTTCCATGGTCTTTAAGTGAAGGAAGCTAGTCCTGCAGAACTCGAACGAGTTTTCTGCGAGATCGAATAACTGCAGCGCATAAGCGATAGTCAGGGCATCGCTGCTCGGATTGCGAAATCTCGCACGAGATGCCTTCGCCATGGCTTTAGCTTCTTCTGCCTCAGTTTTCCTCGATGATCCCCAGCTTTATCATCATCGTCACCATGATTCTCAAGTTCTTGATCAGTATCAATTTTTGATGTATCTGGGCTTCCCTCAAGCTGCATGAGGAAGGGATTCGGAAAGCTTAGAGCTGCCGCTGCAGCCGCGGCGTATCCCAACAGGAGATTTGCGCGGGCGAAGCCAGGTTGATTTCTTAACATGTTCATCGCCGCGAGGATCATTCGGGAATGGCGAGGGCTCATGGGGTATTGAGCCATTAACCTTCCCAATGAAGTAAGCTTGCCATCTTCATCAAGAGCCTCAATGGCCTTCAGGCAACGCTCAGCTTCTTCCAGCGCTGAGGTCTTGGGAGGAGTTGGGAAAGGAAAATTTTCAACCTGAAAACATAAAAAACTTCAACTTTTCAAAGAAATGAAACAATATTCACAGAAAAAGGAAAAAAAAAATTGTCTCCTTTTAGCACCTTATCAATTCCCATGAACTTCATTAGAATCACTACACCATCAACTGGAATTTTGGAAATCTCCGGGCAGGAGAATTCGGCAAAGATTTCATTTTTACTAAAAGCTGCAGACGAATACAGGCGGTAACAACGGCCGGGTGCAGTTCTCCCAGCTCTTCCAGCTCGCTGAGCAGCCGAAGCTTTACTTATCCACCGAACTTCAAAACTCGCCATGCCGTTGCCATGATTATAGCTCTTAACCTTCTCCTTCCCAGTATCAACCACATATTTTATGCCTGGGATTGTCAAGGAAGTCTCGGCCACATTGGTGGCCACAACTACAAGGCGTTCTCCCTCAGGCACCTTTTCGAATACCCGAAGCTGCGCTGAAGCAGGGAGCATCGCGTAGAGTGGCAAAACATACAACAAGCCACCATTAGTAGCAGACGTTTCTTTTATCTGCAAAGCAGATTGAAGATCTGGCTTTTCTTTCGTAGTTTGATTCGGAATGTTTCCAGCCAGAGTCTCAAACGCAGCCTTCAATGAAGAAAGGCTCTCAGGATTTTTGAGAAGATCCAGCACTGAACCATTCCCCTCCTGTTCCTCTCTCTCGACCAAAAAACTTTCATCTTCGCTATCCTCCATTGATTCACTATCCGTCTCTGATTCTAACTCATCAATCTCTTCATCGTCATCCTCTTCATAGGAACAAAACCTATCATTTCGCTGTTCGGGAAAACTATCTTCAATCCCAAATGCCTCATCAATGTCCTTCATATCAAGTTCAGAGCTTACAAAACTCTCATCATCCATCTTCTCCTTGCGACTATTTTCAGAGAATTTTTGTGAAGCCTTCCTTAACTTCTTGCACAAATACTCCACCTCCCTCTGCCCAGTGGCAAACACAAGTATGCCGCCAGGCGGAAGCCTCTTATGGATCGACAACACCTTCTTATAAGCCTGTCCGAGATAATCCTCCGTCGTCTTCCTCGAGAAGTGGACGGTGACCGGAAACTGCCTAATCGGAACTTCCAAAACCGGCGGCGGCTCATGAAACAATCTCTTATTGGAAACGAAATCCTCAACTCGAAGGGTAGCACTCATCAGCACAAGCTTTAATGTAGTAACCAAATTTTCAGGGCTAATCTTCGCACCAGTAAGCATCCTTTTATGCTGTTCCTCGTACAATTCCTAAAATAAGCTTTTGTGCGTGTTAAGGTTTCATTAAAGCTTAGGAAATGGTAAGTTGCAGAACAAATTTAACAAGTTCTAACCTGCCGGATTTTGATGATCCGAGACAGCATGCCGATGAGGATATCTGTGTTCAAGCTCCTTTCATGAGCCTCATCCAGAATGATGACAGAGTAGCGCTTCAATAGAAAATCACTCTGCGGCACAATAAGCAGTTCATTAATCAACATTCTGATTGAATGAATTTAATTATGCATGATATATCCTTTAAATTAAGAAGTAATATTACAGGAATATTACCTACAGAGATGCATAAAAATTCAACCTTTGAGATTAAATGTGACATTCAACCATAAGCTAGAACTATGTACCCATTAATTTCTTGATATCCTCTTATAACTACAGGAACACAAGAAATATGATAGAACACCCATTGTTTAATGATCATGCCATGAAAAATATGCACTAATATAATGTGCTAAACCTGAGATCCTCTTATTTCCATCAAAAAAAAATGAGAAATTTATATAAATAGCACACAATTCTTATGCATTTACATATCTAACGCCTAAAATTTGATATTTACAATATAGCGATTTTCCTATATGCATGAAAAGGTGCATTCACTTATGATGGTGATATTTTTATGCAATATTAAAATAAGATTTGAGTGATATGGTTGTTATTTTTAGCGTCTTGTACATACACACAACACACAGATATATATATATATATATATATATATATATATATATATATATACTCACTCATGATTGTGATAGCCATGTGAGTAATAGATAAAGGGTTTAAAGGTGTTATGATTCTATTCATTGTAGGAGGGTAGACATGAAAATTCATGATTTTGAATTTCATGATTTTGAGCCTTGTCACCAGATATTCAGCTTAAGGTCTGTAAAATCATGTTGGAGTATTTAAAAGCAGAAATTATTGTATTATCATTTTTGCTATAGGCAGCTTATTTGTTTTGAGTTATCTTTATGAACCAAAATTCCTAATTTCAGCCTTTTTAATAGAATTATCCTGACCAAGCATGTAATCAATTTTGAGCAAACCTAAAATTTGAGGCCAACTCCACAAAAAAAAAAAAAAAAAAATGACTTAATTTCATATAAAATTGTCTATTATAAACACTAAAAGTTGAACCAAAAGACAAGGATGATGATGATGATGAACAAAGGTGCATTTTCAATCACTACCATGTAATTTATCTAAAAGAGGCTGTTTGGGATCACTTTTAGTTTTTATTTTATATTTTATTCTTCAAAATAAAACATGTTTGATGAAAATTATTGTTTTAAAACACTCAAAGCATCTAAACACTGTTTTGAGTGCTTTTAAAACCAATGTTATTTACTTCTGAAAACTTAAAAATAAAACACACATAAATGTTTTAAGAATAGTAAAAAAATAAAAATAAAAATAAAAAATACAAAATAAAATTGATCCCAAACAGCCCCAAAGTACAGAGCGACAAATTGTCCTGACTTCGAATTGAAAATTAGTGAACTATTATTATTTCTATTAAGTATTCGACCGAGCAAACCGAGCATAATGTTCAAGCTAAAGAATATATTCCATATATCAAGACTGCTAACATCAAGGTAAATGAGTAGGGTGGCTTCTTGAATAAAAATCTCATGACACGCATATAAAATGACTAAGTGTGAAGGTCTTAAAGAATTCAATTGCTCATCCTTATCTCTACATTAAATTCTTCAAAAAAGTTAGTAACATAAGAAATAATAAATACAAATACATCGACAATCTTCGGGATCAAGGTCAAAGGTCGGCAGCCTTATTAACAGATAAACTATAATGCCATAAATGGCATTTCAAAAAGAAGATAATAACAACAAAGGTTAGGGGTTGTCAATTTGGGTTTATGAGTCGGGTTCAAATCTGGCCCGAAATTGACCCGATTGAACCCGACCAAAATATTATAAGGGTTGAAAATTCTAGCCGAAACCTGACTTAATTGACTCATTTAAACATGTATTTTCAATCAAATTCAAGTCACAATTGAATCAAATTTGAATTTTCCGGTCAAACTTGAGTCATTTTCAAGTTAATCAAAGGTGGGTTGGCTGGTTAAAATCGGGTTAATTTCAAGTTAAAGGTCAACCCGACCCAAAAAAATAAGAATCATATAATTTCATCAGTTACGAAAATTCAAGCCAACTCGAACCCTTTTTTTAGTCGAGTTCATGTCATATTGTCAGGTCAGATCAATTATTGGCACCCCTAACAAAAGTTTTATGAATATAAGTTAAACAATCAAAATCTCTTTGAACTATCATCATATATAAATAAAAATAAACCAAAATTTAGCGACAAACCTGAGCTTCTCGAAGTAAAATGCCATCAGTCATAAACTTGATCGAGCAACCATTTCCTATCATTTTATCATGCCTAACTTGGAAACCAACCTCCTTCCCAAGCTGGAGACCCAATTCAAAGGAAACTCTCTTTGCCGTGGCAAGAACAGCGACACGGCGCGGCTGAGTAATACCAATAATTCCTTTCCTGTCACTGTGGTTGCTTGAACCATAGCCAGCTTCATATAAAAACTAGAACAGGCCATTGAAACAGGTAAAAGATAATATTATAAGATGAACTGTTTTCATAACTTGCAATTTCGAACAACATATTAAGAAAAAATGTAAAAAGAAAAAAGCATACCTGTGGAACCTGTGTGGTTTTACCACAACCGGTTTCTCCACATAAAATTAAAATAGGGTGCTCATTTATTGCTTCCATTATCTCCTGTTCCATCATAATGATTGGAAGATGTCTCCTTTTCTCTTGAACTTCATGTGGTCTAGATACATGCACTACAATGGCAGAATTTGCATGGTCTTTGGTGCTACAATGCTCAGGGGAATCAAGTTTTAGAGGACATATATTAGCTCCATTTGCTCCCTGGGAAAAAGAGAAAAAAAAATTGCTACTTAGAAATAATACATGAGATTTGAAGGAATTTATCATCACAATATTATTGTCAGATGATTAGAAAGTAGTAGAGTACATGTATAAAAGCTATTTAAAACAACTTGCAAAGATTAAGCTAAACTCCTCAAACAAAATTCATTAGGAACGAATAACAAGAAAATATCCTGTAAGATGCTGAAAATAACAAGAAAACAAGCAACCATAGCAGCATTTCAAGAGAAATATAATAAGAACACAACAATAGATATGCCTAAATATCATAGGTTTAGAAATCTAGCAAGCTGTTTTAACGTATGACAATACAAGTACCTTGCTTCATATATGATTGACTAATATGAAGATGTATTTGACAAGAAATAGACATTGATCAACATGCTACAAGACCTAACAAAGATTTCTTAAATTACTGATTTAAAGCATTATTCACTGACATAAATCCAAATTAAAAAAACTAGGAGAGTAAAAGGCGATTTCTGAGGAAAAAAACTCCAAGTACTCTTCTAATTGCATTGTTAATTCATTCGTATTAATAGATTTAGTAAATAAAATTCAGAACTCTTCTGATTTAACTAAGTATGATCTAAACATCACAAAACCCTTACATTAATTGAACATCCAAATAGTGAAAAAAAAAAAGAAACAACGGGTGCTTCGTTAAACTCACGACTTGTTAGAATACACTAGTCAAGCTGTTACCAAGTGCATATCGTTGAGACCTAATAGTCCATAGATCTTTCTATTTATCTCTAATATTCCTAAATTTAAGGATGAGTCATTTCCATACATATGAACCCCAAAGGCATTCTTACTTGAAGCTTCAAAACATGAAGAATTTATTATATAGTCAACACTTAATGAGTTTTGAGTTAAGAGGATCATGAATTCTCTGATTCCAACATTTATGGGTGAATGCAAAGAACAATTTCAAGAATTTGCTTTGGTAAAAGCATCTCATGCAACATCATTTTTTTTTAATTAGATCTTATTTTTATTAAAAAAAATGGCATAACAAGTTCTTTAAAGAAAAAAACTAACTAATTTGTAGGTGAATTGATGCCACAAGAAGGTAGTCATGGATATAAGCAAACATAAAAAGGAGGAAAACAATTAATGCTCTGTGAAAAAGAAAATTACTCCACTAAAGAAAGACGCAAAATGGAATTGAGATTCATTGAAGTTTTACACATCCAATAGCACTCACTTGAAGACTTGAATCACTTTGATTGTCAGTAGTAAATGATGTCGATATGGTTTTCTTCACATCTTCATGTGCAAAGCTACCGCTAGCCTCTGTTGCACTGCTAATGGCCGAGAATGACACGTCTAATTCAGCGCTCGGACTCGTTGAACTCTTAATGGCGAACTCCGAACAAATTTGCAGAGAATGTTGTTTGGAATCATCAGCAATCATCATAGGTGAAACTTTGTTAATATCTTTCTCTAAAGATTTCACATGAGATGAACCATCACAATGTTCTTTCTCAATCAACTTTTTAAGAGTTAAACCATCCTCTTCCACCTGTTTCATCAAACTCGAACCCTCGCCATTGCAAACTATTGGTTTGCCTTGGTCAGAAGGTCTAATCAAAACATCTTCAGAAGTTTTCTTTTCTTTCTTCTTAAAAAATGAGACATTTTCAGGCACCTCGAGACCTGCTTTTGAGAAATGTACAGCAAGTTTGCATTTTTCACGCAGAGTTTCGGCCTACATTTCAGTTTATAATGTATGAAATTTTTCAGAGAAAAAATATTACCGAGCAAGAAAAAAAAAACATTAAGTGCATACCTGGCCAATAGTTCCTGATGACTGTAGAATAGAGTATGCTTCATCCCTTATCTTATATTTCCTGAGTAATCCAGAATAAATGGGCATTTAACATAAGCGAAGAAGAATAAGCACATTTACATGTTAAAATAAAGTAAAAAAGGATAACTAGACGATAACTATTAACAGTTCTAGAGATACAAAATGAAACAATGCAAATGACATACTGTAGCATCCTTATGCTTTTACATAGCAACAACTTCTTCTTCTTCTCCTCCTCCTGAAATATATTTTAAAAAATGATAATAATCACATCATACAGTGCTAGACCATTACAGTCAAAACAATTCTGAAGTAAATTCATGCAGACCTGCAACTTTTGAAGCTTTCTCTGCTTGCTTTTACTAATTTCTGGGAAGCCGTAGCCTTATTCCTCCTGGAAACCTTCTTTAAAATGAAGAGGAAAGTTTTAGTTGTAGTTTCAAAATTAACAATTAGATATGGAGGCGGAGCTGGAATACACCAGCAATTTATACATAAAAATTATTACTTAACAATACCTTGTCCATGACTTTTGTTCTTATCCTTTTCTTTCCAGGTAAAATGAGCGCATTGCTTCCTCTTCCATTCAAGCTATATACATTTGAACCATAAGGCAAAACTCAAGCCCGTTACATTCATTTTTCCAAGACAAAAAAAAACGAACTTCGGTGAAATTAACAAAGAGCAAGGTATACTTCCAATCATCTTGGATCATCTCAACAGTCTGAGTTGATGATTGCTTCTGATAGTTAGTCATCACCTCCATTCACATATCTCAATTCCAAATCCTGCACCAAAAAAACTTTCTATATAAAATAAAATCTCACAATTAGGAGTTGTTTGGTAACAGGATTTGAGCACACAACCTAAACCCTAACAAACAACAGAAATGACAACTTTAAATCCTAAAAGGATCTTCAATCCCGTTTATCCTCCATTTTGCCTTAAATCCCGGATTCAAAAAATTTAGACAAACAAAAGCGCCGAAAGAGCGGGAGAAAAGGTTACCTCTGAAGTCACCGTGCTGAGCTAACCACGAATCTGCATGTGAGAAGACCCAAGGGAAGGCGGCACATGCGTCATCGTAAGCGACGGGGAGACGGTATTCGGGAGCGACGGGATAGCCGACTGAGACGACCAGGAGCGAGGCTTGGGAGAGAGGTCATCCTGGTGGCGATGGTAAACAAGGAAGGCGGCGGACTCAATGCAGAAGGCGCCGCCGTGATTATAAAATAAGGAGCTTCCCCGCCGCCCTAGCACGGGCGAGAGGTTGATGCTAGCAAAGACAGGACGGTGCCAGTGACTAGGGTTTCACGAGCTTCTTACCACGATAATACCACATCGTCAAGAAGCGATTTTGAGAGTTCGATATGGCCATAAATGTAGAGTAAAACTCTCTATGATGCTTAGCCCGTCCTGTTATGGGGTGAAAGGCGACTCGCCAATGATCGTATAGAGACGACGGGTCGTGCCGACACCTGAGACACGAACACACGCTTTAAAGGCGAGCGACAGCCTTCCTCTACGGGTTGGTCTTCGCCCGCCAATTTTTGGATGAGCCCTTCTACTTATGAGGGGTTCAACTATATCATTATAAAAATAACGTGGATTTGTATATTTAATATTTAATATTTAATTTTTTTTTAAGTATAAAAAAAAAATATTAGATAAATAAATATTTAATTTTATGTATTAAGGGTTATTTGATTGTATTCTGAATGTAATAGGAATTTTAGTTATTTTGGTGTCTGATATATTCTAAATATATTGTAAAAATTATTTTTTGTGTATTTGGAATTTGTCCATTTGATTTGGGCAAATTTTAAATAGATCGATCAATGTAATGTGATATGTCTCCTCCCTGACGTCAAAATCTTCAAAATATTTTATATTATATTTTTTCAACTAAATAGAAAAAAGTAAAATCATGAATTTTTAAAACTTTCAACCAAATAACTGTAAAGAATTTTTTTACACTAAATTTTTTTTAGATTGCATTTATTTTACACTGCATTCCAAATATAATGCAACCAAACAGCCCCTAAATATGTAAATATATAAAAATTATGAGATATGTATAGAATTGTTTTTTTTTTAATAATTTAAATTTTAATTTAATTTATTAAAGGAGAATTAATTTCGTATAGAAGGTGATATATGTATTTTTAAGAGATTTAATCACATTATATTTTAATTTTAGATAATTATCAAATATCTTAGCTTTTCTATTTATTATGTCATTATAAAACTAGTTATGTGATAATTAAATTTATTAATACAAGTTTAATTTTGTAATCAAAGGTAATTGGATTAATTTTAAAACGTATAAAAATGCTTATACGAAAAATGTTTTTAGTTTAGTACTTTAAAATATAATAATTGTTAGTGTAGAATTTTATTTGTAGATGAGATCTTAGATTAGTCAAAATTATCCACAAGCGGGGATATGAACAGGGTTATCATTGGAAAACCCGTTAAGGAAAAAAAGCGCTTGCGTCAGAGAACTTTCATATGTGTTGAATCTGGTCGCTTCTACCGTTAGTTAGAGAAGAAGGTGTTCTGGTGAAACAATATTAGAGTGTAGAAAAATCTGATCGGTCACTCCAAGAGGAGAAGTTTCCCAGCGGCGAGGCGATCTTACGGGAGCAATCTTGATCTTGAGGAGAAAAGCGTGGAGTCTTTCTAGTCCTCAGAGGCGATCTCACAAGCTCACGTCTTACAGCCTTCTTGTGGTGGCGGTAGTGATAGATCGTCGGCGTCGAGGTCGGGTGGTTCTCGAGCTCTCGGTCTTCAAATCAATTTGGTCCTCTCCAGGTGAGAATGAAGCTATTTATAGATTTTTGGGAGTGGGAGCCTTATGGAAAACTCCAACCACTCCACGTCCGCGATCCCGATCGACGGTATTTTGATGATTTATGTGCCTTAATGATGTCGGAATTGAGTGATCTTGGATTCGTTGGATTCGTTTTGACGAGCCGCTCAATCTGACTATAAATATGTCAATTTTGGTGACCATTTGGCGGATCGATCCATTTCATGCTCAGATAAACTTGATCCGAGTCGATTGAGCTTCGGATCGGTATGTTGATATTCTTTATGTTCGTCTCATCGAGGCAGTCGGTTATTTGCTTCTTGAAATCGGTGATTAGATCAAAGCATTTCGAAAATGCCTTGAGATTCGTGATCAGATTAATTTTAGGATGTATCGATTCTATTTTGGGTGACATTATCTCTCAAAAATATATGTCAAATACTTGAAAATAGCAAATGAAATTTGAGAGTCAGTACTGCGTATTTTGAGAAACAGATCTTCATAACCTGATAACCGTTGAAGCGTCACGAGCATGCATCGCAAAGGTATGTGTGGGTGCGATATTTTGAGGTTATGGACTGTTGGACACTACGGAAGTTTTGAGCGTTAGGGACCCATGGCGCTGCGAGCGTGCCCGTAGCGATGGCCTTCAGGGCTATGCGCGCCCAGCGTCGCCAGCGCCTCGAGGTTTACCCCTTGTGGGCTTCAGCCGGTCAACAGGTGTAGCCGCGTGCGCATGGACCATGTCAGCGCGTCGAACCAGGGCCAGCTATCTGCGCGTCGGTTCAGCGCCCATGAATACGTCGCGACCACGTCCCTTGGCCTTGAACCCGTGGCGGATCAGCGTCAGTGCGCCCGGATACGTGGGAGCGACCGCGTCGGTTCCGTCCGTGAACCCGCCGTACGTCATGGAGGGCAACCTTGGCGGTCCGGGGAGCGAGGCAAAGCGACAAAGGTGGCGTCTTGTAGCCTTGCAAGCATGAACTGGCAGCGACAAGAGGCTTTAGACTTTGGCGGGTTTGAAGGATTTTTTTGGGGTTTTTTACCCTTTTACCCTATGGGGGTCTATAAAACCCCAGGGTAAGAAATGCATGCCACGCTCTCTCCTTTTCTTCTTGATTTTCTTCTTGAGGATTATTTGGAAGCGATCAGGCGCGGTATCGTCGTGGTTCGGTTTTTTTCGAAGAGGTATCAACCGGCCCGTCTGTCCGGGTTAGGAGCGATCACCGTATCGTCGTTGTTCGGTTTTCCTCGAAGAGGTATCAGCCGACCTCGTCGGACGTCGTTGGTGATCAAAGCTCGATTCTACTTTTCTTGTAGAAAATTAGCTTTGAGTCAGGCGAGGTTTGTGGATCACCCCATCCACCCAGCAGTGCATAGCCCTCCCCGGTGGGAGTTTGGGCACTCTTCTTGGATCAACCTCACCTCCTCATCTCCACCAAGCCGAGTGCATAGCCTCCCACGGTGGGAGTTTGGGCACTCTTCTTGGATCAACCTCTACCTCTCATCTCCGTGAGTGCATAGCCCTCCCCCTGGTGGGAGTTTGGGCACTCTCCTTGGAATAATTTTCATCTCGATCGTATGAGTTGCCGATGTTTGTAGATGGGTGATAATCTTTTGAAAGAGACACGTCCGACCCTTGTAACGGAGGCAGCAACGAGGGAACCTTCTAAAAGGGGCGAAGATTCGTGGGAGTCATCGATCACGGAGACACATTTCGTGCTTGAGAAAAATATTATTTCGAATGATTTGGTTCTTAAGTGTCAGAAGAAGTCGATAGAGCCCAATCTCGCGTAGGGTATTTCACCACTTACGAGATGAGTTTGGGCGTGGGATTGCGGTTTCCCCCATCCCCCGAGATGATCGCCATTTTGTCGATCACGAGGTTTGCATTTCGTTTTGACGAGGCAATGGCGATCGTGATGGGACTTATAGTCTTTTCGAGCGGTGCGACGCGACTCTGATTACCTGCACGGATGTGCAAGTTTACTGCGATACATGGTGGTATCACACTGCAGAGTCGACCTTGACCTCGGACGAAGGATCCTCCCAAGAGTTGGGCAAGCGATTCTTTTGTGAAGAATGGTAGGGTCTTCTCGAGAAATGGAGAAAGGCGAGATTTACCCATTCCCTACTGGTTGGTGATGAAGATATCCTGGACGAAATTCAGAATATTGAAGATCTTGATTTGAGATTGATATAACAGATTTGTCGGGAGGAATCTTTGTTGAGCGGGGCTTTATTCATCGGCGGTCTTATGCGATTCGTTGAAAGCGACAAAGAGGTTTCAGCCGATCTCCCAGCGTCCTCGGCTTCTTCCAGAAGGACCGTCTCCGATAGAAGAGGAAAAGAGGCGAAGAGGTGATGGTGATATCGAATCCGAAAAGAGTCGGGCCGAGTGTCCCCAAGGATCTTCATTCCTGAGGACGTGTTGAATCATTCCTGCGTAGGTCGTCAGCATGCCGAAGAACTGGTAACAATCCTTCTTGCGTTCATCATCTTTTATTTCCCATTTTCTTGTGCTTAACGTAATTTTTCTTATTTGAATCTTGAAGAAGCAAGAACTTGACTTCAAAATGAACATTGTCTTTGAATATTTGGAATTGAGTTCGTGAAGGTCAAGTTTCTCCATGGTGAATATAAGCGTATGTGGAGAAAGTAAAAGAGATGTCGTGTTGGAGAATCAACTTGATGAGTGGGGCCGAGTTGGCGACTCAGCGACTTCTCTTTCTTTTACGTCGGGAAGTTGAAGCGGACTCGGGATGAATTAGTGGAGGCTAGAAACGAGAGGTTGGTTGCATGAGGATCGAAGATCTTTTAGAAGGTTTAGTCTTGAGGCAAGAAGCGAGAGATTCTGGCTTCGGAGAAAGAGGGCCTTATCTCGGGTAGAAGCGGGGGATCACGAGGAGGACAGAACTTCGGCGACCTTGAGTATCATCTGAGGATCACGTTGAGGCGAGACCACGTGTATGATGTAGAGGTGAAGGCTTTGGAGGCGGCGGTGTGTTGATGAAGGCTTCATCGAGGTTTCTTGAAGGGGACAGCTTGGCGTATCATGGTAGGAGGCTGGTGTTGAGGTCCTTTCTCCTAGCTTCTTCCCAGACCCTTAGCGGCAGCGAGGATGACTCGAGATAGTTCTTCATCATCTGATGAGACCATCAAGATGTAGTTGTAGTTCCTTGTTCTGCGGTGTTGTATTATTTACGGTTGATTGTACTTGTATGTTGCGAAATATTAACAATCCACAAAATTGTTTGTGAATATTTCGGAGTTGTGTGTCAAAGTGTACTTTCGATGATAAAGATTAGCGTAGAAGAGATCATGGGAATCCCTTTAGGATAATTCGATCTATTATAAGATCATTACAGGCGTTACTTGATGACAAACTTGCGGAATATATTTATAGAGGTTCTCTCTCTCGATCTATCTAGGTTGTGTATCGGGCGTTTACCGATGATGTTAACTTTGTTATGGAGAAAGTTGTAGGCGGTCTATAGAGGATTGCCAACTTATCCAAGGTTGTTTATCGAGGCGTTACTCGGCGATGTTAACAGTATAGGAAGATCGGTCAAATTCCAGGGATCGATCTTACCACGAATGAGATACAACAATAGTTTGCGTATCTCTTGAGTCGGTGTTTTAAAATGCAAGCATAAGCAAGAAAAAGTCACAATAAGTATGAGAACTTTAACATAGATAGAAACATAAATCCAAACACCTTGATGCGAGGTTGGACAATACGAGCGAGTATCGATAAATGTTTAATTTAACAATTGCAATACAAACGCGATGATAATGTTTTCGCATTCACTAGAATAAAAAGGCGATACATCATTGGTAGTACTTCTGGAGGTTTGTAGCATTCAGTGCGTGGGAGAGTCTTCCCATACTATCCTTAAGCTTGAGCGTGCGAGCTTGATTTTAGACACCACCACATACGGGCCTTCCCGGTGAGAGTTTGTTACATTTGTGGGCCTTTTCTCGAGTCGAGACTTACGGGGATGAGGTCCCCAGATATTGGTGTGGCTTTACCGCCCGGTTGAAACCTCGAGCAATCTTTTGGCGATAGAAAGCCATTAGTCTTGACATGTCGAGATGGAATCGAAACTTATCGTCGTTCTTTGTCGGCATCAAAGTTATGGGTTAGGGCTCGGGACCCGATGTCGGCGGAATAACGACCTCGGTTCGAAACCGTTATGCGTTTCTCGGTAGGGGTCCTTGATGTAGTGCGGTAAGCGAAGAACATTGGATAGTTCTTGACCCATTGCCCGGCGTGGTTCAGTCGTGTCTTTAGCCCTTTTAGTATTGTCATATTGGTGACTTGATTACGCCCATTTGCACGTGGATGGGATCACGTTGTGTGGATTAGCGGATATCGCGTGGAACCGCGTCCCCATTATCTATGATGATTTTTGCCGGAATGCCAAACGATAAATAATATTTTTCCGCATAAATTGCGGCATTTGTTTCGGTGATTTTGGCCACGGCTCAGCCTTCCACCCACATCGAAGTAATCAACGCCAAGATTATGAATTTTCGTTGCGGCAATGGGAAAGGGTCCCATTATGTCGATCCCCATTGAGCAAAGGGCCACGCCTGATTGTGGTGAGTTCTGATGGTGTATGAGTGAGATTGGAATGTAACCGACACTTGTTACACTTCTTTACAAACTAATGCGCTTCTTCTTCATTGTAGGCCAAGAAAACCTTGCTCATGATTTTGAGGGCTAGGGCTTTTCCTCCCAAATGTTCACCACAAATCAATGAACCTCTCGTGATTGCATAGCTAGGTGGTAGACTTTAAAATTCTGGGCAAGGACCGCTTGTAGAGTTCGTTACCGATTATGGTGAAGTTCGATTACTCTACATGGAGGCGGATAAGCATCGGTGGGTCTGCGGCAGGCCCGCGAAAGAACATGATCAATCCATGAAGATTCTTTTGGGTCCTCCGAGATTGTATCACCCAAGGGCCTTGAATACTGGGAAAGTGGATGTCCTCTATGTATTTTCTCTTGAAAAGATCTCTTGTCGTTGTTGTGGCTAACTTGGAGAGGGCATCTGCTCGCGTGTTACGCTCTTAGAATATGAGTTATCTGATGGGTCTCGATTCTGGCAATAAGTGACTTTGCCAAAAGACGGTACTGAGCAAGCTGCGGATGACGGGTATCGTAATCTCCTTCAACCTGTGAATCCCTGGTGAGTGTGTAGATGGCTAAGTTTTGGACCTCAGTCAATGGAGAGTCTTAGTCCTGCTACGAGGGCCTCGTACTCAGCGACATTATTGGTGGCAGGAACTTTAGTGAAGCTTACTCAAAGTTATTTTACTTGGGGAGATAAGCAAAATTTACGCTCCGCCTGGGAAATAAGCTCCATCAACATATAATATCCATTGATTTGTCATGGAGTGATGAATGATCTTGGTGGTGATGGGATGGTACATTCTACAAGTCAAGCACTTGTGACTTTATATCGGGCGTGGAAGAAAATGGATATCAAACTCTCAAGCTCGGCGACCACTTCATCAACCTTCCGGATACATCGCTTTTGCGAATAGTTCTTAATGGAAGATGAGTGTAGGCGTTGATGGTGTGGGCAAATCGGTCACAATTTTTTCGTGCGAGTGCACCCAACTTGTCTTATCTGCTAGTGGATAGCGTCCTTGATCGAAAGGATTTTGACATAGTAAATTGGTTACAATGAATTCTCCTCGTGTCGACCAGACTTACATAGAAGAAGAAGATAGATGTCTCTCTCCTTGGATAGGCTTTGATAATAGGGGAAGCTAAATAGACTTCAAGTTGCTCAGTCGACATTCATCACGTCCATTGGAATCCATTTCCTGCACCCTTAAGATTTTGAAGAATGGTAGATACTTATCTCTGGCGGGCCAAGAATCGTGATAAAGCGCAATCCTTCCGGTCAAGCGTTGGACTTCCTTGATCGTTCTTGGAGGTGACATGTCCTTGAGTGCTTTTATCTTCGGGGTTGGCCTCCTATGAGTGACCATGAAGCCTAGAAATTTCAGAGGAAACTCAAAATGCACTTGCTTGGGTTGAGGCATCTTATAGTGTCGAAGAATGTCAAAGCATTGCGGTCATATCTTTGTGATATTTCCAAGCTCTTTACCGACATATCATCAACATACACCTCCATATTATGCCTATAAGATCCTTGAAGATCTTATTCATAAAGCGTTGATATGTTGCTCCGACATTTTTTAGTCCGAATGACATGAGATAGCGGTATAGTCTTATCGTTTGGAAGGATGTTGCTTCCTCATCTTTTATTCATCCATTTGATTGTAGCGAATAGGCATCCATGAAGCTTCGACATCGTCATGTCGATGTCGCATCAACTAGTTGGTAAGGAAGCTATCTTTTGGGCATGCACGATTAAGGTCGTGTAATTCGATGCACATTCTCCGAGCCGTTGGCTTTCTTGACTAACACTACGTTAGCCAACCGGTGGGGGTAGACTTCTCGAATGAACTTGACTTCCAGAAGTTTGGTGATTTCTTGTTCTATGACCTGCAATCATTCAGAAACGAAGGTTCTTTTCTTCTGTATCACCGGCTTGTAGGTTGAGTCAACTTGAGGGAGTGCGTAATGACTTCGGGTCAATGCCGTGCTCGGGCAAAGATATCTTGATTTTACGTGAAAATCTATTCGATTTTGATCGGTGACGACGCGATCCCACCTTCACCTTCGCGATGGATCAACTTGAGATAGGAAGACAAATTACATCTTCAACCTGGAGAAGCCCTTCCGAGGCATCCTCATCTCGTAGGTGAAGTTCGATGTTGAGGATTCTTGTAAATGTAAATGGGCTTGCTTGATATATGCGCTTGTCTATCTGTTGATTCCACCCTGCGCCGGTGTAGTGTCGAATTTCATCTTGAGGTGAGGCAGGTGATGAATATAATACTGGAGAGGTCTCCCAAATATTGCATTGTACGCGGACTCATACTTGACTACAATAAATTGTATCAAGTGGGTTGCGTGTCGGAAATCTCCAAGAGTTACGGAAGGCGATTGTCCCTTCCACTAATACCGGTCGATTATCAAATCCATCTGATTGGACCGCGGTTGAAGCTTCTCTCTTCTATACCCATGCTAGGAAAGTGGAATAAAAGAACATCAATCGAACTCCCATTGTCGATCAATATCCTTTTAATATTGAAGCATGGATCAGACCCACGATGACAAGGGGATCTTGATGTGGGATCAGAAGCCCCTAGATCTAAATCATCAAAGGTGATAGAATGGTCAGAGACTTCTTGACTCGGCTCTTGAAGGCGCAATGAATATTTGGCTGATAACACGGCCCTCTCCGATTGTTTCTATCTCCGGCCAGCGGTTCCTCGGGTTGCCCCAGCATTTCTTTGGGAGGTTGGTTTTATATAAAACGGCCTGATACCCACGGCGATTAGTCTTTCAATTTCCTCCTTTAGTTGGTGGCACTCTTGATGGTGTGCTCGGTGAAAGTGGCAGAATTTCTCTTGATTTCCAACTCCAGGCTTTAAAGGTCGCGGCCACTTGACACTATCCTCTTCCTACATAGCTAGTAGGATGTTCGCGCATGACGTGTTGAGAGCCGTATATTTCCTCTCTGATTGAGTCATGGAATTGTGGCGAGGAGGTTTTGGGGGAGGTTCTTTGCCTCTCTTCTTTTTTGAGATGTTTGAACATCGAACCTTCTTCACTTCTTTGCTTGGTGGTTCAAATTGTTCGATGAGCAGATAACCGTCGTGGAGATTTGTGCCTATTCTGAGTGGACCAGTCGCAGATGGAATCTCCGCATTAATGATGAAGTATCCCGGCGGAGTCCTCAGAAGCACGCCTCAAAGTTGGATCTACTCACGGTATGCGGGAGAACCTCAGGAAGTATTCTTTGAGGACTCTCCATCGTGGATTAGGATGTGTGTGAATCCCGTGATTCTCTTGTTCGCCGAGCTGTTCTAAACAATCGTGAGCTCTCCAAATGATCGACGGACCTTAGCGGCGAATAGAACCAAAATGAGCGTCCTTTGAGAGTCTTTGGGAATACGACACAGGCAGAGTCATTTGCATCTTGAATGTGCATGATCGTTCGAAAGTGATCGATATGCTCGTGGATCGGATTGTGCCATCGTAAGGGTCCATCTTTGGGAAGCTTGAATCTCGTCGAATCGGATGCGAGATGATCTCGTGGGGATGAGCTTTGGAAGAAGCGGGGAGAATGGATCATTCATTGTTTGCAGAACTCTTCCACCGATCATCGTAGTTCATCAGCGTATAAGATGGCGTGGAGTTTCAATCTGTGAGCCATTATTCGTGTGGGGTGAGTAAAGTATCAGTTGACATCGGATGTGGTGCCAAGGGTTCTCTACTTGTTGATCCGGCATTCCGGGTAATCATTCTCGGGAAGAAAATGGATTATCTTTGAGTGGAACGTGGCTCTTCCAGCGTGTTGGAGCGTTCTTGGGTCCTCTCGCGAGTCGAAGAATTCGTTAATCCTCCATCCTTTGACGCGATCTTCCAAAGAGGGCGACCCTCACACGGGGCAGTGATGTAGAAGTGTTGGAGACTTGGCGTCCTTGATCCACGAGAATGAGGGCGTTGGGCAAACCACTTTTACCAACCATATTGGAGATATAGCAATGGGGCTGTTTTCCTGACGTGTAAAGCATGCGTCTTGAATTTTATTAGGTAGATGTGAGATCTTCGTTGTAGCCCAAAATTATCAACACACCTGGCGGGGATATGAACAGGGGTTATCGTGGAAAACCCGTTAAGGAAAAAACCACGGGCCTTGCCCGATCAGAACTTTCACTATGTGTTCAAAGATCTGAGGTCCTTGCTTCTCGTTAGTTAGAAGAAGGTGTTTCTGAAACAATATTAGAGTGTAAAAAAAACAATATTAACTCCAACCCAAGGTAGAAGTTTCCCAAAAGCGAGGCGATCTTACGGGAGCAACCTCTTGATCTTGAGGAGAAAGAGCGGCAAGCGGTCTTTTCTAGTCCTGCGATCTCCAGAGGCGAGCTCGATCTTAGCACTGGTAGTGGCGGTGATATGATGCGTCAGGCGTCGAGTCGGGTGGTTCTCGAGCTCTCGGTCTTCAAATCGATTTAGTCCTCTAAAGGTGAGAATGAAGCTCTATTTATAGATTTTGGGAGTGCGAGCCTTGTAAATTCGTGAAAACTCCAACCACTCCCATCGGGACGGTCACGATCCCCTCGATCGACGGTCTATTTTGATGATTTGGGTGCCTTAATGATGTCGGTGGGTGATCTTGGATTCGTTGGATTCGTCTTGACGAAGCCTCGATCGACTATAAATATGTCGTTTGGTAACCATTTGGCGGATCGATCCATTTTCATGCTCCGATAACGATGAGTCGATTGAGCTTCGGATCGACTATGTTTGATGTTCTTTATGTTAGATCTCATGAGGCGGTCAGTTATTGTAAACTTTTGGTGATTAGATCGAAGCATTTCGAAAATGCCTTGAGATTCGTGCTTGATCATTAATTTTAGGGATGTATCAATAATTATAAAAATTATTATTCAAAATTTTTAAAAAATTATAATATCATAGATCTTTTATGCCAATAGCAGATAGTAAAGTTCTTTGGAATAATAATAATAATAATACCAATTAAAGTTCCTTGAAATCCAAGACATTTGCATTTAATAATAGCCATAAATAATTAAGTAATATATATTGATGACTATATTAATATTAATAGTAATGATAATACTTACAATAAATTACTAATGGAAGACATTTGCAGCACACATTTCTTATACATTTACATATCTAACACCTAAAATTTGATATTTACAAACATAGCATCTTTCCTATACTTCAAAAGATGAATTTAACTTCAAAAAAGTAAGAAAAGTGCTATTTTGTTATAATAATAAAGATTTAGGTGTTATATATGTAAATATTTATATTTGGGTGTTAGATATATAAATATATAAGAATTATGTGTTATGTATGTAAATGCCCCTAATATATAAAGATAACAATAAAAATACTATTATGTTGATTTTCTAATGAATATTTGATGAGTTATGATCCACCAAAAATCCTAAAAAAAAATTTTATTAAATTAAGAAAAACGTGCAAATTTTTTGTGGAATTTCAATGACTAATCCATCATAAAAATCATCTAAATATGATGCCCATAACTATCTCAATGACGATCGAAATAGTTTATGATCAGCCAATTTTCTCTCAAACTAATGCAGATCATCAATAAATTTGTTGTTGATCATATCACTGATAGCGAAAAATATGCCAAATGGTCATCGATAAACCCCAACTTAGCCATCATTTTATAAAATCATTTAGCAATGAAAATTTTACTAGACTTCCATAAAAACTTCTACTTACTTTCACAAAATAACACAACAAAATAAGGTCATAAATAATTTTGAAATTACATATCTTAAAAATATGACACTAAATATTATTACAACATAATAATAAATACTAATATCATTATATACATAGAAATAAATGATTGTATCACATCAATTATAACAAAATAGAAAATAACCTCACAAACTCTACCTTCCTTCCACCTTCTCACTAATATTCTTCCATTTCATCAACTTCCTCTTCTTCTTCTTCTTCTTCTTCTTACTATTATTATTTATTGCTCAATTCTTTTATTAAAATGCTTTATAATTAACAAAATATGTAAAAAAATGCACCATATATGCATGTTTTTTTTTTACTTATTCTTCTTTTTTGTGTAAAATTTATGGAACTAAGCCACTAATATGGAAGAACCTACATATCCTCTCACAATCAAAGACCTAATTTTGCCAAATTTTAATTTTTTTTATGAACATAATCTGACCTACCCTAAGATCTTTACAAATCTAAATATGCTTCCTAATTTATAAAGGTCTCTCTCTTATCTCATAAATGTCTGTGAATATATCTATCAAACGAGTTAAACCTCATTGCTCAAAATTTTTTATCATATCTCAATCTTGGGGCAGCCAATGGCAACCCTCATGTAAAATAAAAAAATATAACACTAGTTTGAATCAAGTTCGATCCAATTCAAATTTGAATTAGTGTGAGGGACTTCCTCATCGACTGAAAGTGAGATGCATTAGAAAAGAAATATAGTATGAAGTAAATTAATATATTTCTAATGTTTTTGATTGAAAGATCTATTAATGTAGGAATTTAAATTTTTATTGTTCAGTAATGCAAATTAAAATATGGTTGGTGGTGACAATGGTAGGCAGTGAAGTGATAGGTAGTATGTGGTGCGCACCGTGGTTAACGGTGGTCTGGTGATCGGCGACCGGCGTGGTTGGCGGCGGCAATGCGGTTTCGGCTGATGGTGGTCATGGCTGGCGGCTAACTAACACTTTATGTATTTGGAACTCGCCCAAATCGGGCGTATTCCAAATACACTCAAAATGACCATTATAATCACGAGTTTGGTTTACATTTATTTGGAATGTTGCATTCCAAATACACGCTGAACTTTTCAAGCGTTTGGTTCAGTAAAGTAAAATTTCAGTGTATTTTAATACACCGAAATGTATTTGTATTTGAATTCACCAAATTTGGCGAATTCCAAATACATAATGATAATAAGTGCGGTGGCCAGCGGCGCTATCCCTGCAGCCACCCACCTCGTTGCCGTCCACGGCCGGCCAGCCCGCAACCCTCCGCCAGCCATCATCGCTGAAGCGCGCAGCCCCGCTCGATGTCAAAACGTTTAGTTTACTTTTCATTACATTTTCAACCAAAAGTTATGAATTTGTAAAATCTCAACCAAATAACTATAAAATCCTTTTATTTTGAATTTTTTTTACACTACATTTCTTTTTTAAATCATACCAAACAACGCCTTTCAAATACACTACAAATATATTGAAATTTTAATTTGCACCATACCAAACACTCAAAAAATTAAATTTTCCGTATTTGATTTATCTTACACTCTAAATGCACGCAACCAAACAACTATAAAATATTTGAAATAGAGATTTCAAATCCTCCCAAAATATGCTACATTTTAAATATAACAAATCAAATGATATAAATTTCAAAATTAGGATTTAATTTATATTGCATCCAAAATGCAGCTGATTACTTTAGCTAATTTTGAAGAATTTCAACTTCAATAATAGTCATTGAAAATAAGAGGTGAGAATAAATTTGAATATATATATATATATATATATATATATATATATATATATATATATAGTATTTTATTACTATTTGGTAGAGTGTAAAATAAATATAATAACTTATTTCTGCATATGATATAGACTAAAATAAATTTAGTGTAAAACTTGATGACAATGATTGTGACATTTAATTGCAATAGTGAACGATGATGATGAAGGTATAAGTGTATTTTAAAATTAGCTAAATTGATAATTTTTTAATATATAAAAAAAATTAAAATTTATTTTTAAATTTTTCATCAAATTAAATATTAATATTTAATTTTAAATTACCTTCACACAAATAATTTATATCTAATATCTAAATTTTAATTTATATATATATATATATATATTATATAAAATTATCAAAATAATATTAAATTATTAAATATGAGTAAATATGTAATTTTAGATATTAGATATATAAATATATAAAAAATTGAGTTATATGCATATAAATATTTCTTAAAATGATTATATTTAAATTTTTTTATTTCAAATAGCTATTCTTATTTAATTATAAAATTATTTCAAAATGATCTCAGTTTCTGACCCCAACGAGAGTCCCACTGCTCTTCTTCCAAAACAGGACCTCCTGCAACACTCCCGCATCATCTGCCGTACTTCTTCCGCTCACTCTTAGGTTTATCAGCTTCTCCTTCCTTCTTTATCTTCAAGTTTGCGCCCCTCGCTCCCCCTCCGAAGGCGACATGGATCGTGTGATTGACCGCGAATCTGGTGAAGGGTGATCACTGTAGCTTGATGATTATCTGATCGTTTGTTCTTCACTTCTCAAGTGTTTTTTTTTTTTTTACAGTGATCGAGTTTCTTGGACAAGTACCCCTTTTGCAGAGGCTTCCGAGTTCTTCTCTCAGGAAGATTGCAGATCTCGTCCGTGTGAAGGATTACGGTGAGGGAGAGATCCATGCTTTTAGTTTTGGTTATTTTAATTATTATTTTTTGGTCGGAATGTTTATCATTAGTTTTCGCACTTTGGCCGGGCTCGTAATTAAGTAACACAATTAAACTACCCAAAAACGGCATCGGACCAGTTGATGTTCTTGGAGGTGGCCAACTTCAGCCCGACTTGCTTCCTTTTTCTTGCATACAATCCAGAAAATAAAATAGGATTATTTACATAAATATGAAAATATCAAAGTTTATGTGTTAGATATGTAAATATATAAGGATTGTGTAGGGGCTGTTTGACTGTAGGATTTGAGCAGGATTTAAGGCGGATTTAACTTAAATCCAGCCAAATGGTTTTTTTGGACAAGTTAAGGGTGCGTTTGGGACAGCTTTTACCTTAATTGATTCCGTCAGAGTCTACACAGCATAGACTCTTTCATGTCAATGAATTACCTGAGTCATGCTCAGGCGCCTCCCTTCCCAAAAGCTAAAGCTTTCCTATTTGAAGTAACCAATGAAAAAAACTTATGTCTCTTTGATAGGAGATGGCATACTGCGTTTAGTTCCTCCTTATTATTGAAAGATCCTAAGAAGGAGAACTGAACCTAGAATTGTCAAATTGATACTGAGCTTGTGCTATCCCATATCATGACATAAGTAAGCAATTTTGAACTGTATTTAACAAAGAATAGCTCACTAATGGATCTTTACGGTGATTTCTCTATCAATTCGACTATTTCTCTTTATCCATAGAGTCTAGTATATAGGCCATACCTCTTTCTTCCGATTTTTTTGGTTCTCCCGAAGTCTTTTTCCTTGCTACAGCTGATCAAAATCGTTACTTCGGGAACTTCTGAATTACTAATTGTTTCACCAACCGCGTCAACTGCTTCATCGATGGCGGAACTCCCATGTTGTTGAGAATACTGAGAAGCATTGGGCCCCCAAACTGACTTACGACTTGGATCGAAAGTTTGCTATTTGTCCCCGTTACTTAAAAGCTTCATCAACTGTTACAAACAATCTAAACTAGCGCCTCAGCCCCGGAATCCTCAAAATGGTCAACCTAGAAAGATGGCCATGGATCCATACATCTCGATCAGAAAAGAATCGATAGAAAAAGAAAGAATCGGAGACGGATGACTCCTGCACTTTTCGCTGGTAAATACGGGATAGGATCCACACTTGCAGCTGAACTTCTTTGCCTATTTATCTAGAACCCCGTATATCTTTTATCTGCCTGAAAGAAAAGATCCCTCGGGGCCCCGGAGAAGCGTGGCTACTTCCTCCGCTACAATTGGTGGTTATGGATTCCGAAAAGGAGGGGAGCTTTCGATTTTTAGGATCGGTACCTCGGTGGGAGCCATACCTTATGGAGAGTATTTTTTGTTGAAAAACCAGTCTTTCAGATAGCACCCGCTAAGAGAAAGAAAGGGAAGAGCAATCAACCAAGAGCCATGCACACCATAAGCATACGTGGACACTAGACCGTCTATGCCCAAGGGCCAAAAGAGCTAGAACGGTCGTCTTCCTATTGAATATCAGTTAGAGTAGAAGGAAAGGTTGCGTAGCAAATAAAGAAAGAGAAAACATAGAAGCCCAAGAATTTCTATAGTTGACTCTTTGACAAAAGCAATTGTGAAGAGAGAGAGGCGGTGGGCTAGTCTCATCCAAGAATCCATGTCGAACCTACTACTCAGTGGGCGATCGCAACAGCTACATGGACCCCTTCCTTTATCTTGTTGCCAGCGAACAGAGTGGAACGAGAGTTTTGTCGAAGACCTTGGTGATACGATACCATTTTCAAATCAAATTCTCCTATCTCCCTACTTGTTACGAAGATAGAAAAGAATGATTCTAGACGAGAAATAGAAAAGAAATCAACGGACGCCATTGTGAGCTTAGATTCGACCCTTCATCTCATTGGCCTTGCTAAAGGGCATTCCCAATTTGGAGGAGGCATGCTACTAGAAGAGCTTATTCTATTCTAGACTCTTGACTTTCTGACTTTTGACTTGACTCTTTTCTTTTAATATCTTTCCTTGATTTCAGAATCAGATATTGTTTTGTTATTACACCGATGGAATAGAGAAGAAATGTGAGAATAAGGGGTTTTCATTTCTAGTCTATCCTTATTTCATATTTAATTTAGGGACAGGGAAAAATAGGGAATTTGTGGATACATCCGAGCTCCAAGATCTCGACGAAGCTCTCTCTGAGCTTCGAGAACCAGAAAGATCCTTTTTGAGTTTGAATTTTTCAGTATTTGATTAGTCGACAAAAGTCCTTTTCTAGGGCTTCCCTACCTGACTCAACCTTTTCCCTTTTTTTCCTCTAGCTAGGACTTCATTTTCAATGCATACAACCTCGAATGGCGTGAGCCGCATGCGGGGAGACCCGCACGTACGGTTTTCGGGCCGGAAAAGAAAAGTGACACTGTCATGTCCCACTCCACATTGGAAGAGTTTCTTCATCATCTTAGTGGGAATTTCCCTATCGAAGTTCTGTTCAAAAACCTCGTACGAGAACTTATATAGAGAAGGATTTCCTGCTAGCAGCAGTTCTTCCATACCAACTTAAGCCCGACTATTGGCATAACAACCGGTACACCATAGGTTGACCCAACCCGCCCTCTCGCTAGGGTTGGCTCCTGCAATTTTCCCTTTCACACCAATGGTAGATAGAACCGAACTCTCGACGTTCTAAACTCAACTCACGCACCACTTTCATCGTGAACAACCAACTTTTGGGACCTTCTTCAACCCAGGATGTGATGAGTCGACATCGAAGTTCTCGCTTTGCTTTTACGAAAGTAGTCGAATCAAAAGTTCATTTTGGCTACTTTTTTTACTTTAGAAAATTTTGTGGTGAAAAAACAGTTTTGAGAATCAGAGCTGTTAGAGTGTGGTGACTGTCAGAAAGTTGCTTATTGAATTTTAAAAGAAAAATATTTGTAACACACAACAATTTTTTCAAAAAGCTACAATTACACAAAACATACCCTAAATCAGCTGCTTTTGTAATCCCGTTAAAGCCGCTTTCGCAAGTTAAATCTGGATTTGCTAAATCCATTGGTAGCGGTTATGGGATTTAGAGAGAGAGCCGAAGGAGGGTGGGAGGGAAGACGATGATTACCTTCGCGACGTCTCCCTACTCTTTTTCGGACAGTAGCGAATCGGAAGGAGTACAAAGACAAAGGGTTTCGAACGCCGAAATCCCCTCAATCCCTTCCCATTTTCGGTTTATTATTTTTATTTTGATTTGTTTTTAATTTATATAATGATTAATTAATATATCATCTTAGATTAATTATAATTTAATGAAATTAGATGTAAATGATATAGGCTTATTATTTTATGATTAATTAATGGATTTGTAATCAATTGATGTATTATATTATGATAATTATATTTAGTTAATTTACTTATGATTATATTATTTTTATGTAAATAAATTAAATAAAAATTATTATTTATTTCATTTATTAGATATCCTCAATCATAATCTGAACACAGGCGAAATATATATTTTGTTGGTTAATTAAAGAATATTTAAGTAGGCTATGCTAATTGCTATCATTTATTATTTTTTTCATTGTATTTTTGTAACTTTCATTCGAGTATTATCAAATATTATTTGTTGTAGTTTTAATTTGTGTGTGATTTGAATATTGTCATATACATCGCTATTATATTTTTAATTACTTGGCTTACTTTTTCTTGATTTATTTGTTTAATTAGTTTTTTTTTTTAATTTTATTTTGTGATAAAAATAACCTCTAAATTTTTATTATTTAATATTAAATGAAATAAATAACTTAAATCCTGATATAAATAACCAAATAGTAGAACAAAATTTAACTGGATTTAAATATCAACATTCCAAACATTTTTTGGATTTAACTTTCACAGGATTTATTAAATTCGGATTTATTGGATCTATTAAATCCTACTTGAGTTAATTCCTGTGTGCAGCCAACACCCAAACAGCCCCGTAGTATGTATTTAAATGCTCCAAAATAGGTGGGAATTTGAATAGCTAAATAAATTTGATGGCAAAGAAGAATATATATATATATATGTTTTTAGTTGGGAGTGTTGAGTGCTGAAGCACATATTTGAAAAAGGAGGATTCAATCCATGTAACTTGGTGGTAATTTTCAAGCTCTTTAACAAGTAAACTTGCCAATGCCCACAAAGAACACTTAAACCTAGGGCAAAGAGGTTCCCATGAAAATGAGAAAGTGAGGATCACTCACCTTTACCCATCCGAAGGTATTAATAGGCTTTTGATTGAGGATGCTACCTTGCACATTGTATGGTGAAGGGATGATCGATGTCATGTTCACGTTTTGTTGGACAAAACAGTCCCCGATCAATAGTAGTTTTGCCATGTATGAGATTCACATTGAAACATTATTTATTCGATAATGATGAATGAGTTGATGGAGGCCAATACCAACAAAAAAATGTGATGATGGAATCTAAATTGAATGATCGGTTGATTGATTTGAGACCAATGCCAATGATTGAATTGTATCACCGGATTTACATTAGAAGATTTGAGATTGGTGTTAATTGAAAGCTCTTTAGTAAAATTGATTAGTGAGTTGATATAAAGCTAATAGGATTGAGTAGCATTAGAGTTAAGATCTAAAAGGACTAATGCCTTATCCAAACTCAACTGCACATGAGCACAAATCATGATATCATTGATTTGATGCTAGAATCATGTAAGAAGTGGTTTTTAAAGTCATGTAAACATTTGATTATAAGATGATTGGGTGGAGCAATAGGTGAAGTATTAAAACTAGTGGATGTCTAGGAGATAAGGATGTTTGTGAGAGAGGTTTGTGAAGAGATTATATGGGTAGAACTGATATTTGGTGGTTTTAGAGAGTTGAGTAGCGGTGGATGATGAGGTATGGTAGGGTGCTTGAAGCTGAGTTTGAAGGGAGGAATGCTAAAAATAAGGATCATTGTTAGGGGTGATTGTGATGATGTCTTGGTTGAATGTTGGGTGTGTAGCAGTAGATCTTTGTAGGGTAGAATATCTTCACTAAATAAGACGGGGTGTGTGATATAGTATTTGTCATCAATGGTATCAAAGCTTTTGCAGTCTTTTTAGGAAGGAGCGATACCAAGGAATATGCATCTTGTAAATTATGGCAAGAGCTTATATGATGAATACGAATAAAGCCATGAAAACCATTGACAAACAAAAAATTTAAGATTTGAATACTGCTGACTTGTTTTTTAAAAGAGTGAAAAATGTGACAGGTGTTTAGTAGTAGTGGGGAGATGGTTAATGAGATAGACTGCTGCTAGTTGCATGTCCGCCTAAAATGAGTGGGGTAGGTGAATATCAAGAAGAAGAGTTTGGATAGTGTTGAGGATATGGCAATGTTTGCACTTGGCTACCCCATTTTATTATGTTGTATAGGTGTATCAGTGATGGATTCTCCTATTATAGAGGAGCTATTTAAGATTTTTATTGATGCATTCACTACTATTATTTGTGCAGAGAGCTTTGATGGGATATTGAATTTATTTTTTCATTTGTTTTTAAAATGGATTATACATAGTGGTTGTGTTGGATTTCATGAACAACGATAATAATCAAGAATAACATGTGGCATCATCAATAGAAGAGATGTAATATTTATTACTATTTAGCGAGGGGATTGGGGAGGGCCTTTTTATATCAAAGTGGCTGTACATGGGGACGAACTATGTGACGTAGATACTTGAAATGGTAGACAATGACATTTAGACATTTTGTAAGAAGTACATGATATAAGTTTTAGAAATGAAGTATATGTAGTGGAATTGTTCTTAACAAGATTAGAAGCAATGGAGAAGGGATGCTTGAGTTTGTGATGGCAAAGTTTTTGGATTAGCTGAGTGGAGATTAATGTTTGGGCAACAAAGGATGGGTTGCTGGAATGAAACATGTAGAGTCCCTTGTGGCATGATCCTTTAAGAAGATTTTGTTTGGTCTCATGTCTTTTATGATGTAGTCATTAGCATTGAATGAAATGGAGTAGGAATTATTGTTAATGAGTTGTTGGACAAAGAGAAGGTTATATGAGATGTTTGAGGAATGAAGAATTTTGGTTAGAGTAATCTTACTGGTGGAAGTTGACAAGATTCCCTGACTGGTGTTTGCTATTGGAAGGTTGTGGCCTTGTCTAAGATCACATGCTGTTGGCCATGATGGTTTTGGAGATTGGAGAGAAGATTCTAGTTTAAGGAAAGATGAGGCATTGCTCGGGTATCTTGAACCCGAATATTGAGTGCGTTTGTGTTTCTTGTGATGAGAGCATACTGTGCAGGTGGTTGTCTGGTGTGGATGAGTTCTTGTCTATCTCAAAATTGGCTACAATGTGATTAGGCTTATCTCAAATATTGTAGATAAGCATTAAGGAGGCGGTGCTGCCTCTTGAACTTGTGGATGGCATATGTCTAGCTCTAGTGTTATGACCTTTGAGGGATGCTTTGATAGGAGAATGAGATTGGCCATGGCTTTTGTTGGTACTGAGAGCAGTTGGTGGGGCCATTGGGTTGAAGGTGCTTAGGTTCTTGGGAGGCTTTGGTGTAATATTACTTTCTTTGCTAAAAAAATAGTGGGTAGAGGTTATTTGGGCTAAGAGGTTGGGGATCGGTTTGAATAGCAATTTTGATGGCTTGGTAGGATTATGGTAGATTGTTGAGCATGTAGAGTTTGATGTCCTCTGGGTCCAGTGGTGTGCAGATTGCAGCTATGAAGTAAGCTTTAGTTTTGATAATAGAAGTATTGGGTCATTGTTTGATCCTTCATCGTGATATTGTGGAGTTTGTACTTGAATTAGATTATGCAAACTTGGTTGGTGGACTACATGTGTCTCTCAATGGTAGTCAAATTTCATGGCAAGTATCAAGAGAGAGTACATAATATAGAAGGGAAGGGAGATGATGGAGTAAAGAATTCAGCGAGGTTTTGGTTGATGAGTTGCTAGGTGTTGTATTGTGCGTTAAGGATGCTGAATCATTTTCTTGAAGGAGTTATTTTGGTGGACATGGTGTCGTGCCATCAAGTACCCTTTGCACACATTAACATGAAAAAATTAAGAGTTTGAGCTCGTCATTTAGGGTGATTCTTGGAGACAAGTTGGAGGTTGATAATATGCTTGATGTTGGTATTAAAAACTGGAGTTGAGGGGGAATGGGAGTGTCTCTTATGTTTGGAAGAGAGGTGATGACGCTACTTGAGTGGTGATATGAGATCCGATGGGATTCATTACTCAGCGAATAAAATTGTGTTCTTGGTTACTTCACTGAGGTAGCAGGTTATGTAGGTTGTTACTCGGTTAAGAGTTCTGATACCATATTGAATTGTTGCAGCTACTATATTTAAACTTAGACAGGAAAGGAAGAAGGTAAAGAAATAAGAAGAGTTGCTGAACCTTTTTCATCAATCCATTGTAGGTCTACAGTGGTATAGCATATATAGAGACTTTTGTTGAGTTGCTTTATAGGTGTAAAGGTTTGTCATAAACTATGGAATAGGATTATTACAATAGTTTTGGTTGAACAGTCTAGAGGATAGTAAGATAGTGCTGTCTTGTGTGGCAGAGTTGGTTTTGAGGTTATGCAACAATTACTTATTAAGCATTACTATTTTAGAATCAGGAGCTTGAAAATTCAATAATTTATCTATTTTAAATCACAATCTTTCTTTTATTTGTGTCCCATGTTTTACTTATGCATTACCCATTAATTAAGCATTACTATTTTAGAATCAGGAGCTTGGAGAGCTTATAAATATATATTCCTTGTTCTTTTTAATGTTTCATGTTTATCTTCTGTGGATCAGGTCTATTTTTATATCTCAATATTCAATAATTTATCTATTTCAAATCACAATCTTCCTTTTATCTTTGTATGCCATGCTTTACTTATTCATTGCCCTCCCCACCATATATATATATATATATATCACAAACACATGTATCTAATATATATTAATCATTGCATTCTTTTATAGGTCGTGGGGAGTATGTAGTCCGTGAAGGGGAAGTTGGTGAAGGACTTTACATCATCTGGGATGGCCTGGTAGGACTACTCTTCTTTGTTTTTTTGTGACATCTAGGGATATTCACTTCATGTCTCTGGTAGGTTGCTTTTTCCATAATATTTTGGTCATTTGACTAACAAAAAGTATGCTTATCGACCAAAACTTAAAACTTGCATAATACTGACTGTTGGTGAACTGTCCACACATTTGGAATAAGGTATCTTATATGCTTCTTGCATATCCTCTAAATCCTGTTTTACTTGGCTCTTGTTTTAATTCTTTCATGGAAGGTGGTGGTACACTTATCATACCTTCCTTTGATTTTCTTATTTACATATTGTGACATCGATGCCAACAAAATCAACTGAGTTCCATAGCACAACAAAATCATCTTATTTTTAATATATACATGTATTTTCCAACATTATTTTTATGGGGTAATATCATGTAACTTTCCCCTTTTCTAGATTTTGTAAAATTATTCACTACACTAAAATAAATTCTCATTCTCAATGTGTTCATGTTTTTATGATATTTCTTATATTTTGCAGCATAGTAGTCTAATTTCCTTTGCTTCTGGTAATTATCATCAAATATTTATGTTTGGCAGGCTGAAGTTTCTGGCTCTGTTAATTCAGAGGAAGGAAACCGTCCAGAGTTTCAATTGAAACAACATGACTACTTTGGATATGGTACAAATATCCTTCTTTTGATAGAAAAATTTGAGTGTCTTTTTGCATTTCCAATATATATTGTTTATAATTTGTTATTGTTTATGTGAGTTCAATTATTACTGTCATCATTAACCACTTCCTGATTATTTGGGATTAAATAATGAAGCGTGTGCTCTTTTAGGAGGCCATTGTGTTGTGTCAGATGCTGACAAATCATTTTTCATGCATCTACTATTAAAATGTGTATGCACGAGTTGTATGAAGTACTTCAATTTATGCTTCCTGTGAAACATGAAACGAAAATATCACATCACAACATAGTTGTAGCTGGAACTTCTTTTAATTGTATTAAATTTAATATTTGAAAAACTTACATTTAATAAAATAGCTGGCTACATTTGGAGCACTAAGCAACATTTAATTCAATTAACAAGATTTATAGCAACTTGGGGCAGTAGTTTTTATTTATTTATAGCGTTCAGGAAACTGTTTGACCCATTTTCATAGTATTTCCTCTGAGAATAGTTAACTTTATACCATATGCCTTTATTATATTTGAATTCACGCAACTCTGTCCACCCACGGTTTCTGTAAAAGCAGTTTCCTCATATTTATGACAGTTGTGCATTGGTTTTTAGAAGAATTAAAGCTAATATTATCTTCATTGCAGCCAGGAGGTTGCAGATTTTGGCTTGGGAGGGCTTTTTTAGTCGTTTTTGCTTTTGAGATTCAATTTTAATTTTGATATCCGTTTGAATAGTGCTTTTTTGAAACTGCGTTTTAGCTTATCTCACTAAAAGCTCGTTTAGCCTTTTCAAAAAAGAAAAGACAAATTTTTTTCGAAATACTTTTAAATGAAACGGAATCCAAAAGTTTTAGCCAAACAAGCTTTATTCGGTCAACTGGGCTTACGTTCACTGACCCATTCTTCCCTAGAGATCACAATCGTAGGAGCATAACATTGGCTTTAGTGAAGCTGAATTTTAACAGTTGCTATATTATAACGCCTCATATTGTTTCCTTGACACAGATGGTTCTGTTCATCAAGTCAACGTAATTGCCTTATCTAAGGTAGTCGCTTATATCTTTATGTTTTCTTATGCTTTTGATTTTTATAGGTCTGGATCTGCAAGAAATATCTTTTAATTGGTATTTTGTAGCAGTTAACCTGTTTACTACTACCGCATGGAAATAAAGACTTACTGCAGCCAAAATCAATATGGAACGCTGATGGAACTCCAGAAGATTTTTCACTGGTTGAACATATTTTACATCTGGAGCCTCTTGAGGTTAGTATGACATTTCAAGGACTTGCTAAATTGAATTACAGTTTTATTGTTTATCATATGCCCAAAATCACTTTGATCAAGCCTTTGTCAACTTCTATATGAGGTCATTCTAATGTGCCAATCAATTAGTACTAGACTGGTGACTAAATATCATCAAGCCTAAGGTCAACTAGAAGAAGTCCTCCTTGCCATTGGATACTTATGAATATTAATCAATCCAAGAATGAAGTAGCATGAAGTATTTCAAGCATCTCGTCAATATACTCAGCCTAGAAGTTGGCTAGGTAGATCTACTCAAACACCCTAATTTAGTAATATGCTAGTGTGGCTAGGGACTTCGCTTGGGCCCATCGTATATTTGGAAGGGACTAAATTCACACCAAAGACTCTTAAAGGCCATGGCTAGCATATCTCTTATTTTATGGAAGGCCTTCATTAGGTCACTTTGTATTATTCATATATCTACCTTGATGTAACTTTTCTATTTTTCTCCCTACCCACACTTATAAGTAGGGGGTTGGAGTGCAAGACTAGAAAAAAGAACAGAACTTATTGTCTCAAGTTCCCTACTTTATGGCAATATGAAGTCATAGAGTACTCTCCCTCTCTCTCTTAATTTTTTAGCCAATCTTACAAGTAAGGTCTAGATGTCACTTATAGACAAAATCAAATCTAACATTCTCTAATGTGTGGTGATGCGATGTTACGAACTAGGAGTTAAGCATTGCAAGTATAGAACAAGGAACAACAAGAAAGTGAAGTGGATATAGAGAACAAGAAATTTATGATCAGCCAACAGCTCACTTAGATGGAAGAGGGGATCATGAGGATGATTCAATGCGCAAGTGCCTAGAGATGCTCTTAATGTAGATATCCTTGATGTTGTACCCATAGACTCCTAGCTCCCACGATAACCTATGAACCTCCACACATTGTCCTGACAACTATTGTCTAGAAAATGGATACATGATCGCTAAACCAAGAAGGGTCTATATAAGATGGCCAGTGCTGACTAGTAGATTTTCTAGAGAGATTTGCCAAGACAAATCTTTAGAAAAATTTAAGATTTCTCATCTCAATTCCTTTAGGGAAAAAATTGACTCATCCAATCATGTTACCTACTTTGAGTTAGTTACCTTTCTTTTAAACTTTAATGATGAAATAATTTGATAAGTATTTATTTAGGCATTTACATACATAACACACAATTCTTATATATTTATATAACACCTAAACTTTGATATTTACATATATATAACACCCAAATCCATAATATTACATTAAAAATAGCACAATTATTAATTTTTAAACTTAAATGCACATTTTCAAGCATGGAAAGGTGTTATATTTATAAATATCAAACTTTAGGTGTTAGATATGTAAAAGTATAAGAATTGTGTGTTATATATGTAAATTACCC
>CM038223.1:1375000-1486229 GCA_021442155.1 Cymbidium sinense | reverse complement strand
GTTCAGTTGCATTGTGCTCAACACCTCTAAGCTAAGTGGTCAAAAAATTCCATACCTTGCGGAGGTGATCGGTGCTCAAGCTCGATGAGGTAAGTTTAGTGGAGGCGAAGCCATTTGAATTCCCCAGGATTGGGTGGATCAATGGGTAGACCAACTCATGCTTGGCTTACTTTGATCAATTGAGCTCTTCCTTGCCTCTAGAACTTGAGAGAACTTGGGCAAGTTTGACTTGACCTTTGATGGGTGTGCAAGAGTGATTGGATTCAAATGGGTGTAGAAGAAATTGGATTCACTCTACCTCCCTATTTTTACAGTGCAAATGAAATAAGAATTCTAATCCTCTCTAAGAGCTTGGAGTGCTCTCGATGATTTCTCAGGTTCACAGGCTTCATGAGAGTGAATCAAATTTCATTGACTTAGGTGGAGTATATCTCCCCCAATGATAATCGGACGGTCGACACCTCCTTTGCCATTTTGATCCAATTGATGAGATTGGAGAGGTTGTTTTATTTTCTCTTTGCACATGGGTTTGAGGCCATGGGATTGCCAACCTCCATGTGCATCAAATTGAGCTTAGGAGGGAGTTTGAAAACTCAATTTTGAGCTAGGTGGTCGGGTTTGGTCTAGGGACCAAATGGGCTGACCCAAACCCATTGGGTTGGGTGCACCACTCATCATTAAGTCCCCTTGAGCTTTTAGGAAAGCCTCAGTGATTGTGAAAGGGTATGACCAAAATACCCATGGTATAGGCCAAAATTTGTTCTATGGCCTAGGGTAGATGGTCATTTTGCTATTTTACTTTGGACATGTTGGGTATGTGGAGAAACTAGGTTTGGCCAAGTTTCATTGGATTTGGAATCCATTTGATAGGGTTTGGCTCATGTTGACCCATTTAGACAAAATGGGTCAACTTGGGTCAAGTTGACCAATAGGTCAAATTGGGTCAAACAAGGGTTGGGTCAAGTTCATATGACCATTTGAAATAGTGGCTTTGGTTTGATTCAATTTGGTATATATTTGATTTTGGCTCATATGACTTCATTTAGGTCAAATGGATCAAGTTGACCTATTTGACTCATTTGACCTATTTGAGGTAGGTCAAGGGTAGGTTTAGGTTAGGTTAGTCAAATGGAATGGATTGTTATCTTTGTTTCCAATCAATTTCGATTAAGTTCAATTTTGGCTCAACATGACCCATTTAGGTCATGTTGGGTCTAAGGGCAATTGAAGCTTTAGTCAAGTTCCACAAGTGATTTGGAATGGACTTGACCCATTGGTTTCAATCAATTTGGCTTATATCAAGTTTTTTACACATTTTGACCTTTAGGTCAAAATGGGTCAACTTGGTCAAGTGGGCTAATTTGAGCTAGGTTAGGCTCAAATGTTGGCTTGGTCAAGTTCAAACATAGTCATGAGTGAACTTAGATCAATGGTTTCAATCAATTTGGCCTATGTTGGATTTTGGCTATGTTAGGTTTCATTTTAGGTTAAGTTGACTTTACCCTTAAGTTTGACTTAGTTTGACCTAATTTAATTGATTGATCATCCCATGATGATTGTTGATCATGATGAGAGACAAATATGAATTTGGTTCAATAATTTGGTTAGGATCAAAGTTGGCTCATAAGGGTACTTTAGGTCACTTTGGGTCAAGTGAGCCTAAGTGGGTCAAATGGTTTTGGTCAAAGCTTGATTTGAAGTTGATTGATCTTGTATATGGACTTATGATTGAAATATAAATCCATTTATAAGTGGTTTGAAGTCAAATGGGTTTTGATCCATTTGAAAATTCATATTCAAAGGAAGAATATGAAATGATTTTGGGTTTGATTTTTTGATGGTTTGATTGTTTGATTGAGGTTTGGATTTATATGAGCTCATGATTGTAGGATTGATTAAACCATAGAAAATCAAGATTTGTCTTGATTTGATAGAGATTTGGCTAAGTCCAAGATTTTTGACTTGAAAGGCTTTGATTTTGAGTGGATTTGAGTTTGATTATTGAAATTGGTTTCGATTGTTTGAATTTATATTTTATTTATATATATGAATATAAATGAGAATATAAATTGATCGTGAGAAAATTTCAATGAATTGAAGTTGTCTAATCATGATTTAGGTTAAATCCATTAAAGGGAATTTAAAGGATTTAAGAAAAAATTTTAATTAGAAATTTAAGTTTTTAATTGGATTGGATTTATTTATATTTATATTTCATTTATATATGAGAATATAAATGAGGATATAAATAAGTTTTGAAAAAATCCCATGGGTTTGAATAGGTTTGATCAAGATTTAGGCTAAATCCATTAAAATTTAAGGATTAGGAATTTCAAGGATTTTAAATTTGGAATTTAATTTTGCCTTTGATTTGATTGATTTATATTTATATTTTATTTATATATGAGAATATAAATGAGGATATAAACAAGTTTTGAGAAAATCCTAAGGATTTGAATTATTTGATCAAGGTTTAGGATTGATTTTGGCTAAGTCCTTTAATGGAAAATTAAAGGGACTTAAAAATTTTCATGATTGATTTGGGTGAGTTTGATTTGATGGGTTTGAACTTATATTTCATTTATATATGAAAATATAAATGAGAATATAAATGATCATGAGAAAATCTCAAAGATTTGAATAGGTTTAGATCATAGTTTTGGTTAAGTCTTTAAGAGGCTTAAGGACTTAGAAAATTTGAACTTAAGAATTTTGATGGATTTTGATCATGGGTTTCAATCATGGATTGAATCATGGATTTCAATCATGGAATTGATTTGAGTTTAGAAAATCAAATAGAATTGATTTGGGGTTTGACTTGAAAGAAGGAAAGTGTGGAAAGTTCTAAGCTAAGTGGGAAATTTCCACCAGGCATGACTATTCTATGGCTAACTCTTCAGTCTTCTGGGGGTGGTTTGAGTATCCACCTAATCACTAGATGTGTCTTAAGACTAAGGAAGTAAGTCTAAGATGAATCTATGTGAAGATGGAGGTGTTGAGCTCATTAAAAATGAGGTCAACAAGACAAATTTTCAACAAGATCAAAACCACAGCTAGGTGTTGCCTTTGAGGAGCTACAAGAATGGAGGAACAGCTCAAATCCTTTAGCATTTACTAGGGGATAGCCAAGAAGGGCAATTTTGGATGAAATCATTGATATCAACAACGGATAGAGTTAATTTTTTTGAAGAAACTCATAGAACTTCCTTATAATATAGAAATTCCTTATCCATCATCCTAATATGGATCATGATATCTTGTCGACTACACATTCTACTCATATTGTCGACCAACTTTGAATTACCTCTTTGATGAGATTGAATTATATTTCATAGACACCGAGTTATTGAGATGAAATATATAATGCCTGTTATGAATTTTTCTAGATAAAAATATAGTTCAACTCCATTCGAGTATTCAGAATTTTCTTCCTTGATATGGTTCTTCAACAACCGATCTTGGTGGTTTAAATTGCCTAACATTGAACCTTATGATGGAACATCTAATCCTTATGAGCACATCGATCATTATAGAACTATTATGCATATTCAACAAGCTCTTAATGCTTTGCAAATTTTTCCAATCACTCTCAAAGGATAAGCTCATATTGGTTCTATTCCCTCACCCAAGGGACCATTCTCAACTTTGCTCATTTGGCTAAACTCTTTGTGAACAATTTGTCTCAAATTGAAGAATCATCAAAGACTTTTCTCATCTTTATAAAATTTGCCAAAATGAAGGAAACCTTAAAGAATACTTTCAAAGATTCTTTTTTGAAGCTCACAAATTCAGGAGTAAATCCATACTGTCTTCTTGGAGGTCTTGATCGACCTACTCTTCACTAATGCAAGAATCTGATTCGATCTTACGATGATCTTGATCAGTAAGCACAAATTGTGTTGATGAAGCTTTTCTTTCATAAGACAATTTGAGAATAACTCTGTAAGTACTCATCAAAGATGTTACAATATCTCAAATAAAAAAATAAAATATTCAAAGATGGATGATATTACAATACTAGTTTTACTCCACTAAATATGTAGGACCAATATCATAATGGAGATTCATAATTTTGAATCACAAATTAAAAGTGAAATTCAAATGGCAAAATCAATCAAATATTATCACTTTCATCATTGAAGGGCATTCAAGCTGAAAGATGCATTCATCAATGGAAGAAATTGAATGTTTAGTATATGATGACATCTAGGATGCTACTTGTTGAGGTATACATATTATCAAAAGGGAGGAATCATGATAAAGAAATTGTTGGGTTATTAAGTAATATCACCAATACTTATCTAAGGAAAGATCTCATAAGTGACTAAAAGTTAAGTTTCTTTTTTCTCTATGAAAAAGTTTAAAGATTTTATTTTCTAAATAAGTTTTATTATCAATGAAAATTTTCTTTCAAGAAAATCTTAAAAACATACCATGGGAAGCCTATATGGGGCTGGTCACGGATGATGTACTCGCAAGAAAGACCTCATGAATGCAAGTGGTAGACAAAGTATCCACCAATAACCCTTGGGAAGGCACGCCCTTGAGGAAGCCTTGATGGGAAGCTAGTAGTGGACAATGTCCTCACTAGAAATACTCCAAGAGAGTAAGTGGCAGATAGGGTCTCCACTAATCAAAAACTTAAGAAGATAAAGATGCAATTTATAAAATCTTAGAAAACAAAAGCCTCAAAAGATCTGATACATTAAAATCAGAAGGAAAAAAGCCTTATAAGGTAAATTATATTAAAATCAAAGGAAAAAGCCTTAGAATCATATACATTAAAACCTCAAAGAAAACTTCAAGGTATAACATCAAAATTCTCAAAAGGCAAAAGCCTCAGGAAGGTCATGATTAAAATCTCGGATGATAAAGCAGAAGGAAAAAGCCTTAGAAGGTAAGCATAAAACCTAAGGAAAAAAACCTGAGTGCAATTATGTTAAAATAAGATAGTCTAAATCTTAAATCAAAATGAAGGCATAAGCCCCAAGATACATCAAAATATAAATACAAAGCCTCAAAATATTGTATATGAAAATCTGGAGATATACATAAGTCATAATCCTTTTTGTCAAAGTCTAAAAGGATATATAATTCTTTAGTCATTGGGGACAAAATTTTTTAGAAAATATTTATCTTTTATATTGAGGGGCAAGGCCTTAGCAGGGCATAAAAGATAAAATTAAAGCATGAATTTGGGATACGTGATGCCTAACTAGGTCAGTTTCAAACCTCGGGATTGGAGAGAACTGGAGCTTGGGAGGGGGTCGCACACCATCATAAAAGTAAGTGGAGGATTCACATTTAAATTTGAATCACTAAAACACGAAATATGTGCTAGCAGCTGAATTCTAAATCACACTAGAGCCTTGTTGACCTCATTTTGTAGTGAGCTCTCAACTCCATCATAGATTTGACTCTTATAAACACTAGTTCCTTGGTCTTAAGACACTTCTAGTGATTAGGTGAACACTTAACCTAGCCTAAGACTTAGAAGAGTTAGCCATAGGAATAGGTCATGCCTTAGGTTTAGGAATTTGCCTACCTATGGCCTTAAACTCAATCCTTCCTTTTCAAAGCCAAATCTCAAATTCAAATCCAAATTATAAATCCAAATTCCAAATCAATGATTGAAACCCATAATCAAATTCAAATACCAATCTTTTTCTAAGTCATAATCCTTCATACTTAGCCAAAACTCCTTCAAACAACCCAAACTTAGTTGATTTCTTTATAAATCAATCATTCCTTCATTTATATTCACAAATGAAACAAATCCGTTCAAAATCAAATCAAATCAAACTAAATCCAAATCAAAGTCCTTTCTTTTAATGGACCCACCTCATAAGCAATCAAATTTCAATCAAATCAAGACTCAATTTTCTATAAATCAATCATTCATTTATTTATATTCATAAATATAAATATAAACATCAATAACCAAACTAAATCAAACCAAATCAATTTTCTTAAGCCTTTTTTCATCCTTCTTAGTCAAATTTACTTTAAATCACTCCAAACTCAAGTGATTTTCTTATAACACATTTATATCTTCATTTATATTCAAAACATAAATGAAATATAAATCTAAATCAAACTAAATCAAATCAAATCAAATTTAATTTTAGTCTTTTTCAATCTTGAACTTGGCTAAATGATCAATCAATTCAAAACTCATGGATTTCTTTATTAAATTATTTCTTCAATCACTTACCCAAATAAACATAAAACAATTATCAAAAAAACCCAAGTCAACTTTCAGCCCATTCCTTTGACTTGAAATTTTGAACCAAATCATGCTGACCAAACTTGATTGGATTTATATTTCAATCTCATATGTGAGTTCAATAAACTTGAATCAAGCCATCAAACATTTGATCCATTTAGGACCACTTGACCAAAGTGACCTAAAGACCCTTATGAGCTAAGTTCTAATCCAATTGGATTGAACTAACATCAAATCTCATCATGATCAACAATCATCATGGGTGATCAATCACCTTAAATTGGGCCAAACCAAGTCAACCTTTAACAAATGAAACCTAAATTGGCAAAACCCACCATATAGTGATTGATCATTGACTCAAACCCACTCAATGATTTGACATCAATGACCTCGATTGAGCCAAACCAATTTGTCCATGATATGTTGACCCAAATTGGCTTAAAAAGCAAAATGTGTTAAATAATCACTTGATACAAATTGATTGAAACCAATGGGTCAAGTTCATTCCAAATCATTTATTGAAATTGACCAAAGCCCTTGGCCAATTTGAGTGGTCAACTTGACCTTGCAAATTGACCTAAAGGGTCAATTGGCCAAAATCAAATTAATTTAAAATTAACCAAAAAAAGCCTACAATCATTTTAAATTAACCAATTGAATATGAAACCTAACCCCAACCTAATTTGGTCAAATGGGTCAAATTGGTCAACAGACCCATTTGACCTAAATGAATCATAAACTAAAATCAAACCTAAATTAAATTAATCAAAATAAGAACCAAATTCATTTAAACTCCCAATCTTGGTTTGACCCAATTTGACCTATTAATTTACAACTTCCCAAGAATTTATTTTGACCTAAATGAAATAAATCACCCAAAACCAACTTATCAAATACTCAAACCAAATAACATTTCCCAAAATCCAAATTCATAACCCAAGTAATGAGCCATTGGACAAACCCTTTCTTCCTTGGATCTTCACATTAACAAACAAATTCTCCCCATCTGATAGCCCCAAGCACTCAAGTGAGGCTCCTCGACCCACCTAGCTCCCATAGGTGTGGGACCAATGGTTGACTCTCCTCATTACAAGGCCAAAACCCATGGATTCAAGCTAAGAATGTTTGCACACTTGGGCACATAGGACTCCCTCCCACTCAAGTGAGCCACATGGAGTTAGACATGACATCTAACACCCTGACGGTGGTCAGTGGCAATAACCATTCCTCATCCTTCAAGATTTTGGGGTATACTCCCCAAATTAGTAATTCACATGGATTAGATGAGGTTTAGAAGAATTTTGAAACCCCCCTTTCCAAGCGATAAAGCCTCCATGATCATTTTCTCATGGCGAAATAGGATAGCCATTTTTTTGATCAATACCCCATAATTAAACCTTTCATGTCAAGCCAAGTTGAGCTTGCCCAAGCTCCCTTTCCCAAGCTCCAAAGGAAGAGGAAGACTCACCTAGATCAAAGGAGCACACTAAGGAGGTTGGTCCATAGAGCTATCCATAACCTCAAGCTAGACTTTCAAGCTTTATCTCACGATGAAGCTCCTCCAAGGGAATCGAGGTCGATGATCACCTTTAACAAAGTTAGATATTTTCTGATCACTAAACTCTATGTGTGTTGGTCCTTTGTGAAAGAAATGTTAATGGCATGAGATTTCAACCGTTAGATGTGCTTTCCATTTGGGTTAGATGTTGTGTGCAAAATTTCATCCCAATTCGAGCTTAGTCGAGCTCGGATCATGGCCTAGAACATGGACGGTCTCCATGGATCATAGGCTTTCGCAGGGATAGATCTTTGGCCATCCATCGGCGTGTTTTTGATGGATGGCCAAGATTAAACACATTCTTTAGATCTAATTTTATCCTTTTAAAATCACAGATTAAATCCTAGCCATTCGATCCTTGAGCGGTGGAAAAGCGGCGTGGCGCCACCACGATGCTATGATGATGTTTAAGTGGCCACTCGGCATGGCGCATGTAAAGCATGCATCGGCAGCCTTGCACGTAGATTAAGGGATTAATTAGGTATTAAATAATTTAATTAATTCTCTAAACTTCTAAAATTCATATCTCTCTAAAAAAAAAAAATATAGGTAAATTGCTAAGATAATTCAATCTAAATATATCTTTCTAGTTTTGAGTTTTATTAGAATCTTAATTTGCTAATTACTCTAATTAATCCTTGATTAATCTCAAACTTCTTGAGTGTATTTTGGGGATGACTTCTGCCTCCCTAATTTTCTTGGGATTTATTGGTGGCTTAATTGGGAAAATTGCTAATTCATTTCTAATTACCCTTATGTAATTAAGGATAATTAAGGGTTTGATTAGTGGTTTAATCCTTTGTTGAAGTTGATTAAGGTTTGATTCTGAATAGAGGTTTAGGGAATAATTTTGGGGCATTTCTCAGCTACTCCCCCTTTTCTTTCTTAATCCCCTCTTAATTAAGGGTTAATTCACTAATTACCCTCTTAATTAATTTCTTAAAATTTAAAACTTTCTATAACTTAATTAATCTACTTTGGGTAGATGCTTGGGTGTTCAAGAGCCTAAGTTCAATTAGGAAATCAAAACTCAACTCATATGTGTGAGGGGTGTTTTGAAATTACTTAAGTTAAACCCCTTAGCAATTAATTAATCATGAAATTGCATTAGACCCCTTTCTTCTAGGTGCATTGCAAATTTAAATTCCTTGTGAGTTTTATGTCATCTCATTGGCTCATAATTATTTGGTTAACTATGCTAAGGTGGTGTAGGTAGGGATAATTAACATATTTAATTCATACCTTAACCTAATCAAAATATAAAATGAATCTAATCATCTAAAATTGAACAAAATGTCAAAACACATGTGGGAATGGGTTAGGAACAGCAAACTTAATTCACATTTTTAAAATTAAATCAAATTCAAAATAAAAATAATCATATTAAATAAACTTTTATTTACTTTAAGCTTTCTTATTTCATAAGATTGAGTTTGGGATTTAATTAAAGTGAATGTGTTTACATGCTTTCATTGCTTTAGTTCTTTTTAAATGTATGTCATATGGTTTCATGCATCCATTCTTTTCAAAATCAAATTTAAAATGAAATGTTTTCTTTATGTCAAATTGCATGTGTTGGCTAAAGTAAAAATATGAATTATTATCACTATTAAATTCAAATTATTTTCAAAATATATGAATCAATTATCAAAACTGAAAGTGTGTTACTTATATCTATTTATAAGTTTGCATGTGAGTAAAATATAAGGATGTGCTTAGTGTAGGTTTTCCTTCTCTTCTCTTTTAGTATAGTTTTGAATAGGATTTGGCAAGGTGTATGGTTCATTTGAAAGAACTTAACACACCTAATTCCATATCCTATTCATTCTATACTATCACTTAAGAAGGATACCTGCTTGCACATATAAATATGCATAAACAAAATAAATCAACCAACACCAACTTTTGCATTCTTTCTTTTCCATTCATTTCTTTTGTACACATGTTATATTTAAGGAAAGTGGTATATTAGTCTAGATAACGAGGTTATGAGGCTTTAAGTAGCCTAAGTAGGTCTTGTACCTACATCTAGTTAACAATGGCATCACTCACTTATGTCTTTCATACATTCATATGTGCATGTGAAAGTTGGATAAGAAACCCCTTTTACTTAATGAAAATCATGCATCATAAACTTTAAATTTTAGCATGCATCATAAAGTGTGTTAAACATTCCATTTGTATGTATAGATATGTTTAGGACTCATTCATATGCATGTTATACATGTTGGGAAGAAGTGATGTATGTATTTGTGAATTTAGTTCATTTTACTTAATCTTAAAATGTCTTTCTTTTTGAATGGGTTTGTTTAGAGTTTATCTAAACTTAGGATTAATTAAAACACCTAATTAAAACATTCACTAAACAAAAAAATATGAATTTACTTTAGAAATTATTTAGGTTGGAGAAGGAAAGAGAAGTTCTCTTCTCTTTCTCTTTCTTTATAACTTAGTAATTAATTGTAGTATTCACTTGAACCTAATCAAAAACAAAATAAAATCAACCCAAAATAACTAAATCATTAAATGAAACCTCCTCTAAGTTGAACATGCTTCACTTAGAAAATTCTAACTTAAAGCCATAGCTAAGCATACCACACAAACCTCAAACACACATTAGGCTAAGTCACCACTTCTAGCTTTAGGTTAGGGGCGGTGCATGGTTTGATGCTTGCTTTTGTTTTGTGATATATTTTAGTGGATGTTAGGGATGTAGCATAGAATGGATAGTAGGCGATCTTAGTCTCCATTTACGCAGGGATTGTGTTAAGGGTGCTATAATAAATAAAAATATAAATTGCTTTTCTTTGTGCAGTGCTTATACCCTTAAGCATAATCCAATAGGCTAGGTGGACTTAGTCACCCATGTGTGGGGTGATAAGTCCAATATACATGCTTGGGATTTGGTGGTTTGTTTAGCTAATCTCTATTTTGTAGGTGTTAGCTAGATTTTTTTCCTTTTCATGTAATTTTTGTAATTAGGATTTTGGAATGATTATTATGGGGATTAGGATGATCATTGGTCATAGGATCTCATCTTATGCACCATGTGAAGCCTTTGGAGCATCCACCTTCCAACCATCAAAGAAGGAACCAAAGAAAAAGAAGAAAAGAAGAATAAAAAAGAAATGAAGCTTGAAGACCCCATAACAATGAGTTCTTGCTTAATTGTATGTAATTCATTTGTAATCAGGTTGTATAAGGTAGAGCTTCGCTACCCAATTTTTTTGGGTTTTGTCGGTACCGACCATAATGGCCTCTTATTCTTTCATGATTAGCTTTATAAATTGATTGATGATTTGTTTAGCTTGTGCATTAAGTGGCATCCTTTTCTTAGTTTCTTCCTTGCTTTATGTATGGCTGGATGTGGATTAGGCTCTTAGAAAAATAAATCTTCTACTTAACAATTCAAAACTAAAATAAAGAACTCATAACCTCACCTAAAGCTTTAAAAAATCAAGATAAAAGAATTGTAACCTTAGGTGGATGAGTATTTCTTTTATAACATTATGCATAAATGCGTCTTGGTTCACTCTTGATTGGAGGGTTTCCACCTTTGCTAGAGAAACTTGGTTGACCTTTGAGAGCCATGGTGGAAACACACCTCCTCCCTTCTCTGATTTTTTGGCCAATAATCATTTCTCATGCATTAGGCATATGAATCCTATTAGCGAGTCAAAATGATTGTCCAAAATGAAAATAAAATGAAATATGAATTGCATTAGATTTAGGTCATTTGGAACATACCCTTACATGATCTAGTCTCTTTAGGGAGTGAGTTTAAGGACTTAGTCTCTTTCTAAATAAATAATAACTATCTTGCATAAAGCATATAATGCTTACATGAATTTAAAATCGTAGGAGGAGTTGGTAGCCACCCCAGAGGTTGTAAGTCCAAGCGGTCAGTGGTTTGTCTCTCTTGTGGAGGCAAACCAAATACCCTTTTTTGCTTTAGATTTAGGTTGTGCTTTTTTGAAAGCTCCTAGATTTAGGTTAGAGATTGTTCTCTCCCTTTGTGGGACAAGCATAAATCCTCACCTCTTAGGCATTTCTAACCTTGTATTATGGAATCATAAATAAATTTCTAATGAAAAATTCAACTCAAACAAATTAAATCAATTTCAAAAATATAAAGCCCAACCATAGGATAGTTTGAGATGCTCGCTAGGGTTCATAGCATCGTGAGCATCTCCTACTTATCTTCATTTGGCTTCAATAATAACTCTCTCTTTGATCAATCCCATTTGATCTTCAAAAATAAGCTAATCGATTGATAGTCCTATTGAAATCTTTCAATGATCATTTACCTTAATCAGAGTTTTCTAAGAAATCCCCTTAGGATGTAATTAACTATGGGGCTTGCCTGTGAACACAAACGATTTAAAATAAACCACCTTTACTTTTCCATGTAAAGTAGGGAAGAATCTGGTACATATGCAAACCCATTGTCCTTAGGAGTCCTTATTGGTGATTAGGTCCATTGTGGTGGTGACTTCTATCTCGAGATAGTACACCTCCCTCAATATATGCACCTTAATAAGAATATCTTCTATGTGGCATCAAGATGTATTTTTATATTTCAATTTTCATTTATCCTCTTTTCCAAGGGGGGGTGTGGGTAGATGAAGGCATGAATGTATAGAAATTTCCACCCAGATTTTTCTAGCGACTCCGCTGGGGATGGTTCCTCTCTCCATCTTTGGTAAATGATCATTATCTTCAAGTATCGATAGTGGGTTTGTACTTTGGTATGAATCCGAGACTATCTTTCTTTCCGTTGGCACTTAGCTTATTTCATTCTTAAGTTGAGTTAGCCAACATCTTTAGGTTTTAGGACCTCACCCCATGTTGGTCTTAAAACCCCCGTTGGGTTCTCCAATGGGTAAAAAAATAAAAAGATCTAAATAAAACATTTAAAGACTTCCTCCTTATCATTTTTTTTTATGATAAGGAAAGGTTCATTCTAAAATAATAATGACAAAATAAATTTTTCATAAAAAAACCTCGCTTTTCAAAAGCACTCTTTCAAAAATGCACATAATAAAATATTTTCCACAAAAAGTTTCTTAAATCACCCTCATTTAACAATTCTCGTAATTGTTACATGTAGAAATTTTTAAAATAAAACTAATAATCTTTTCCAAAATCACAAATGAACATCTTCCTTCAACTCATTTTGATGAAGATTTCATTTTTAAAATAAAATGAACAATCATCTTTCCAAAAATCAAAATCAAAATTAAAAACTTTCCAAAAGCGCATATGAACCTTTCCATTCAATATACCCCCACCTATTGAATGGAAGTTTCACTTTCAAATAAAATTAAATTTTTTAAAAGCACATATGAACATCTTCATTTAATATACTCAAATTTATTAAATGAAGATTTCATTCCCAAATAAAAATAATATCATTTGGAAATCCCACTTAAACATATCCCACATATGATTAAGTTGGAATTCCCTCTTTCAAAAAAAAGCAATAATCACACACAAAATAAAATTTTTACATTTGCAAAAATAAGATTGACCTCCATTCCTACATACCCAAATTTGTTGAATGGAAGTCCTCTTTTCAAAAAATAAAACTTAACAATCATATTTTCAAAATTCAAACACATTTGGATCTCCATTTAGCATACTCAAATTTGCTAAGTGAAGTCTCCAAATTCAAAATCAAAAATTTTCAAAACACATTTGGAACTTCATTTAGCATACTCAAATTTGCTAAGTGAAGTCTCCAAATTCAAAACCAAATTTTCAAACACATTTGGAACTTCATTCATGCTCAAATTTGCTATCCAAATTCAAAATCAAATTTTCAAACACAAACTTCATGAAGTCTCCAAATTCAAAATCAAAAATTTTCAAACACATTTGGAACTTCATTTAGCATACTCAAATTTGCTAAGTGAAGTCTCCAAATTCAAAATCAAAAAATTTTCAAACACATTTGGAACTTCATTTAGCATACTCAAATTTGCTAAGTGAAGTCTCCAAATTCAAAACCAAAAATTTTCAAACACATTTGGAACTTCATTTAGCATACTCAAATTTGCTAAGTGAAGTCTCCAAATTCAAAACCAAAATTTTCAAACACATTTGGAACTTCATTTTAATACTCAAATTTGTTAGTGAAGTCTCCAAATTCAAAATCAAAAATTTTCAAACACATTTGGAACTTCATTTAGCATACTTAAACTTTAGTCTCAATTCAAAACAAGATTTTCAAGCACTTTGGAATTTCATTCTACATACCAAATTTTTAAGAGAATCATTTTCAAAACCAAATCAAAACGCAAAAATTTTGAGCACATATTTTGGAATTTCATTTAGCATACTCAAATTTGCTAAGTGAGATTTTCATTTCATAGAAATTAAGTGGAACTTCATCTTTAGCATACCATATTTGCTAAAGTAAAGTCTCCACTTTCAATCAAAAACAAATCAAGACAAAAATGAAACACATTAGGATTTCTTTAGCATACCAAATTTGCTAAGGATCTACTTTCAAAATAAAAATATCAAAAAATGAAACACTTAGATTTTCTTAGCATACTCAAATTTACTAAGAATTCCTTTTTTCAAAATCAAACAAACACATGGGTTCTTCACTTAGCATACAAATTTGCTAAGTGGAATTCAATTTTCAAAATCAAACAATAATTCACAAAATTATTTTCAAACACTTCATAGCATACCCAAATTTGCTAAGTAACCAAAAATTTTAAAACACCAAAATAAAAACAAAATCAATTGACCCTTACTTTAATATACCCAAATTTGTTAAAGGAAAGGGTCCTCAAATCAAAATAAATTCAAACAAACATGAACCTATGGAAGCATCCTTCTAAAAATATTTGAATCCATTTTTCAACATACTCAAATTTGTTGAAGTTGGATTCATATTCAAAAATTACTCTTTTCAATCAAATTTCTAAATCCTCTTTAATCCATTTGAATCCCACTTAACACTTTCAAGATGTTAGATGTGGGTTCAAATTTTCAATTCAAATTCAAAATTCAACAAAAATAAAAATCTAATCCAAGCTCATTTCTATATTTTTCTTAGCATGATCATTCTGATTAGTCTTAGTTGATTTGAAATGGCAAGCTCACAGAAGTTTGTATTCACTTTCCCTCATGGCATGGACATGGCCTTGGATGAGGCCAATTTCCCCTGATTGGATCATACCCACCTTATCCATTTCAAAAAGGGATTTGAGGGAGTGAGGATCACATGTGAGGGCACTCCCCCTCATAGAGTAGAGTGGTGGCAAGCGGTCATCGGATCGATCTACCCTCGGTGATATCCCCTCATTAAGAGGAAGCGGTGGTAGTCCAACTAGTTTATGGGTGGATACCCCCTGTGTGCACTGGTTTCTCGTATTTGATGAGGGCTAGCACCCTCTCATCACCCTCTAAGGGTAAGGCTCCCCGATCTCGATTTCCTCCCTACTTTTGATGGTCTAGCTCTCTCCTCTCTCATCACCAAAGAGGAAATTGCATGATCAAGCGGTATCACCATAATTTCTAGGAGATGGAAGCGGCCAATTGACCATTGAGGAGTTCTGTTTGACTTCACCAGTTATGACAAACCAGTTTCATCCTCTCTCAGGATCAAATAGAGGATGCTAGGATTCATACACCTCCACCGTGGTTGATCAACCATCGATTACCGAGCGGAGGTCATGTTGGCCTCGATCGGTCTTTGCCAAGTTGGGAGCTTATTTAAGTTGGAGCTCAATTTGATCTAAGATCTATCATCCCCCACAGCGTGGGAAAATACTTGTGATAGAAGAGGGCCAGAGATGCCCATACATCTGCTCATATTACCATTAGGGAGAGGCGGAGGTTCATGGTCGGCGGCTTTTCACTTTGATTTTCAGCCGTCTACCCTCATACCATGATAGCATCCTACTTGTGGGACTAGTCATCACGGAGGCGCTCTTCATAGAGAGTTGGTGTCTCCACCACACCGCTCTTCCCCATCCACCATCATGTCCACATCTCGGTTCCAAAGGCCATGAAGAAGGCTCAGGGGCGTACCCGTTGGTGATCGGCTATGGCCAGAGGATCTACTTCATCTACACCACCTCTTGTGGCGGTTGAGCTCTCATGCTGACCTTCTTCCGGTGGTGGTGCAGAAGTGGCGACCCCAAAGCATAGTGGTCATCCTTCACCAACTCCCCGACATGGAGATGGTAGTATTCTGAAGGTAGCGGATGATAGCCAAGCAGCGATGATGGAACCTCCTATGAATGTCACCCCTTTCATAGAGTGGGAGAGTGTCTCTTTAGTGAGCATAGTCCTCATAGGATTGACTCTCCGGTGATGCCTCTTGGATGCAGTGATCACCTGCCTCGGCGAAATCATTTGTTCCCGTTCATGATCATTCTCTTGAGGAGATAGTAGCACATTATCTTAGAGAAGGAATTCGGTATGATTGGTTGAGGAGGAGAAGGTTAGCTTTGATCCCAATGAAGATGATTTGTTGGGAGACTCGGTGGGTGCAGATGAGATATAGAGGATCTCTCCTCGAGGGCGGCAAGCCATGGAAGGTGATGAGGTTGATCGAGAAGACATCAATCATCAACACCTCCGATATGTTGAGAAAGAGATAAATAGGATGGCATGATAGCAAGGACTTATTGAGTTTGTACTTTAAAAAATAAGCCCCTAGTTCATCCTACTATTGCCAACATTAGTCAGCCTGAGTTAGTGCATGTCTTGGACCTAGCCAAGACCTTACCTCCCATTGAGCAAGGTAGCACTAGCATGTATAGGAAGGTAGTGGAAAGTACCCATACAAGAAATATCAAATCCATGGTTGTGAGTGAAGCGTTGGCTCAAGCAGGAGGATCATCAATTCCAAAGGGTAGACCCTTGGAGGAATTGATGTGATCCAATATCCCAAGGGTTTTTGTGCCACCTTCAAAGCTTTGATGGTGGTGGAACCCTAGGCAGCATCTTCAGGGTTGTTGTTGCAATCGAGGCGGTGGATGCTTTGCTTTCCACCTCTCGTTAGTAGCCTAGCATGGGATTGCTTTGATTGGTATCCCAATTGGTAAAGATATTTGAGTTGGAGCAACTCTTTATCAAGTTTATTGGAGCAAAGGGTTCTTGTAGGTGATCTCGTTGTAGCACAACAACACCAGTGAGTCCTTGTTGATTATATTCTCGATGGCATAACACGTATGAAATCACAGCCATAGGCATGCGAATATATACCATTGAGATTCTTCTAAAGAATATCCATGGCAGGTCCCTTCATGCTTAAGGGCTTCACTATCAAAAAATTTGAGAAGCTAATCAACAAGATGACTAGTACAAGGAGGCCAAATAGTTGCCTTTTCAAGACCAATTGCCAAATAAAATACAAGGTCTATGAGAAAGCGGGGTAGTAGTGGTAGATAAGGAAGCAACTAGCTAGAGATTAGTCAGAGACCACGACCTCGGCCTCCTCCACCTCCTTTGCCACCAGAGTAGCCTACCGGCCTCCATAGCCTCCATGGCCGACCACCTCCTCTCAACCATACCACCCGGCGGTGGTGGCACACATACCCGCAGCCAGGTAGCTATGGTCCACCTACTCTTTTAGATAAACTTAACAAACCTTATTCATTTAAGAGGGTAATAGGAAGATCTTTAAGAATCTCTTAAAGAAGCTGATTTCTAGAGCCTAGGAATGAGAAAGTAGGCAAAAGTCATGATCCTAACTTTTGCCCCTACCACTAGGCCATGTTTTGGAGGATTGCTTCACATTTAAGGGGCTTGCTTGAACATAGCTTCAAGACCCGGTGATAGTTATCCCAAAGGAATACCTTGTGGAACAACCATCAGTTCCATTAGGGTAATCCTTGGGGATACATGTGATCCTTCAAAACTAAAGAAGGTTGGGATATTTCTTTATCCAAAACCTCTAAAAGATCATCGAAGATCAAGAAACTTTCTTGTTGGTGCAGTCATCTCACCTCAACATCAAGGAAGGTTTGCAAGTTGCGATTAACTCAAGGAAAGGGAGCTCAGCGGCGGTAATGTGCCAGGATAGCCCATGGCGCAACCAGACCGTCCGACCTCGGTCTATATTGTAGCTACCACATGAGACTTCTCCACTTTAGCTCTTCTTCTTACTAGTAGAACTCTTGTATCGATGGATAAGGGCATCAAATCCCTTACCTCACTTTACTTGATTTCTACTTTGTACCTCCAAAAATCCAAGAAATTGAAGAATAAAACTAGTTTGAATTACATATGTGTCACTTCGATGGGTTGTCTTCTTCTTCTAATGATAACTCTTCAAGTCAAAATAACTATAATAATTGATCTTCCTCTTTGATTGAGTTGGACTTTCCCACTCTAAATACTATGGGTTCACCTCTTGAGAGACTTGGAATCATCCAATTGAGGTCCCATAGGAGAAGTTAGGTGAGCGATGTGGGTAGAACCTTTACCTACCAAGAGATCACCAAGTCACCTCATAGTGGCAGGTTCTACCTCTTAGGGAAATACCTTAAGATAGAGGGAAACAAGTCATTGGTACAGAGGATAGAGAAGCATTTCCACAAGATGCTCCACCCTTGGATATGCTTGGAGGATCAACCCAAGGTGGACTACAATGTCTTTTCTCATCTAAGAAAGTTGCTATCAAAACTAAGCATATATGTTGCCCTTATCTTATCCAAAGAGATGAGGGAATCACTAATCAAGGCCCTCCTTGATTGCTATTTAGTGACCCATAGGTGAGGAGGCACATTACAAAAGAAGCTTGGGGGATCACCTTCCAGATGAAGACCATCTTACGGGGACTTGGAGCACAAGCTGTCCTCAGGATCAACATCTCCACACTCAGAGATGGATGATGTTGAGAGGATTCAATGAACAAGGTGTGGGCTTTGGGTTCCATAGTGTTACCTTTGGAGATAGGTGTGATTGGAAGATGAAGCCAAGTTTTACATCATTGATTTGAATACTTCATTCCTTTGCTTTTCGGTAGGCCTTGGATACATCATAAGATAATTTATCCTCCCTCCATTAGTATATCAAGTTCAGAAAAGATGGGATTGAATATCGTGTCAATGGAGATGAAAAGCTATTCAAAGTTAGAAAGGTTGAGATTTATGAGGATGCGACCTACTATCTTCCTTAAAACACTCTTTCTCATGAACTTGGATAAAATTCAAAGTCAAAATCAAAAGAAAGAGAAAATAAAGAAAAATAAAACACAAAAGAAAAGAAAAATGAAAATCCAAGTGAAAAAGAAATGGGAATTGAAGAAGAAATAGATCCGCATATCACATTCCACCCACAGTTCATTCCATCATATGGACATGTGGGTAGGATGGCTCAACCTCCACCAGGAGAGGCAAAAAATAGAGTAGTTAGAGGTGGAAGACCCACGGTTGGCCATCCAATAGAGGTCATGTTCAGTTCATAGGAGTACCTCTACCACATAGACTTGGAATCTAGCTGGAGGATGAGTCTAATGTGATTAGTATATGACCAACCCTTCGGGTTCCATTGGAGGTGACTTCGATCCAGATAGAAAGAGACAGGCCTCTAGATAAAACAAAGTATTCAATCAAGTTTATGTGATATTAGGGCGGTAGGAACCTTAGCTCTAACCTCACTTACATCTCAAAAGTTGAAGGTTTAGTAGTTAAGGAAGTCCCTAAGTCTTCCGGTAATATGAAGAGATTCTTTTTGGGATCATCATCCTCAAGTCGAAGTTGATGTAGAACTTGAGGAGGATACATTTAAAGAATTAATGGAATTACCATTTGACTTTTACTCACCTTGTGTTCATAATCTTATACTGAAAGGTTTAGTTCCTCATGTGGTCGAGCATGAGTACTTTGAAAAGCTATGGAACAATACAGGGAAGGAAGCACAATCCAGAGCAGGACTAGGATTTGGTATTGGGTCATTCGATGATGATGATTTGCTGTTACCAATCATTTGGAATCTAATAGGTTCTTTTCACACAACATCAACTCTTATGAGGATGTGTGTTTAGAAACCTCAGATGATTCAAATGATCTCCAAAATCAAAGAGGCACCGCCAGAATTTGAAGAGGAGATTCATTCAACAATTAACATGCTTACAGAAATCAACCTCAGGATAGAAGAAAATCTACGTCCGACGTACATCAGTTCATTGTTGAATGAAGAAGAAACCAATGACTTAGTTGGGCTATTGGCGAGTTTAAAGGCACTTTGCATGGAGTTATGAAGAGATTCGGATTATCTCACGGCATAGCGTCCATAAGCTAATAGATCATAGCTACCTATTAAGCAAGCTCTTAGGCAGCGATTAGAAATTGAACAATAGGTCATTTTAAAGTCAAGAAACTAATCAATGTTGGTTTCATGGGAAAAAATATCTACCGTTGTAGTGTCATCCTTAAGAAGAAGAATGGCCAAATTTGCATATGCATCAATTTTAGGGACTTAAATAAGGCATGTCTAAGGATGAGTTTCCTCTTCCTATACCAAAATTAATGGTGGACATTGCCTCATCTCATGCGGTTTTCTCTTTCATGGATGGGTCATCTATAACCAAATCAAGATGTCTCTCAAGATGAAGAAAAACTTTTGAACCACGATTAATCTTATTATAGGGTCATCACTTTCGACCTTAAAATCTACAGCGAGCCATGACTCAAATCTTCAATGAACTCATCCATCATCAGTTGAGTGCTACATCGATGATCTAGTAGTCAGTAGTAAAGAAAAGGAAGACCATCTCTTTGACTTGAGAGTAGTTTTCGAATGGTTAAAATAATATAACCTCAAAATGAATCCCCTGAAGTGTGCATTCGGAGTAGCTTCAAAAAAATTCCTTGGGTTTGTTGTCGACAGAAAATAAATAGATCTAAAAGATCAAAGCTATCTTAGAAATTCCACCTCTAAGAGTTTAACTTAGATCCTTCAAGGATGGCATATCTAAGATGCTTTATCTCCAACCTATCGAGATGCAAGCCATTCTCAAAACTTGCCAAAAAAGATGCCAAGTTCAAGTGGGATAATAAGTGTCAGCATGCCTTTGAAGTCATCAAGCAGTATTTGGTGAAGCCGTTCTAGCCCCTATCGGAGCCACTCATCTCTACCGTTACATTGGATAACTCTCTCGGTGCTCTGTTGGCCCAAGCCAACGACAAAGGAAGGAGAATGCTCTCTACCTCGGTCATCATCTATTCGTGAACTATCCACCTATTGAAATATTTCTAGCTTTGATCTTTTCCTCTCAATGGACATGCTTTCTCATAAGGTGAACTCTAAAATAAATCCTCCAATCTCATGACTTGGCCAACATCTGAGTTTGGCATGATGGTCCATGATTCTCTCGCAGTTTGATATCACATTCATACCCCATGCGGTAAAGGAGCACTAGAGGATTTCTTAGCACACCCACTTCATAGTGGATCTCCGAAGAACAAATCATGAACTTAGGGGGACAAACGATGGGAGATGTATTTTGGTGTAGCTTCTTTTCATAAAGGGAAGCATGATCTACTCTTCCGGGAAAGCGGGGGTAGAATAGTTCTCTAACTCAGCAATGTGATGAGATTCTCATCTCTTTCCAACCCTACACCAACAATGAAGTTGAGTATGAGGCTTTGATTGCTAGTCTAGAGTTAGCCATCACTATCAGTGTCAAGAGCATCAACATCTTTGGGGATTCTCAGTTGGTCATCAATCAGATTGATGGGTCCTACAAGGTTCTCAAACCCAAGCTTTATCATTGCCATGAGTATACCATGAAGCTTGGCCCAAATTCAAGTCATCATCTACAAGGTTCCCAGAGAGAATGCAGTAGATGCTTTGGTCAAACTTGCAAGAATTGGCATGCAGAAGATGAGTCCATTTCAATAAGGGTCCAAAATAGACAAGTCTATCTCTTATTGATGTTGAACTCATCGAGACTTTCTCTTGAAGGGAGGTTGTTGTTGCCAAAAGACAAGGAGATTGGAGGAAACCATTCATAGATTGACATAAACTACCAAGAGAAAAATCACCCCCGGGTCAAGCAGCTCTCTCCTACGCTCTTATTGATGGTAACCTATACCATCGATCCTTTGACCAAATGTGGTTACGTTGTTTAGACAAACATGAAGCCCATGGCATTATAATTGAGGTACATTAGTTACATCATATCAATCCGGTCAAGATGAAGATCAAGATCAAGAGTAGGATCTCGGCCTTCAATGATTACGCATGGATAGGAGATGCCATCGGTGTCGGTACATGGTGTAGTCCTCCACCAACCACCCAATATTCTACACCCTACAATGGCCTCATGGCCATTTGAGTGTTGGGGTACCGACATTATGGGTCCGATCAATCATCCTTCTTCCAAGGGGCATCGGTTCATCTTAGCTGCCGTCGACTACTTTTCCAAGTGGGTGAAAGCCATCCCACTTAGAGAGGTCACAGCTCAGCATGTGCTTCAATTTTTTAGGAACCATATTGTATATAGGTTTGGGGGTTTGATGAATTATATTTGATAATGATACTGCATTCAAAAGCACCAAGATCAATAGCTTTGCCAGAAGACATGGTATAGATTGGAGATACTCCATCATCTACTACCCCAAAGCAAATGGCTTAGTAGAAGCATTCAATAAAACTCTCATCCAGATACTTAAGAAGACTCTTGATGGCAACAAGCGGCAGTGGAATGAACAGTTAGTTGAAGCCTTGTGGGCTTACCGCACTACATACCGAGCTCCAACTCAGTCTACCATGTTTTCCTTAGTGTATGGGTCTGAAGCTTTTCTACCTTTAGAAGTTCAACTCCTGTCACTAAGGATAGCATTGGGTAGCAAGATCACTATAAAGCAGAATGCAAAGTTGCAGTTAGAAGAGCTCAAAGGTTTGGAGAAGAGTCGTCTGCGGGCATGATGGAACCTCGAGTTGTATAAGGCCAAAATGATTCAAGCTCATAACAAGGCCCTAGGTATTTTTGAGTAGGGGAACTTGTGTTAGTCTTAAGGAGACCAATGTGCCCATCAAAGATGGGAGGCAAGTTTGAACTCACTTGGGAAGTCCCATGTAGAAGGCCTATCAAGGAGGATCTTATCAACATTGATTAAAGGGGACACCCAATGCTTCCAATTAATGGGCTCTATCTAAAAAATATTACCATGAAATCATGTTTGAAAATAATTATTAATAAAAGAACAAAAATTTGATTCCATTCATCAAATCTTCTCTTCTTTGAAGCATTATTTGCTTGTCTTGAATCTATGTGTTAGGGTAGGTGTAAGAGTCCCCTGTGGCATCATATCCTCTTTCACAAACACAAATCTCCTTAATAGAATGTAGAGAAAAGAGGCATCCTATTTTGATTAGCACAACTAAGTTAGGTGTAAGAGAACCCAAACGGCATCCTTTCTTAATGGGAATCCTATTTGTCATCCGTGACATCATTTCATCAAATTCCCTAGCATGTTTAAGCTAGGTGTAAGAGTCCCCCAGAGGCGTCTTATTCCTTTTTGACACATGCACAAAAATAAACATAAATCTTTTGTCTCGAGCTATTTTGATGTGGGAGCAAGCCCCCTGTGGCACTCACTCATTAGCTACCTCGCTAGTATGTTACCCTAATGGCCATTTATTTAGAAGATGTGAGTCCCCAAGCTTTCTTCCTAATGTAACTGTTATAAACTTGCACCTTAGTATGGTATTCTTCTTTGCAGATAGCTACCTCTCATTAATTTTTTTTAAGAAGATGTGAGTCCCCGAGCTTTCTTGTTAAACTAATCATCATGATCTAACTAAGTTGAGTATATTTGAGGTTTAGGATAAGTCCCCCAGAGGCTCCTTTCCTATTGACTACATTTGAGTTGATGTAAGTTCCCGGTGGCATTCACTTTCGATGAGTAGCTCTAGGTCGGATGGCACGAAGGGAAGATAGTATCTTAATAATGGGTTGTTATAGGAGGATGTGAGTCCCAGCTTTCTTCTAGGTGATTATTACAAACCAAGAACTTAGGTTGGTTGATGTTCACTATCTTGTGGCGCACTCACTTGATGGATACACTACTCTTGGCAGATGTGAGTCCCTGCGCTTTCTCCTCGAGTTGGCCACCGAATACCTATTAGATATGTGACTAGCCATGTCATCTTCTCCATAGTTTTGGATTAAGCCCTTAAAGGCCTCTCTCCCTGTGGGCACTTTATTTGGATCACATCCTTTGCGAGCCCATCTAGACACTACCTGGGTTACTTTTGGATTAGACAGTTCCCCTTTCCTAGTAGCCACTCTTGTTGTTGGAGAATTTTTCCAGCAGATGCGCATATTCTCCCTTGCTTCAGTAAATTTGAGATAGGTCTAGACTGATATAAGCTCCTTCTCAGTTTGATCCCTCACAAACTAGTAGGGTCCACGATAAAACAAACAAAACAAAACTAACAAAATTGATTCGCTTGTGGATTAGGAATTCAAGCCACCAAATGGCCCATTTTCTAAGAGGCATCTACTTTAGAGGCGGTGTGAGAACTCCCAATAGAATTGCGACTACGAGTTGAGATAAGTCCCAGTGGCACTCACTCCATAGTAGCCCTTAGGTTAGGTTTAATTTGTTTTACCATGAGCAGTTTACCTTGTAAGGTATTCCGCTTTGAAAGATATAAGACTATGACACATTCTTTTAGCATGGCCATAGCCTCAGGCCCTAGTCGGGTTGATTTGCCCAAAACCAATCGTGGTCTTTTGTAGTGGAAGATGCTCAGCTTTCTTCCCTTGAATTGATCATTGCAAAGAAGGCACTCCTTTGGTGGATAGTTTTTCCATCTCTGCTCCCAGGTTCAATAAATAGATGTCTATGCTTATATAAGCTCCTTCTCGGTGTGATCCATCCAAAAATCCATCAAAATAAATCTGAAAATGAAATTATTCTTGATTATACTTGAATTTATCTAAGTCTCCCAGCAGCATTCATTCAATAGTTTGCCCTAGGTCGGGTTTGATTTGTTGCCCAAGTAGATCCCTGGTCTTTTAGTGGAAGATGTGAGTCCCACTTCCTTCCCTGAATTGATCATTACAAAATGAGCACTCTTTTGGTTGGATAGTTCTCATGGCTACTCCCTTTGGTTGATATCGAGATAGGTCTAGGCCAGCTCCTTCGGTATGATCCATCATGAAACCAGCGTAATCAAAACAAATCTAAAATGAAATTTAATCTTGACTATCTTTGAGTTGATCCAAGTCCCCGGTGGCATTCACTCAATAGTTAGCTAGGTTGGGTTCAATCTATTATCTTTATAGATTACCCCAACCTCTACTTTGGAGGATGTAGTCTACTTCTGCTTTCTTCCTAGTGCTCACTTGCAAAGGCTTCCCTTTGATTGGCTAGTCCACTTCGTGTTTAGTAAACTACCCTTTTGGATTGGTATGCTAGGTCTCCTCAGGAACTACTCAGTAGTCATCACAAATGAGTCCATCTCAAAATCCCAAATCTAAAATTGAAACAAATTGACCCTTCAGTGAAATTTCTCCTGGAGACTTAAATCAAATCAAACCTCTCATCCCCTTGTGGATGACTAACTTCCTTAGTGGAAGGTTTACATACTCTATCCTGTGGATTCTATCTCTTATGTCTTGGACATAGTAGAGCCACATTGAACTAAGCTCGGATTATTTCTACACATTGGGTTGGGATAGATTGTTTATAGTGCTTGTGATCTCGTGTTGTTGATTTTCGTTTTCAATACCAATACATGCGGTGTTCTTATGGTCACACCACACCTATTAGCCCTTTGTTGACCTTATTTTTAGAACTCAACCTCCATCTTAGACATAATTCTCTTAGACTTTAAGGGATCTTATCTTAAGACACATCTAGTGATTAGGTGTACACTTAACTAGCCTAGAAACTTAGAAAGTTAGCCATAGGTCATGCCTTGGGGTGTTAAGAAAATTTTCCACTCTTGGAACCACTCCTCACCTTCCTTCCTTCAAATCAAACTCAAATCTTTTTGATTTTCTCTCAAATCATATATGATTGAAATCATGAAACCCATGAAAATTTCAAACTCCAAAATTTTCTAAGTCTTTAATTTCCTTAAGGACTTAGCCTAAATCAAATCAAATAAATTCAAACTCATGGGATTTTCTCAACTCATTTATATTCTCATTTATACTCACATATATAAATAAATATAAATTCAAATCAATCAAATTCAAAATTCAAATTCAATCATTTCAAATTCTCATCTTCTTCCACAATTGATCAATAAATTCAAATCTGAAATCATAATCAACCAAAATCTCTCATATTTCAATATAATATTTTCAATCAATTCAAATCCAAATCAAATATAAACTATTTCCAATCAAACTCAATTCAAAAATCAACTTCATCAAAAATGAATCAAAATGACTTCAAACCATCAAATTTTCAATCAGTCCATATTCACTTCAAATCAAACTCAAAACCACTGAAAATCAAAATTCCATGACAAATCATCAAACCCATTTGATCAAAACTCACTATGATATTTCAATCCATTCATGATTATCAATCCAAAGTCAACCTATTTGAAGTCAACACAAAGTGACCAAATCAATCCCTTTTGACCATCTTTCAACCTCTTGGCCAAGTCAACATTTGAGCCTACTAGCAATTGGCCACCTAAGTTGACCCAACTTGACCTATAAAGTCAAAATGTGTCAAAACTTGATCTAAGCCAAATTGATTGAAACCAATGGGTCAAGTTCATTCCAAATCACTTGTTGAACTTGACCAAAGTCTCAATTGGCCAACTAGACCTAACTAGCCCAATTGACCTTGAACCCAACTTGACTAAAGGGACATGTTGAGCCAAATTCAAACTTAACAAAATTGATTGGAAACAAAGATACCAATCCACTTATGATAAACCTAAAACCTACCCATGACCTAGCTCAAATAGGTCAAATGGGTCAAATTAGTCAACTTGACCCATTTGACCTAAATGAAATCATATAAACCAAATTCAAACTAAACCAAATTGAATAAAACCAAAGCCACCAAAATATTTCAAATGGTCATATGAACTTGACCCAACTTGGTTTGACCCAATTTGACCAATTGGTCAACTTGAGTTGATCTGACCTAAATATGAGCCAAACCATACCAAATGAACTCCAAATCAATGAAACTTGGCCAACCCATTTTTCAATCATACCATATCAAATGAAATCAAGGTCAAATGACCATTTTACCCTTATTCTAAAATCAAAATCAGAATTTGGTCAATTCCTTTTCATGGACACACATCCTCTCAGTGGACCAAATGGTCACTAATGGGCATGGTGCACATGACCCAATGGGTTTGGGTCATGTTAAACCTAAAAATCGAACCCCATGAGCACATGAATCCTTCCTCCACTCATTTCAAGCATAGCACTCCCACTACCTATCTCAGCCAAACCAAATGCAATGCCACAAATGGCTAACCACTTTGAAGGTCAATTGATCAAAATGCAAAGGAGCTTTGCGTCCGATCCTTGAGGGGAAGATATACTCCCCCTAATTTCATTTCAACTCACCTCTCTTGCATTCAATTGAGTAATATGAAGTCAGAGCTAGCATGCTAGAGATCCCCCGAGCTTCCTAGAGCTAATTCAACTTCTCCATTCTTGATTTCTCCAAGCCGAAAATAGGGGAGGTAGCAAAGAAATCCAACTTAGCCAATATATAAAACCAATCCAATTCCTCCTTCGAGCACCCTCAGAAGGCCTAGTCAAACTCATCCCAAGCTTAATCCAAGTTCTTCAAGCAAGGGAGGTGGTGTCAGGCAAGGCCGCCCAATTGAAGGAGAGCTTGACCCATAGAAGATCCACTCAACCAAATCTCAAATCTTCAAAGTCTCCCTGACAAAGCTACCTCAAGATTCAAGTGCGGTGATAGCCTCGGTGAGGTATGCCTCAACTGAAAGCCATGGTGTGGTCCTTTGTGAAGAAATTCTCACCTGAAAGCTATTAGATCTTCTCCCCTTTACTCTTGGGTGGTGTGGGTAAGATTTGAGTTCAATCCGAGATCGGATCTTGCCATGGAAGGTGGACGGTTCCCCTTTCCCGTAGGAGAACTCTGGGATGGATCATGGGTCATCTATCCACACATTTTGGATGGACGGGCATGATCTAGATTCATAGAATTTTTGACTTAATCCTTTAATACCATGGGCTTAATCTCCAATTGATGGACGGATGGGAAAAGCATATGCCGCCGCTTGATGATGCTGATGATAATAGTGGCCTCTTCCATGTACCACATGGAAAGCACATGCATCGGCCTCCATGTGCTTGGCATTAATATAATTAAGGATTAATTACTTAATAAGCTTTAACTTATATTCATAACTATTAGAAAAATAAAAAAATATAAAATAAAAGTATTGGAAAAAATTAATTAAAGAGTAATATTCTAAAATTAATTTTAATTGATTTTGAATAGTGATATTTTGAATTTGGTTTTATTGGAAATATAATTGCTAATTACTCCTAATCATTCCACTAATTAATTCCAAACTTCTGTGTTGATTAATGGGATGACTTACCTCATGATTTTCTTGGATTTATTAGGGTAATTGCTTGTCTCATTCTAATTATCTCTTAATCCATTAAATGATTAATTAACTTGAAAGTAAATTTAATTAGTTTTGCTAATTACCTTAGAGAGGTGGACTTGGGAATGAGATTGGGGTTCTTTCCTATATCTTTTCCCTAAGTTTATTTCATTGATTAAAAATCTTAATTAAATTAATTATTTCACTTTATTTAATAAAATGGCTTAATTAATCAAAATTTTAAAATCAAAAACATTCCAGAATTTAACTAATCCATCTTGGGTAGATTCTTAGGTGTTCAATAGCCTAAGTAGCTTAAGGAAATCAAAATCCAATCCATATGTGTGGGAGGTTATGAAAGTACTTAAATTAAACCTTTAATTTAATTAATCATTAATTGAGCCAATTGCATTATTTTCTTTCCTAGGTGCATTTGATTTAAATTCCTTATGTGGTTTTATGTCATCTCATAATTATTTGATTAAATATGTTAAAAGTGGTGTAGGTAAGGGTAATTAACACACTTAATTCACACCTTAACTAAAGGCATAAATTAATCTAATCACTTAAAAATTAAATAACTCACACATGTGGGAATGGGTTAGGACCACCTCTCACATTTCTCAAATTAAATCAAACTCAAACAAAATTCAAACTCATTAAAACAAATTTGATTTACTTTAAATAATCTTATTCATAAGATTGTCTTTAGGAATTAATTAGGGGAATGTGTTTACTTGCTTTCATCACTTTAGTTCTTTCTAACATGCTAAATGTGTATGTCATATGAAATTCATGCATTCATGCTTTTAAAAATCAAATTAAAATGAAATATTTCCTTTATGTCAAATTGCATGTTTGGCTAAAGTAAGAATATGAATGGCTATTATCACTATTAAATCTAAAATTATTTTCAAAACTTATAAATAAATTATCAAAACTGGAAGGTATGCTACTTATGGTTATTTATAAGCTTGCATGTGAGTAGAAATATAAAGATGTGCATAGTGTAGTTTTCCTTCTCTTTTCTTTTAGCATAGTTTTGGATAGGATTTGGCAAAGTGTATAGTTTATTTGAAAAGAACACACTTGCTTAAATTCTTTCTATTCATTCTTATATTACTTAAGAAGGAAAATCTTACATATATAAATTGCATAAACAAATCAAACAAATAAACATAAACTTTTGCATCTTTCTTTTTCCATTCATTTCTTTTGTACATGCATGTGTATTTAAGGAAAGTGGTATATTAGTCTGAACAACCCAGGGGTTGTGAGGCTTTAAGTAGCCCTAAATAAGTCTTGTACCTTACACCCTTGGTCAATGGCATGTACTCTATGCCTTTCATACATTCATGTGTCATGTGAAAAAGAATCACCCTTTCTACTTAATGAAAATCATGCATCATAAAGCATCAAATTTTCTTAAATAACACTACTTAGCATTCATCATTAGGCATAAAACATTCATTTGCATGTATAGATATGCTTAGGATTCATCCATATGCATGTTACACATGTTGGGAAAGAAAAAAATGATGTGTGTTTGTGATATTAATTCACTTTACTTAATCTTAAAATGTCTTTCTTTTTGAATGGGTTTGTTTAGGGAAAATATAAACTTAGGATTAATTAAAATACATAATAAAAAATTCACTAAATAAGAATAAAATAGGAATTTACATTAGAAATTACTTAAGGTAGGGAGGAAAGAGAAGTTCTCTTTTACTTTCCTCTCTTTATAACTTAGTAATTAATTATAGGATTCACTTAAAAATACAAAATAAAATTAACCCAAATCAACTAAAACTTAAACCATCCTAAGTTGAACATTTTCATACTTAGAAAACTTAACCTTAAAATAGCTAAGCATACCACAAACCTTTTAAAGCACACACATTAGACTAAGTCACCATTTCTAGCTTTAGGTTAGGGCGGTGCATGGTTTGATATTTGCTTTTATTTTATGATGTGATGTTTTAGTCTGGATGTTAGGGTAAATGTGTGTAGAATGAATGGTAGGATGATTTAGTCTAATCATTATCTTCTGGAAGAGATTGTGCTTAAGGGCCACTGTAAAAAAAAATATAACTATTTTTGCTGTGCAGATGCTTATACCTCTAAGCATAATCCAAAATAGGCCAGGTGGGCTTGGTTACCCATGTGTGGGGTGCTAAGTCCAATTCATATATATATATATACATGCTTGGGATTGTATGGTTTATTTGGCTAATCTCTATTTTGTAGGTGTTAGTTAGATTTTCTTTTTTCATTTTCATGTAATTTTGTAATTAAGATTTTAGAATGATTGTTATAGAGAATTAGGATGAGCATTAGTTATAAGATCATATCTTATGTACCATGTGAAGCCTTTTGAGCAACCACATTCCAACCATCTAAAAGAAGGAACCAAAGAAGAAAGAAGAAAAGAAGAAGAAAGAAGAAAAGAAGAATGAAGAAATGAAGAATGTAGACACATAACATGAATTTTCTTACTTAATTGTAATTAATTCATTTGTAATCTCAGTTGTATAAGGGTAGGACTTGGCTACCCATTTTGTTTTTGAATTTGTGCAGTGAAGCCCGACCACAAATGGAATTTTATTCTTTTGCGCTAGTTTTATAAATTAATTGATGTTTATTTAACTTGCGCATTAAGATGGCATCATTTCATAGTTTCTTCCTTACTTTGATGTATGGCCTGGATGACGATTAGGCTCTTAGGGAAAAATAAATCATCTACCAAATTAATCAACTCAAAATTAAAATAATAACTCATAACCTCATCTAAAGCTAAGTTAAAATCAAGATAAAAGAATTAGCAACCCTTAGTTAGATGTTGTCTTACTTTTATAACATCATGCATAAAAAGCATATTGTTTCACTCTTGATTGGAGGGCGTCTACCTTTGCTAGCAAATTTGGCTTGACCTATGAGAGCCATGGTGGAAATACACCTCCTTATCTTATTGATTTTGGCCCATAATCTAATTTCTCATGCATTAGTCATAAATAATCCTAAAGCCTGTGTCAAATTGATTGTCCAAAAATAAAAATAAAACATATGAAAAATTTGCATTAGATTTAAGTCATTAAAAACATGCCCTTACATGATCTAGTCTCTTAGAGAGTGTGTTTAAGTACATAGTCTTTTTTTAAATAAATAACAACATTGTTATCTTGCATAAACATATGACTTGCCTACATATTTTAAAACTGTAGGAGTTAGTTGGAGGCCACCCTCAGGTGGTTGTAAGTCTAATAGTCGGGTGGTTCATCCTCTCTTATGGAGGTAAACCAAATACCCATTTTTGCCTTAGATTTAGGTCATGCTTTTTGGCCCTCGTCAAAGCTCCCTAGATTTAGGTTCAGAGGTTGCTACTTTCCTTTGTGGACTACAAACATAAATCCTCACCTCTCAGGCATTTTCGTGACCTTGTATCATGGAATTATAAGCACTAGCATTCTAATAAAAATTCAACTCAAATAAATCAATTCAATTTCAAAAATATAAAGCCCAATCATATGATAGTTTGGGATGCTTATTATGCTTCTAGTATCTTAAGCATCCCCTACTTTTTTCATTTATCTTGATAAGAACTCCCTCTTGATCATCCCATTTGACTTTCTAAAATAAACCAATCAATTGATAGTCTATCCTTTTTAAAATCTTTGGAGAAACGATCATTTACCTTAATCGAGAGTATTCTAAGGAATCATTCCTTAGGATGTAATTAACTATGGGGGCTTATGTACCACAAATTTAAAATAAATCATGCTTTACTTTTCTATATGTAAGGGAAGAATCACTAGTACATTTAGAACATAGTCCTTAGGAGTCCTTATTGAGGTGATTAAGTCCATTGTAGGGTGGTGACTTCTATCTCTCGAGATAGTACACCTTCCCTCAATGTCGTACCCGATTACCCTAATAAGAACATCCGCGGATCTACGTGGCATCCCAACAAGGCATTTTATATTTCTGTTTTCATTTATATTCTTTTCCGAATGGGGATAGATGAAGGCAGAGATATAAATTTTTACCACAACTTCTACAAGATGCTACCCACTTTCTTGTGAAATCTTAGGTTGATCCAAAACATGCAGTAGCTAAGGCTAACCAGTCTCCATAATAGTAAGATGTGCTGTTAGGGCTTAATTCTGAAGTGCTAGAATAGCTGCTAGCAAATCTTTGAGCCTTTTTCCCATCTTGTTAATCTCTTCATCCTTCTATTTAAGTTGTTGAATGAGGTGTTGGGTCGAATAGGCTGTATCATCTTGTTCGGCTGCAACACCTTCCGAGCCATGCTAATCCTGAAAGAGAGAACCTCTAGTATCAACCATATGCACCTCTACTGATTCTTCCAACAAATCATCTTCATTGGGATCAAAGCTAACATTTTCTTTCTCTAGGTCAGACTAGTCATACCCAAGGATTTCCTTCTTCTCAATGAGATATTGTGCTACGATATCATCTAGGGAGCTGTCCAACTGTTCAGGCACAAAAGCTCGTGGTTGATCGGTGGTGGGATCATGTTCATGAATAGAGATACATTTGACCTCCCCATTCTTGAAATCTTGATCTTGTGAGGTATGCTCCTTTGGAGGATACATGCTCAGTCACTAAAATGGGTGGAGTGCTACTCCTTAGAGGATCTATCTCCATGGGGGCAACTGAACTATCTCCTTCTCCCTTTGCTGCTGTTATGTCCAAGATCTGTTGAGGTGGTGGTGGTGATGGCACAACTATGATGCTACAAGGTTGCCACTCCCTCTTCACGCAAAAGTATGTTGAGAAATCGCCTCACCTCAATCAGTGATCTACATGAAATGGTATCTCTTGGCCGTAGCCAGATCACTAATGGGGCTCTCTTTTCTCCTAATGCTTCCTTTATGGCCTTAGATGAAACTGTGGAAGATGGAACCTGTACTGGTGATGGCGAACGTGGAGTGGAGCGGTGTGATGGAGACAACACCGACTCTCTTTGTGTGGGAGCTCTCCTCCCATGGTGGGCAGTACCAGTCAATACAATAATGTCAGTATGATCGACGCAAGTAGCATGCCAATCGGGGAAATTCATGAGGGCAAAGGTAGTCTTGCGGCATACATTCTCTCTGGTTACTGACATGCCTCCAGCCCTCTCTCATATATGCTCGCCTACACTATGAGGAATGATTGATCGTAGATCAAATTTGGCTTTGGACTCTGATCATCCAGAAGCCCTACCAACTTAGCGCAAAACTATCCTAAGGCTAGCATAGGACCTCCTCTCTCGATAGGTGCCTCTTGAACTACTGGCGGTGACATTGTTAACCTCTAACATCTTTCTCTCTATGGATCCAAAAAAGAATGAAACTTATTCTGTAATCAGGAGAAACTTGGTGACTCCTCAGTAAACTGAGAGACCTTCTCCTTGGCTATGCGCTGATGTTGTTTGATCTTTGCACATCTGTTCTTGAGGAGTTCTACTTGGGAGGCGGTCAGAACTAGACCCTATCTCAAAGGTAGGGGAGACTATCCTTGAAGCCAGGGTAGCCTTCCCCTTAGAAGAAGCTAGTGAGTGGGTATTAGCCCGTGCTGGGGCAGTGACGAGAACAATTGAACATATGAGCACTAAAACTGCAACTACTATAGAAACCTCCATATCTTCCTCTTCAGTGAGAGAAATTCAGAATCTGATGGCATTTCAACATGGATGATCGGCTTCTGCCCAGTCATTACACTCCTACTGACAGTTGTGAGGGTTGCCCCTTCACAAGTGATCCTTGCCCCCTCAAATTCTTTGCCAAAGTGAATCAGATGGGCAAAGTCAATCTGTGGAAGGATGGCCTAATCCAAAGCCAAATCCATCCCAAACGGAAAAGTGATACATGCCGAGCATCCATTAGTCTTGAACTTGAAAAAAGCGAGTTGAAATTCTATAATTTTTAAAAATAAACTCAAATTAGATTTTTTTGTCTTAATTTGCTTTTAGAATTTGAACCCATACTCAACAATTTGAATATGTTTAGTAGGGTTCTTTGAATTTAGGAGAGAGATTTTAAATTTAGAATCTATTTTCAACAAATTTGAGTATGTTAAAAATGGGTTCAAGTATTTTGAAGAAATTTTTTATGCTTCTATTGGTTCATATTTGAATTTGATTTTTTTATTTTGGGGACCATTTATTTAACAAATTTGAGTGTTAAATAGTGGTCAATTGATTTTGTTTGGAATTACTCTTAGCAAATTTGGGTATGCTAAGTGAGTTGTTTGAAAATAATTTTCTTCTTTTGCTTGTTTGCTCATGATGGGAATCATGTGTGAATTTGAACATGGAGTCTTTACTTAGCAAATTTGTGTATGCTAAATAAAGTCCAAATTTTTTTCTTTTATTTTGATTTTTGAAAAGAGGATCGTCACTTATCAAATTTGTGTATGCAAAATAAAGGATCCAAATGTTTTTTTTTTTTTTTGGGTTTCTGAAAAGAGGATCATTACTTAGCAAATTTAAGTATGCTAAAAAAAGTCCAAATGTGTTTGATTTTTTTGTGATTTTGAAAAGAGGATCTTTACTTAGCAAATTTGGGTATGCTAACTAAATAATCCAAATGTGTTTGATTTTTAAGATTTTGAAAAGAGAATCTTTACTTAGTAAATTTGGGTATGCTAAATAAAGAATCTAGATGTCTGTATTTTGATTTTTTTGAAAGGAGGATTTTTACTTAGAAAATTTGGGTATGCTAAATAAAGAATCCAAATGTATTTGATTTTTATGCTTTGATTTTGAAAAGAGAATCTTTACTTAGCAAATTCGGGTATGCTAAATAAAAGGATCTAAATGTGTTTTATTTTTGTGATTTTGAAAAGAAGATTTTCACTTAGCAAATTTGGGTATGCTAAATAAAGAATCCAAATGTGTTTTATTTTTATGATTTTGAAAAGAGGATCTTTACTTAACAAATTTGGGTATGCTAAATAAAGAATCCAAATATGTTTGATTTTTGTGATTTTGAAAAGAGGATCTTTACTTAACAAATTTGGGTATGCTAAATAAAGAATCCAAATGTGTTTAATTTTTTGTGATTTTGAAAAAAGGATCTTTACTTACAAAATTTGGGTATGCTAAATAAAGAATCCAAATGTGTTTGATTTTTGATTTTTTTTAAAAAGAGGATCTTTACTTAGCAAATTTGGGTATGCTAAATAAAGGATCCAAATGTGTTTGATTTTTATGATTTTTTTTAAAATAGGATCTTTACTTAGCAAATTTGGGTATGCTAAATAAAGGATCTAATGTATTTGATTTTGATGCTTTGATTTTGAAAATAGGATCTTTACTTAGCAAATTTGGGTATGCCAAATAAATAATCCAAATGTGCTTGATTTTTGTGATTTTAAAAAGAGGATCTTTACTTAGCAAATTTGGGTATGCTAAATAAAGAATCCAAATGTGTTTGATTTTTGTATTTTGATTTTTTTAAAGGAGGATCTTTACTTAGAAAATTTGGGTATGCTAAATAAAGAATCCAAATGTGTTTGGTTTTTGTTATTTTGAAAAGAGGATCTTTACTTAGCAGATTTAGGTATGCTAAATAAAGGATCCAAATGTGTTTTGGTTTTGATGTTTTGATTTTGAAAAGAGGATCTTTAAATTTGGGTATGCTAAATAAATGATCCAAATTTATTTTGAAAATGAAACTCTCATTTGACAAATTTGGGTATATCAAATGAAAGTCAATCATGTTTTATTTTCGATGAAATCTTTGTGATTATTGCTTTTGAAAGAAAAATCTAACTTAACACTTGTGGGATGTGTTGAGAGGAATTTCAAATGGTGTAATTTTATTTGAAAATAAAACCTCCATCCAACATGTTTGGATATATTGAATGAAGAGGCTTATTTTCAATTTATACTTTTTGAAAAGAAAGAAATTCCAACTTCAACATAAATGGGATGTGTTGAAATGGAATTTCAATGTTATGATTTGATTATATTTGGAAATGAATTTTTCATTCAATAAATTTGAGTATACTGGATGAGGGTGTTCATTTTCAAATATGTGCTTTTTGAAAAGATGCTTTTTTTTGTTTAGAAATGAAATCTTCATTCAATAAATTTGGGTATATTAAATGAGGATATTCATATGTGCTTTTTGAAAAGATGATTTTTTTTTATTTTATTTAGAAATGAAATCTTCATTCAATAAATTCTGGTATATTGAATGAGGATATTAGTATGTGCTTTTTGAAAGATGATTTTGATTTTGCTTTTGAAATGAAATCTTCATTCAATAAATTTGGGTATATTGAATGAGGATGTTCATTTATGTTTTTTTGAAAGATGATTTTTTGTTTTGTTTTTGAAATGAAATATTCATTCAATAAATTTGGGTATATTGAATGAGGATGTTCATTGGTGCTTTTTGGAAGATGATTTTTGATTTTGTCTTTGAAATGAAATCTTCATTCAATAAATTTGGGTATATTGAATGAGGATGTTCGTTGGTACTTTTTTAAAAGATGATTTTTTATTTTGTTTTTGAAATGAAATCTACATTCAATAATTTTGGATATATTGAATGAGGATGTTCATCGGTGCTTTTTGAAAAGATGATTTTTGATTTTGTTTGGAAATGCTCCTTCATGTAAAAATCTTGAAGATTATTAGATGAGATTAAGTTATGTATATTTTGTAAAACTTTTTGTGCAGATATTTTATTATGTGAATTTTGAAAAAGTGCTTTTGAAAAGCGATAGTTTTATAAAGGATTTATTTCTTCTTTATTTTTGGAATGAACCTTTCGTTACCATAGAAATGGTAAGGAAGTTCAACAAAGTTTTTTTAGCTATTTCTTTTGGTTAAATTTTATTTTCAACTATTGGGGGAACCCAATAGGAGTTTTAAGACCTACACGGAGTGAGGACCTAAAACCTAAAGGATGTTGGCTAGCTTAGCTTAAGGATGAAATAAACTAAGTGCTAATGGAAAAGAAGGATACTCTCAGATTCATATAAAATACAAACCCACTATCGATACTTGGATACAATGATTATTTACCAAAGATGGAGAGAGGAACCGTCCCCAGTGGAGTCGCTATAAAAATCTATGGTGTTTTTTTATTTCTCAAATTCTTGGGAAATTTGAAAAAAAAATAAATTTTGGTGTGTATTGGGACACCTCGTAGATCCACATATGCACTTATTAGGGTGATCGGGTGCGACATTGAGGAATGAGTGTACTATCTCAAGAGACAGAAGTCACCATTCTACAATGAACCTAGTCACCTAATAAGGACTTATAAGGACAATGAGTCTTCGAATGTACTAGAGATCTTTCCCCTACTTTACATGAAAAAGTAAAGTAGGGTTTATTTTAGATCGAGTTCATTAGGTTCCCTATGGAGACAAGCCCCCATAGTTAATTACATCCTAAGGAATGAGATTTCTTAAGAATACCCTCGATTAAGGTAAATGATCATTATCTTCAAAGATTTTAAAGATAGGACTATCAATAAATTGGTTATTTTTGGAAAATCAAGTGGGATTGATCAAAAAGAGGGAGTTATTATCGAAACCAAAGGAAAATGAGTAGGGGATGCTCATGATACTAGAAAATCTAGTGAGCATCCCAATCTATCCTATGATTGGGCTTTATATTTTTGAAATTTAAAGAGAGTTAATTATTTGAATTGAACTTTTATTTGAAATCTAGGGCTTACAATTCTGCAACACAAGATCGTGGAAATATCTAAGATGTGAGGATTTATGCTTGTAGCCCGTAAAGGAAAACAGTGGCCTCAGATCTTAAATCTAGGGAGCTTTGGTGAGGGCCAAGGCACAACCTAAATCTAAGGAGAAAATGTGTATATAGTTTACCTCCACAAGAGAGGATAAACCACCTGATTGTTGGACTTACAACCGCCTGGGGGTGACCGCCAACTAACTCCTCCTACGATTTTAAATACATGCAGGCAAGTCTTATGCATTGCAAGATAGCTAGACTATTGTTTATTTAGAAAGGAGACTAAGTCCTTAAACACACTTCCTAAGAGACTAGATCATGAAGGGCATGAATAAATGACTTAATCTAATGCAAATTTTGTTAAGTTTTATTTTCATTTTTTGATATTTTCATTTGACACGGGCTATGGGATTTCATATGTCTAATGCATGAGAAAATTGGTTATGGGAAAATATCAGCAAGAAGGAGGTGTGTTTCCACCATTAGCAAGAGTGAAGTAATATGTTTTTATGCATAATGTGAGACAGACAATATCCAGCTAAGGGGTTGCTAAATCTTTTATTATCTTGATTTATGTCCTAGGCTTTTTAGGTGAGGTTATGAGTTGTTTAGTTTTAATTTTGAGTAGATTAATTGGATAGAAATTTTATTTTATCCTAAGAGCCTAATCGCATCCAGGCCATTCATCAAACAATGAAGAAACTAGGAAAATCATGTTAACTTAATACACAAGCTAAACAAACATCAAATAATTTTATAAAGTTAGCTCAAAATAATAAGAGGTCGATGTGGTTGGGCTCCACACACAAACCCGAAAAGAAAAATAGGCAGCCGAGCTCTACCATTATACAACCCGGATTACAAATGAATAATTATAATATTATGGGGGTCTTCATTCTTCATTTCTTCATTTCTTCATTTCTTTCTTTCTTCATTTCTTTCTTTCTTTCTTCTTTTTTTCATTTGGACTTGGGATGTAGTTTGCTCTAAGGCTTCAAATGGTACATAAGACATATATTTATGACCAATGTTCACCTTAATTTCCCCATAACATTTATTCTAAATCTTAATTGCAAAATTATATCAAAATTGGAAGGATAAATTTAACTAAACTTGTAAAACAGAGATTAGCTAAACATACTATACAACCCAAGCAGTTATATGAATAATTTGGACTTAGCACCCCACACATGGGTAACCAAGTCCACCTGTCCTAGTTTGGATCATGCTTAGATATAAGCAACTTACACAACAAAAGTATTTATATTTTATTATAGCCTTCACAATCCCAGAAGACATGATTAGACTAACATTGTCCTATATCAGTCTATGCATTCACTCTAACATCTAAAAAATTACCTCACAAAATAAAATCAGGCATCAAACCATGCACTGCCCTAACATAGAGCTAGAAATGGTGACTTAGCCTAATGTGTGTGGCATTTAAGGCTTATGTGGCATGTCTTAGCTAGGCTCTAAAGTTGGAATTTTCTAAGTGTGAAGGGTTCAACTTAGAGAGTGGTTTCATTTTAAGTGATTTAGTTGATTTGTCAATTTTATTTGATGATTTGATTTGTTTTGAATGAAGCTACACTTGTTACTAAATTTTGTAAAGAGAAGAAAAGAGAAGAGAATTTCTCTTTCATCCCTACCTTAAGTAATTTCTAAGGTAGATTCATAAATCACTTTTCTTTAGTGAATATTTTATTATGTGTTTTAATTAACCCTAAGTTTAGATTTGCTCTAAATAAACCTATTCAATAAGAAAGGCATCTTAGGATTAGTTAAGGTGAATTACTATCACATAACACACAACCATTTATTTCTTTTCATCATGTATATCATGCATATGAATAATCCTAAGCATATCTATATATACAATGCAAATCTTAGCACACCTTAATGATGGATGCAAAGACATGTTGTTTAAGAAATTTTGGATATTCCATGAATGCATATTTTTATTATGTAGAAAAGAGGGATTATTTTAACCATTAGCTAAATGCACATTCACATGTATAAAATACATAAGTGAGTACGGTGCCATTATTTTCTACACCAGGGGTGTAAGGTACAAGACCAACTTGGGGCTACTTAAAGCCTCACAACCCCGGGATGTCCAGACTAAGATACCACTTTTCTTAAATACATGAAAATGTACAAAAAGAAATAAATGGATGAAGAACCATGCAAAATATTTTGTGTTTGAGTTTGGTTGTATAATTTACATGTGTAATGTGAGCATCCTTCTTAAGTCATAACATATACTTATATAGGAATAGATTTAAACAAGTGTTGTGTTCTTTTCAAATAAACTATACACTTTGCAGATCCTATTCAAATCCATGTTAAGAAAAGAGAAGAAATCACATAATACACATCTTATGCTATAATCACATGCAAGCTTATAAATACTTATAAGTAGCATCACTTCATTTATAATCTTTGATTTATATGTTTTGAAAATACTTTTTGGTTTAATAGTGATAATAGCCACTCATATTCTTAAATTTAGCCAACACATGCAATTTGACATAAAAGGTAATTATTTTTTCAAAAGAAATGAATGCATGATTTCATATGGCAAATAACATTTAGCATGCTTGGAAAGAGATAAAGTGATGTAAGCATATAACTTCACTCACCCTAATTAATTCTTAAGGACAATCCTATAAGATCAGAATATTCAAAGTGATTAAAATTCTTTAAAGATATTTTTATTTTTTGAATTGAATTTGACCTAGGAAAAGTGAAAAGAGTTTGCTGGTCCTAACCCATTTCTCCCATGTGTAAATTGATTTAGTTTAATTTTTTAGAACAATTAGGTTGATTTTATGTTTCATTTAGATTAATGTGTGAATTAAGTCCATTAATTACCCCTTACCTATACCACTTTAACATAATTAAACAAGTAATTATGAGCCAATATCTGATATGCAATCACATGGAATTTAAATCAGCAATGCACCTAAGAAATAAAGGGGTCTAATGCAATTGGCTCATAATTTTTGATTAATTAAGTTAAAGGGTTTTCATTAAGTACTTTCATAACCTTCCCACACATGTGAGTTGGATATGATTTTCTAAAACTTGCCTTAGGCTTTTGAACACCTAAGGATCTACCCAGCAATAGATTGATTAACTCTAGATTGGTTTTGAAAGTTTAATTAGACTAATTAAGTAGATCAATAGTGGATTAATCCTTAATTATATTTGGATTAAGAAACAAAGGGGGTTTAGGGAATAACTTAGGGAAAATATCCCAAACCCATTCCATAAACCTCTTCCTTACTTAAACAATTTTTAATTATCTCAATTAAGGGATTAAATCATTGTTCATATGCTTAATTACTATTAATTATATTAAGGGGGTGATTAGGGATGCATTAATTAATTTCCCAAATTAACTCATTGATAAATTCCAAAAAAATTAGGGGAGGCGGAAGTTACCTCGCTAAACATGTCTGAGAAATTTGGAATTAATCAATTAAGTAATTAGGGAGTAATCAAGGTGATTAAATTTTTAATTAAACCCTAATTAAGGAAAATTCACTATTTAAAATCAAGCCTTGATTTGAAGTGGATGTCTTGGTTGATCAAGCTCCCCATCAATGGCAATCAGCTTCGATCAAAAACTCCCTTCTCATGGCTTGGTGACTTGGGAAACACCTTGAGCTCCCTTGATGGTTCTTGCAAGAGTAATTTGAATTTGATGGAGAATTGAGTGAGTTAGAAATTTCCTTCACCTCCCCTATTTCGGCTTTGAAGAAAATCGAGAAGGAGAAATTTAGGATGCTTGGAAATGGCTTTGGAAAGTTTAGAGGAGCTTGCTTTCGATCCTTAGAGCTCAATCCAATGTTATCTCCCTAGTTTGAGGGAAAATGAGGGGAGTATATCTCCCCCTCTTTGGATTAGATGGTCGAGACTAGCTTTGCCATTTAAGCTCAATTTCTCTGATTGACTGATTTGTTTAGGTTGTTAGACACTCCATGTGATTTGTTTTAAGTAGAGGAGTGGAGGAGAGGGCGTGCTCATGTGCTAAGTGAGTGTATGAGGTGATCCAAGTGTTCAATTTGCATTAGAGGGGTCAGTTTGGCCTTGGGTTGGGTCATGGCTGACCCAAGGTGATTAGGTCATGTTCACCACCTCCCTTAGTGTCCATGTGGACCATTAGGGAAGATGTCAGTGGTCATGATAAAGAATTGGCCAAATTCAAAGTGAATTTGGCCATAGGATATCCTTCGACCTAAGGGTAAAATAGTCATTTGGCCTTGATTTTGATTTGGACAGATTTGAAATGATTCAAAAGTGGGTTGGGCCAAATTTCAACTGATTTAGAGTTCATTTGGTTTAATTGGTTCAATTTGAAAATGGGTCAATTTGGGTTAGGTTGACCAATTGGTCAAATTGGGTCAATCCATGAGTTAGGTCAAGTTCAAATGATGGAGTGATTTGGATTTGATTTGAGCTAAGTCCATACGATGAAATCAAAATGGCTTATGAAATATTTTGGATTTAATTTTAGATTTGATAGAATCAATTAAGCTAAAATTGATTTAAGATTTGATTTGGAATTGATTTGAATTTGAAGTTGATTTAAATTTGAAGTTGATTTGAATTTGAAGTTGATTTGAATTTGAAGTTGGTTTGAATTTGAAGTTTGAATTGAAAGAAGGAAGTAAGGATTTGGTTTAAGCTATAGGGTAGGCAAGTTTTCCTAATACCCCCTAAGGCATAACTTATTCTTATGTCTAACTCTTTTAAGTCTCTAGGTTAGGTTAAGTGTTCACCTAATCACTAGAAGTGTCTTAAGACTAAGGAACTCTTAGTGTTTAGAGTCCATATGCTAGGATGAAGAAGTTGAAAGCTCACTCCAAAAGTGAGGTCAACAAGATAGTTTGTCCATATTTAGATAATACATGAATGGTTGACTCCAATCTATCTCCACATCCTTTTTGGAAAAGATAACCTCCCCTTCAAGAGAGAGTCTTTCGATGAGTTCAGCGTCAACAAGGGATAAGACTTATTTATTTTGGACTTTTATTGGTATGGACTCATCTTCCGGACATGCTAACTCTTTGGCAAGCTTGGCTAATGTATCTGCTACTGCATTTTCTCCTCGAGGAATCTTATAGATGATAACCTCTGGGATTTAGGACAACAACTCCATAGTGTACTTGTGGTAGTGATGGAGCTTAGGCTTTAGAACCTTGTAAGACCCAGTGATTTGGTTGATAACTAATTGAGAATCCACGAAGATGTTGATACTTTGGATGCATGGTGTAATGGATAACTCTAGACTGACAATCAGAGCCTCATATTCAGCTTTGTTATTGGTGCGTGGATTGGACAGATGATATGAAAATTTTATCACATCACGGTCCGGAGTTAGGATAACTATTCCTATCCCTGCCTTTCCTGGAAGAGTAGATTGTGGTTCTTCTCTCTTTTGAAAGGAAGCCACACCATCAAAATACATCTCCCAGCAGCAAATTCTAGTGTCCCCCAAGTTCATGATTTGTTCATTAGGGAGGTCATCACTAAGCGGAGAATCAACAAGAAGTGGTTGTGCTACTAAGATGGTCGCTAATGCTTGTCCTTTCACTGTACGGAGGGGTATGAAAGTGATGTCAAACTACAATAAAATCATGGACCAACATGTCAACCGTCTGGATAACGTCAGCCATGTCATGAGATATTGTAGTGGATTGATCATAGAGATCAGGTTCACCTTATGAGAAAGAATGTAATGTTATAGCTTTTGGGATGCAAAGATTAAAGTTAGGCAGTGCTTTTTAATAGGTGGATAGTTTGTCTCAATAGGGATTAGATGATGATTGAGATAGTAAAGTGCATTCTCTTTCCCTTCATCATTGGTTTGGGCCAACAAAGTGCCAAGGGAGTCATCTAATGCAACAGTATATAGTATGAGTGGCTTGCCCGGGATAGGGGCTGCTATAATTGGTGGCTTCATCAGGTAGTACTTAATGTCTTCGAAGGCATGTTGGCACTTGCCATCCCACTTGAACTTGACATCCTTTTTGGCAAGTGTTGAGAATGGCTGGCATCTTCATAACATGTTCAAAATGAAGCATCTTAGATACACCAACCACCCTTGAAATGATATATGTTGAGTTAGACTTTTACGGGGTGGCATTTTTAAAATCATCATAATCTTCTCCAAGTCGATTTCTATTCTACGGTGTTGGACAACAAACCCAAGGAATTTTCCTAAAGCTACTCCAAATGCACACTTCAGAAGATTCATTTTGAGGTTATATTGTCTTAACAATTTGAAAACTTCTCTCAAGTCAAAGAGATAGTCTTCCTACTCTTTACTCTTGACTACAAGATCATCAATGTAACATTCGACCTGATGATGAATGAGTTCATTGAAGATCAGTCTCACATTGGTATTGATATTTTTTAAGGCCGAAAGGCATGACCCTATAGCAAAAGATTCTAATCGAGGTTCGAAACGTGGTGTTTCTTTCATCTTTAGGGGGCCATCTTTATTTGGTTATAATCATATGAGCCATCCATGAAAGAAAAGACTGCATGAGATAAGGCAATGTTCACCATCAGTTCTAATATTGGTAGTGGAAATTCATCTTTAGGACATGCCTTATTTAGATCCCTAAAATTGACGCATATGTGAATTTGGTCATTCTTTTCTTAAGCGGGACAGAGGCCAAGGTATTTTCTTTCCTAATAAAGCCATCGATCAATTTCTTAACTTCAAAATGACGATGTTGATGTCTAATCGTGTCTAGGAGCTTGCTTGATAGTTAGCTTAATTTTATGCTACGTTAGGAGATAAACCCATCTCTTCGTAACTCCATGTGAAGCAATCCTTAAACTCAATCAATAGCCTAACTAAGACATCAGTTTCAGTATCATTCAACAAAGAACAGATGTATGTCGGACGTGGATTATCTTTAGTTCCTAAGTTAATTTCTTTGAGCTCGTCGATGGTAGATCTGATCTACTCTTCAGACTCTGGTAGTGCATCTCTGACTTGAAGATCATTTGGATCATCTGATATTTATAAACACACCTCCTCATATGAGTTAGCATGATTTCAAAGAACTGTCGATTCAAATGATTGGTGATGACTAAGCAATGATCATGATGGACCCATACGAATCTAGTCTTGATCTTGATTGAGGATGATGTTTGGTTGTCCCATAACCTTTCAAAGTAGTTCGACACGTGTTTAGACCAAGTATGTAATTAATCTCTTCTTTGCTAAATTAAGAACACAAAGACCAATCAAAAGATAATTGTATTAAATCTTTATATGAATCATCCTCGTTCTACATATTCATGACTTGAGGATGATGCTCCTAAAAGAACCTCAGTTCTCCCATCTGTGGATGACTTAGGGGCTTCCTTAACTACCAAACCCTCAACTTTCTGGGAAGAGAGTGAGGTTAGAGCTAAGGTTCCCAGTTGACTTTTGACTGTCTCATATGCAGACTTGGATACATTTATGCTTTACTTTGGAGCCCAATCTTCATCACTATCATGCTCCAACATCACCTTGAACGGAATTTGCTACTGAGAAGAGCTGGCTGGTGTGCTAACCACATAAGACTCATCTTCTAAACTAGATTCTAAGTCTATGTGGATAGCAAGTGTACTCTTGGTGGCTGGGGCATACCTCTTATTGGGTGTCTAATAGGGAGACTTTCCACCTCGGGGGCTTCCTCTGAACTGTCCTTTGCCTCTGCCAGGTGGAGCTTGGGTCATCCTACCCATGTGTTCTAATGGAGTAACGAACTGTGAGTGGAATCTAATGTCAGGCTCCATATCTTCCCATGAGTCCATGTCTCGCTCTCTTATATTTTCTTTTCATATTTATTTTTTCTTTTTCTTTTCTTTTTCTTTTTTCTTTTCCTTTTCTATTTCTTTTTATTTTTATTTTCTTTCTTTTTGTCCCTCTTGGGGATCTTAACTAGATTCACGAGAATGGACTTACTTGTTTTGGGGGAAAAAAATAGGTTGCATCCTCATATATCCTGACCTCATGAACTATGAAGGGCTTGAGATCTCCTTTGATGCAATACTCAATCCCACCTCTCATGAACTTCATGCACTGATGTAGAGATGATGGAACTGTGTTATTCTCATGTATCCATGGTCTCCCAAGCAAAGCATTGAAATATGTATCCTAGTCTATGATATGAAACTTGGCTTCAGTCTTCTAATCATCAATCTATAATGGCAACACTATGAAGCCTATGGCCTTCTCGCTTTGTTCATTGAATCCTCTCAACATCATCATCTCCTTTTGGAGTTTAGAGATGTCAATCCTCAAGTAGAAAAGGGTTTTTAAACTCATAATTTCAACTGATGCACCTTGGTCAACTAGAACTCTCTATATCCTGTATCTGCCAATGTCCATTGTGATGTAAAGAGGGCGGTTGTGCTTTGTCATTCCTAGAAGAAAGCCTTCATCACTGAATGTAACTCCTAAGATGTCCTTTGAGCTATGTGCCTCCTCTTGTTGGCGGTCGGGCTAATATCTCTAGATCAAGGAGAGACTTGACTAGAGATTCCCTCATCTCTTTGGATAAGACAAGGGCGTCATATATGCTTAACTTAGCTGAAAACTTTCTAAGATGTGCTAGGATGTTATAATCAAACTTGACTTGGTCCTCCATAAGTCCTTTGGACCAATGACTTGTTTACCCTTTGATTCTTTACCCAGGTAGAACTTACTCAGTTGACTTCAGTGACTTCTTGGAATGATGAACTTGTGTAAAGTTCTACCATCTCATCCAGTATACCTATAACATCAACTATGGGATCCTCAGAGTCAAGTTACTCCAAGTTAATCTCAAGAGGTGAACCCGATTGATTCAAAAAAGGAAAGTCTGATTCTAAATTAGAAGAGAGTGGATTGAAATGACTAGAGCTATCATTATTATTTTTTAAACTTGGAGAGTTTTCAAGAGGAATAAAATCTAAAGTATCAGAAGTAGACAAGTTGTAAGTGAGAACTTTCTTTATAGATTTCTTTTTAGGTGGAGGTACATGATAGAAATCTAATAAAGTAAGCGGGGCAAGGGATTTAATGTCCTTGTCCACTCATGCAATGCTCTCTTTAAGAGGAGCTAGTGGAAGAAGTAATACGTGGATGGAGTGCTTCTTACGGTGGCATTCTCTAACTATCCAGCAAAGTGGACCTACTTTTACGGTTGTCACCTTCTTCAAGTTGTATTTGGCAACTTGCAAACCTTCCTTGGTGTTGGAGGTTTGAGCTACCTCAGCCACCTGTAGAAAGAGTTTCTTAATTTTAAAAACTACTTTTTTAGAGGTTAGGGATAGGGCAATATCTCAACCTTCTTTGATCTTAAGAGGATCACAGGTTTTCCCAAGAATTACCCTAATAGAACTAGAATGTTATTATAATAAGTATTCTTGAGGGATACTGGCGACCAGAAGATGCTCAAGCCAATCCTTAAATATGATACAATCCTCTAAGACATGACTAATCATGCAATGGTAAAGTCAATAATTAGGATCATTACTTATGCCCACATCCTCTGGCCTCTTGGGCTCTGGTAGTTGAAAGTCATGTTTCTTTAAGAGATTCTTAAAGATTTTCCTAACTACCTCCCTCTTGAATGAATATGGGTTATTCAATCTATAAAAGAGTAGGTGGGTAATAGCTACAGGCAGATAGGAATACCATATAACTAGATGTGGCCCATTATCCTTGGATTATGATGGTTAATATGACGAGATGGTGGCAAGGAGCTGCTAAGCTTTCTCTCTCATCTTGGACTAGTTGCTTCACTATCCTTGACACAACCATCCATAGCTTTTCTCAATGCCTTCGCACTTGAAGATGATTGGTGGGGAATCTTGTTTGGCTTCCTCTTGTAGGCGAGTCACCTTGTTAATTAGTTTCTCAAATGTCCAGATAGTAAAGCTTTGTTGATCACACTTTTGGAGTGAGCTCTCAACTTTCTCATCATAGATCTAGAACTCTTTTAGATACTAAGAGTTCCTTAGTCTTAAGACACTTCTAATAATTAGGTGAACACTTAACATAACCCTAGAGACTTAGAAGAGTTATCCATAAGAATGGGTTATGCCTTAAGGATTTAGGAGGACTTGCCTACCCTAGTGGTTTGAATTTAATCCTAGGTTTCAATCCTTGCTTCCTTCTTTCAAACCAAACCTCAAATTCAAATCCAAATTCTAAAATCAAATCCAACTTCCAATGATTGAAACCTAGGATTAAATTCAAACTCCAAACCCCTTCATAAGCCCTTTGATTTTATCTTAATGAACTTGGCCTTGGCCAAATCCTAACCAACCTCAACTAAATTAATTTTCTCAAACAATCAATTCAATCCTTCAATCATCTATCAAATTCCAAATCTAAATTTGAATCCAATGATTGAAACCCATGACTAAGTCCAAATCTCAAAATTCCTTTTCTAAGCCGTATGAACCACCTTCATATGCTTAGCCAAAACTTCCTTTAAACCAAATTGAATTTGGTTGATTTCTCTATAAATCAACCATTCCTTCATTTATACTTACAAATATAAATGAAATCTAAACTCAAATCAAACTAAATCAAACCAAATCAAGACCTTTCTTCCATATGGACTACCTCCATAAGCAACCAAATCTCAATCCAAATCAATCAAACTCAATTGATTTATACATCAATCATTCCTTCATATATTCACAAATATAAATGAAATCCACCCTCAATGACCAAAATAAATCAAACCAAACCAATTCTCTACTTAAGCCCTTTTGACCACATTAATCATTACTTTCAAATCACTCCAAACTCAAGTGATTTTCTCATAACCTATTTATATCTCCATTTATATTCAGAAAAATAAATTCAAATGGTCCAAACCAAATCTAGATCAAATCAAATTCCCAATTTTAGCCTTTTTAGCCAAATTTTTGAACATGGCTAAATAATATCAAAATCAACTCAAAACTCATGGATTTCTTCATGATTCAATCATTCCTTCAATCATTGATCCAACTATAAATACAAAACACAATTATCAAACCAAACCCAAGTCAAATCCATGCCAACCCTTTTGACTTAAAGATTATCATATGAACCAAAACCCATATGGCTCCAAACTACTTGCAATTGGATTTATAATTCTATTCTAAGTCCATATGTGAGTTCAATAAACTTGAATCAAGCCTTGATCAAAACATTATTATCCCAGTTCCACTTGACCCTGCAACCTAAGAGGCTTTTTAAGTTATAATCCAACCAAAATTTTTAACCAAACTACCTAAACCTTAAATCATGACCAACAATCATCATGGGTGATCACTTGCATTGAATTGGGTAAAACCAAGTCAAACTGGCCTTTGACCAAGTCAACATTTTGCAAATGAAACCCAAACTAGCCAAAATCCATCATATGCCAAATTGATTAAAACTATTGACTCAAACCCATTCATAATCAATGATTGAACATGACCAAATCATCAATTGATTCAAACCAAGTCTAATTGTCCATTTGACCTAAGTTGACTTAAATTAGCCTAAAAGGCTAAAATAGGTCAAATCATGATTTGATCCAAATTGATTGTAACCAATGGCTAAAGTTCATTCCAAATCACTTATTGAACTTGACCAAAATCATAATTGAGCTCAAGTTGACCAATTGGTCAACTTGACCCAACCTAGCCCAAATTGACCTAAAGGGTCAAATTGGCCAAAATTCAAATTAAAACCAAATTAAACCAAACCAAAGTCTACAATCATTTTCAATTGACCAATTGAACTTGACTCAACACTTAACCCAACCCAATTTGGTCAATTTGACCCTTTTGAACCTAAATGAGTCAAATCCAAACCTAGGCCAAACCAACTCAAACCAATTGAACTAAAACATCCCAAATCATTATATGAACCTAACCCAAGCCTTGGTTTGACCCAATTTGACCAATCATTATATGAACCTAACCCAAGTCATCCATTTCACATGATTGGAATGGATGGTTGTGATTTGATCACGGTAGATCCCCACTATTTTCTCCCAACCGAATCAAATGGTGGCTTGGATCTTAGATCGGTGGTCCACGAAAACCATCCACCATGTAAGAGTCAACTCATGAATGTGATAACTTTAATAACCAATCCCATTGCACCATGTGAAAAGCGCGCCGCATTAGCCGTCACGTGGCCCGACGGGATTAAGGACATAATTAAGGCTAATTAATTATTTTTTCAAGCCTGAAACTTTTAAAATTCATAACTAATTGTAGAAAAATCTAAAAAATAAAAACTTTGACTCATTTTAAAGGAATTTCAGAGTAGAATCTAACAAAATTGGTATTAATTAATTTTGACTAGTGATTTTCTTAATTAAAGTTTAATTAGAAATCTAATTAGCTTAATTAAGCATCCAATTAATCTCAAATTTTTTATCGATGTCTAAGGGAATGACCTCTACCTCCCTTATTTTTCTAGGATTTTATTGGTTACTTAATTAGGGAAATCAATTGATTAAGTCTTAATCATTCTCTTAATTTAATTAGTGATAATTAGTGAATGAACAGTGATTTAATTAATTATTTAAGCCCAATTACCTCTGTGGAATAGTAAGGGAACTTAGGGAGTGTAATTAAGATATTTTTCCTAATTCATTTCCTAGATTTCCTTCACTTTTGGAAATAAATTAATTGATGATTAATTTGCTTAATTAATTAATTAATTTCCAAGATAAAAATGAGAGCCTAATTGAGTGTTTGAAATGACTTAGGGATTAAGGATTGAGGCCTTTTCCTTGTTTCCTATCCCTAAATTAATTTCATCATCCTAATCAAAATGTAATTAAAGAATTCAATCAACTAATTAATAAGCTTGATTTAACTCAATCTAAAATTTACTTCACACCTAAGCAACCTTTAATTGATCTTGGGTAGCTCTTTGGGTATTCAATAACCCAAGGTAGAGATAATGAAATTATGGTTAGCTCACATGTATGAGAAAATCATAAATGTAGTTAAGTGAGATCCCTTAAGCCTAATTAACTATTAATTATGAGCCAATTGCATTAGGCCCCTTTCATTTCTTAGGAGCATTGCAAATTTACTTTTCATGTGGTTGCATATCATATTGGGTTATTATTAATTAGTTAATTAACTCAAGGTGATATAGGTAAGTTAATTAATTCACTTAATTCATACATTAACCTAATTAAAACATAAAATCAACCTAAATATTCTTCATTAAACCAAATTAATTCACACATGGGGAATTGGATTAGGATTAGCAAACCTCTTTCATAGTTCCTAAATCAAATCAAACTCAAAGTTAAAAATGTACTTAAAGAATTTTGGTTTATTTTAAAAAATCTTATTTAATATGATTGTCCTTAGGAATTAATTGAGATGAATGAGATCATGTGCTTATATTCCTTTATTTCTTTCCAATCATGTTAAATATTGCTTGCCAAGTGAAATCATGCATTAATTTTTTTTTAAATTAATTAAATAAAATTATTTCTTCTATGTCAAATTGTATGTGTTAACTTAAATTAAATAGGTGTGGCTATTATTACTATTAAATCAAAACTCATAAATCAATTAATATATGAAGTGAAGTATCTATAAGTTTCCATGTGTTGATAATATAAGGTATGTAATATGAAGTTCTCTTTCCTTACCTTACATGAATTTACATGGGATTTACAAATTATAGTTCATTTGAAAAGAACACAACATTTATATAGATCCATTCCTATGTATCCCCATGTAACAATTTAGGAAGAATTTCATATCACATATGTAAATAATGCAATCAAATTAAATGTGACCTCTTGCATGGCTTCTCATTCTTGTGGTTCTTTTTGTACATTCATATGAATATAAGAAAAGTGGTATATTAGTCTAGACATCCCGAGGCTGCGAGGCTTTAAGTAGCCCTAAGTAGGTCTTGTACTTTATGCCCCTGGTAAGTAGATCTCTAAAATAACTCATAAGTAAATCTCTAAAATAACTCATAACCTCATGTAAAAGCTTAGGCATTAAATCAAGATAATAAAATATTTAGCAACCCTTAGTTTGATGTTGTATGTTTAATATCATGCCTAATCATCTTATTTCACTCTTATTAAGAGAGGGCTTCCATCTTTGCTAGATAGAAATGAGCTTAACCTTTAAGAGCCTATGATGGAAGAACACCTCTTTCTCTTTTGACTTGGCCCATAATCAACTTCTCAAGCATTTAGGCATACAAAATCCTATAGCCTATGTCAAAATAAAGAGTCCAATATTAAATAAAATTTGATAATAATTTGCATTAGATTAAGTCATTATTCATACCCCTCATGCTCTAGTCTCTTAAGGAGTGGGTTTAAGGACCTAGTTTTTTTTTCTAAATAAACAATAGCCTGACCATCTTGCAAAGCATATGACTTGACTACATAATTTTAAAATGTAGGAGGAGTTTGCTGGCTGCTACTTTAGACGATTATAAGTCCAGCAATCATGTGGTTTACCCTCTCTTGTGGAGATAAATCATATACCCACTTTCACCTTAGATTTAGGTCATACTTTAGCCCTCGCCAAAGCTCCCTAGATTTAGGATCTAAGGTTATCATTTTCCCCTTGGGCTACAGGCATAAATCCTCACCTCTTAATAATCCTACCAATCTTTTATTGTTAGAGTATAAGTCTTATCTCTCTAATAAAATTTCAACTCATACATGCAATTTCTCCTCAATCTCAAACATATAAAGCCCAACTATAGGATAGATTGGAATGCTCACTAGGCTTCTTAGTATCATGAGCATTTCCTACTCTCCTCCTTTGGCTTCGATAATAAATCCCTCCTTTCAATCTATCCCATTTGATCTTCCAAATACAATCAATTTATTCATAGTCCTATCTTTGAATTCTTTGGAAACAATAATTACGAGTGTATTCATAAGGAACTCACCTTCCTTAGGATGTAATGCTATGGGGCTTGCCCCATGAAAAACAGAACCCAGTTTAAATAAACCCTACTTAATTCATCTAGATAAAGTAGGGGAAAATCTCTGGTATAGTCGAAGACCCATCATGCATTAGAAGTCCTTATTAGGCGATTAGGTCCATTGTAGGGTAGTGACTTCTATCTTTTGAGGCAGTACACTATTCTTTGATGTCATACTTGATCACCTCGATAAGTACATCCTCATATCTATGTGGTATCCCCATCACATATACACACAATACACATACAAAAAATAAACATCATAAGCCCTTAAGCATGATGGTGATGAGGCCATGAATATTCTTGAGGAGAATCTCAATGGCATGTTTTTCGGACAGTTGCGGCTTGTATTTCATGCTCGGGTTGAGCCACCTAAGAATATAATTAACAAGGGACTCATTGGAGACTTGGGTCGCTACAACAAGATCTTCTACAGTCACTCTTTGATAAGCTCCAATAAATCTCTTAATGAAGTGGTGCTCTAACTCAGCAAAAGTCCCTACCAAACATTGGGCAGTTCGACATACCAATCAAATGCAACCCCTGCTAAGCTACTGACAAAAAGTCTGAATAACAGTGCGTCACTACCACCAGCATTGCAGCAACTGGCTCTAAAATGTTCAATATGCTGACATGGGTTCCCACTGCCATCAAAGATTTTGAAGGAAGGTGGCACAAAATCTTTTGGTTATTGAACTACATCAAATTCCTCCGGGTATGGTCTACCCTTTGGAATAGATGAGCTCCCCCGGGCTTGCACCATCACTTTCTTCACCTGCTACTCTACCATATGCTTGATATCCTTTTCAAGCATGGAGGTATCATATGTAACCTTCTTATGCAAACTAGCAGTGTTATCCTCTACGAGAGTGCACTCAGGATGCTCTAAGGTATATACCAACTCGGTATGGTGGGCTGACATTGGAGAAGGCTGTAAAACTGGGGCTGAGTTTTGTAATGCTAAAACTATTGGCCATCAACTCCTCAATCTTCTTTCTCATCTTGTCAATGTGATCATCCCTCTATCTAAGCTGGTGGAGGAGGTGTTGAGTCGAGTGAGAAGTGTCACCTTCTTCAAGCATGACACCTTTTTGGCTAGTCTGATCCTGTTGTAAGGATCCCCGAGTGTCAACCATGTGGACCTCGATTGTATCATCCAACATGTCATCCTCATCGGGATCGAAGCTGACCCTATCCTCAACCTGATCTAAGTGGTCACTCTCGAGAACTTGCCTCTTCTCAATAAAGTAGTTCGCTAATATGTCATCTCGATGTCATGTTACTTTTGGGGTGATTACCCTAAATGCTATAAGGCTGTACTCCTGCCTCATACAGCAGAACCACTTTGTCAGACCTCTTCCTTTGAGAGGATCAACTATCATGGGGACCGTGTCTATGTCCACTCCCCTCTCTATCTTTGCATGTTAGGTGGGAGTCAAGTGTATTTATGATTTGAAAATGAGACTCTTACTTAACAAATTTAGTATGTTAAGCAGGAATCAAATATGATATGATTTAAAAGTGAGATTCTTACTTAATAAATTTGGTATGTTAAGTAGGGATCAAATGTGATTATGATTTATGTTTTGAAAATGAGACTCACACTTAACAAATTGGGTATGTTAAGTGGAAGATAAATGTGATATGATTTGCTTGTTGAAAATGGAACTCTCACTTAACAAATTTGGTATGTTAAATGATAGTCAAATGTGATATGATTTGTGTTTTGAAAATGAGACTCTCACTTAACAAATTTGGTATGTTAAGTGGGATCCAAGTGTGATTATGATTTGTGTTTTGAAAATCAGACTCTCACTTAACAAATTTGGTATGTTAAGTAGGAATCAAATGTGATATAATTTGAAAATGAGATTCTTACTTAACAAATTTGGTATGTTAAGTAGGAATCAAATGTGATATGATTTAAAAATGAGATTCTTACTTAACAAATTTGGTATATTAAGTAGGAATCAAGTGTGATTATGATTTGTGTTTTGAAAATGAGACTCTCACTTAATAAATTTGGTATGTTAAGTGGAAGCCAAGTGTGATTATGACCTGCTTTTGAAAATGAGACTCTCACTTAACAAATTTGGTATGTTAAGTGAAAGTCAAATGTGATATGATTTAAAAATAAGACTCTTACTCAACAAATTTGGTATGTTAAGTAGGAATCAAATGTGATATGATTTGAAAATGAGACTCTGACTTAACAAGTTTGGTATGTTAAGTAGGAACCAAGCATATTTATGATTTTTCAAGATTTTGGAAAAAGAGGAATTCTATTTGACAAATGTAGGTATGTTAAATATACTTCAACTTGTTTTGATTCTTCAAAAAGGGGAACTCTTATTTGACAAATTTAGGTGTGTCATATGGAGTTCAAAATATATCTTGATTTCATGTGTGTGATTTCTTGCTTTTGAAATGAGGAAAATTTCAACTCTAGCATATGTGAAATATGTTAAGTAGAGTTTCAATTTTATGCTAAGATTTTATTTAATGATAGGATCTTCATCCAACAAATTTGAACATGTTGAATGAAGGTGGTTATCTTCAAAAGTGTGCTTTGAAAAAGAGAGAAACTCCAACTCTAGCATATGTGAAATATGTTAAGTTGTGTTTCAATTTTATGCTATGATTTTTGAAAATGGAATCTTCATTCAACAAATTTGAGTATGTTGAATAAGGATAATTATTTTAAGAAAGATGTTGTTGAAAAATGATTTTTATTTTGATTTTGAAAAGAACCTCCATGTAATAATCATGGGGATTGTTATATGAGGTTTGGTTATATGAGTTTTGTGCTTTTTTTGATAATTTCTTATGGATTTTGTGCAAAATCTTTTATTATGTGAATTTTGAAAAAGTGCTTTTGGAAAGTGACATTTTGCAAAAGAGTTTAAATTCTTAAATATTGGAATGAACCTTGCCTCACCAAGTTAGTGGTAAAGAGGTTCTAAATTTTTGTCATCTCTTATCATTAGTTGATTTTAATTGGGAAACCCAATGGGGTTCTAAGACCAGGTGAGATCCTAAAACCTAGAGGATGTTGGCTAGCTTTGCTTATGAATGAAATAAGCTAAGTACTAATAGAAAGAGAGATAGTCTTAGACTCATATGAAATACAAGCCCACTATTGGTGCTTCGAGACAATATTATCTACTAGAGATGGAGAGAGGAACCGTCCCCAATAGAGTCGCTAGAAAAATCTATGGTGTTTATTTAAAAATGTATGTATGGGGACACACACGAGGTGTAATTGAGGTAATGTATGACATTAAGGAATAGTGCACTATCTTGAAAGATACAAATCACTACCCTATGGACTAATCACCTATTAAGGACTCTAAGACATGATGGTATACAGAGATTTTTCTCCTACTTTACATGGATGAATAAAGTAAGGTTTATTTAAACTAGATTCTAAAGTTTCCTATGGGGCCAAGCCCCCATAGTTAATTACATCCTAAGGAAGGTGAGTTCCTTAGGAATACTTTTGATTAAAGTAGGTAATTATTATCTCTAAAGATTTCAAAGATATGACTATCAATAAATTGGTTATGTTTAGAATATCAAATAGGATGGATCAAAAGGAGAAGACTTATTATTGGAAGCCAAAGGGAGATGAGTAGGGAACAATCATGATACTAGTAAACCTAGTGAGAATTCCAACCTATCCTATAGTTGGGCTTTATATATTTGAAATTGAGGAGAATTATATATTTGAGTTGAAATTTTATTAGAAAGCTAGGACTTATAATCCCACAACACAAGATTATAGAAATTCCTAAGATGTGAGGATTTATGCTTATAGCACAAAGAAAATAGCAACCTCATATCCTAAATCTAGGGAGCTTTAGCGAGGGCCAAAGCATATCATAAATCTAAGCAAAGATGGGTATATAGTTTACCTCCATAGAGAGGGTAAAACCACTGTTGGACTTATAGCAGCAGGTGGGAACTCTAACTCCTACATTTTAAAACCATGTGGTCAAGCCATATGATTTTCAAGATGATTAGGTTGTTATTATTTAAAAAGAAGCTAAAGTCCTTAAACCCACTCCCTAAGAAACTAGAGAATGAGTGGTATGAATAATAACTTAGTCTAATGCATATTTTATCAGATTTTATTTAATTTTTGACTCTTCATTTTGACAAAGGCTATAGAATTTTATATGTCTAAATGCATGATGAAATAGGGTTATTGGCAAAATCAGAGAGAAAGAGGTGTTTTCCACCACAAGGGAGACCCTCAAAGGTCAAGTCTTCCCCTATCGTGCAAGGATGGAAACCCTCTCTTAGCAAAAATGAAACAAGATGATATGCATGATATTAAGCATACAGCATTCAGCTAAGGGATTGTTAAATCTTTTAATTATTTTGATTTAATACCTAGACTTTAAATGAGGTTATGAGATGTTTAGAAAATTAGTTATGAGTTATAGTTGGGATAGAAAAATTAAATTTTTTTCCCTAAGAGCCTCATCCTAATCCCCCATAACACTAATTCTAATTCTTAATGCAAAATTACATTAAAAATAGAAAAATTAAATCTAACAACACCTACAAAACAAGTGTTATCTAAATACACCATACAACCTAAGTAGTTATATGTATAATTTAGACTTAGCACCCTGCACATGGGTAACCAAGTCCACCTATCTTAACTTAGATTATGTTTAGGGGTTAAACAACCTACAAAAAAGAGCAGTCATATTTATTTTAAGCACCCCTTAAGCATAATCTTCTACATAAGACATAATTAGGCTAATCACAGCCTAACATCTAGTCTACGAAGCATACACCCTAGCATTTAGTATACAATAATACATCATAAAACCAAACATACATCAAACCATGCACCGCCCTAACATAAAACTAAAAATTATGACTTAATCTAATGTGTGTGTATTAAGGCTTGTGTGGTAAGTTCAAACTAGGCTTTAGAGTTATCATTCTCTATTTATGAAGGACATTTAATTATAAAGGGTGATTTCAGTTTAAATGATTTAATTGATTTGTAAATTTTTTCTTAGTGTTTTCTTTTGTTTCATTTGACCTACACTAAACAACTAAGTGTTTTAAAAGAGAAGGAAAGAGAGGATCTCTCTCTTTTATCCTTACCTTAATTAATATCTAAAGCAAATTAATTAAATAAATTCCCTTTAATGAATGACTTAATACATATTTTAATTAGTCATAGGTTTAGGTTCACTTTAAATAATCCCATTCAATAAGAAATGTATCTTAAGAATAAATGGAATTAATTACTATCACATAACACATGTTTGTTCATTTCTTTCCATCATATATAGCATGCATATGATTAAGTTCTAAACATAACTATACATGCAATTTATACCTTAGCACACTTAAATAATGAATGTAAGCAAATGTACTTTGAATTGATGTTTCATTTGATTGAATTATTTTTCCATATTAATTTAAAACTCTATCTAAATTCTTATACAAAAGCATAAGAAAAGAACTCTAAATCATATGACTAATTGATCCAACCACTTGAACAATATATGAATGCATGTGTTTTTAATAGAAAGAGAGAGGGTGTTCATTCATTAGCTAAATACACATTCAGATGTATGAAAGTTTTAAACAAGTACGTCGTCATTGTTCTACACCAGGAGAGTGAGGTAGGAACCTCCTTAAGGTTACTTAAAGCCGTGCATCACCATAATGTCTAGACTAATATACTTGCTACTCTTAAATACATATGGATGTATAAACAACTATAAGAATAAAAAAACCCATGAAAAAATAGAATTTAGTTCATTTAATTTAATTGTGCAATTGAGTTAAAGCTTTATCCCAATTCTAATGTCAAGATGCATAAGAATGAAATTAAACGGGTATGTGCCATTATTCACCGGAGTGAGGTAAGAACCTCCTTGGGGCTACTTAAAAGTGCATCCCGGAATGTAATATATACCCATTAACATCAAACTTATGCAAATCAATATATGGATGTAAGAAAGAGACTTCACTTCATATACTAAACCTATATTCACATGCACCTCCTATGTATATGTAACTAAAGTCATAATATATATTATTATTCATTAATTAGCTTTTAAAAATACATTCGGGATTTAATAGTGATAATAGCCACACATATTTCTAATTAAGTCAACACATGCAAATTTGACTTAAAGGAAATCATTTTATCTAATTAGTTTTTGAAAGAAATGATTGCATACTACAAGTGGCATATATTATTTTAACATGATTGGAAAGAAATAAAGCAACACAAGCATGTAATTTCATTCAATCCAACTAATTCTTAAGGATAGTCACATTAAATAAGCTTATTTAAAATAAACCAAAGTTTTTTAAAGTCATTTTTTTATTTTATGTTTGATTTGATTTAAGGGATGGGAAAGAGGTTTGCTAATCCTAGTCTCATTCTCCTTGTGTGTGAGTTAATTTGATTTAATGAAAAGTAATTAAATTGATTTTATGGTTTAATTAGGTTGAGGTATGAATTAGATCAATTAATTAAACCCTTACATATATCACCTTAAGTTAATTAACTAATTAATGATGAGCCAACATGATATGCAACCACATGAAAAGTAAATTAGCAATTCTTCTAAGAAATGAAAGGGGCCTAATGCAATTTAATAGTTAATTAAGCTTATTTAATTAATAACTTTTATGATTTTCTCATCATAATTTCATTAAATTTCTTTAGACTATTAAACATCTAAAGAATTACCCAAGGTTGATCAATCAAAGGTAGGAACGAATTAGATTTTAAAATAATTAAGCCCTTAATTGGTTAATTAAATCCTTTGATTATATTTTAATTAGGATAATGAAGTTAACTTAGGGAAAGGGATCAAGAAAGAGGCATCAATCCCAATCCCTAAGTCATTTCAAGATATCAATTAGGCTATGAAATAATTAGACTCTCTTTTCTTTTAATTGATTAATTAAGTGGCTAATTAATTACTTAAACTTTGATTAATTTGAAACAAATGAAGAGGCTTAATGTAATGGTCATAAAGAGTAAACCTAAACCATTTCCATAAGACTTTTCACTATTAGCAGATGGTAATAAGCTTAATTAATTAATTAATTCACTATTCATTTACTTAATTATCATTAATTAATGTAGGAGAGTAATTAAGGCTAAATCAATCAATTTCCTTAATTAACTATCCAATAAATTCCAAAAAATAGGGAAGGTAGAGGTCATTTCCCATAAACATCTCTGGAAAGTTTAAAATTAATTGGATAATTATTCAGAGAGTAATTAGGCTAATTAAATTTTTAATTAAACCTTAATTATGCAAAAATTACTATTCAAAATTAATTAATATTAAATTTGTTGGATTCTCCTTTAAAATGCCTTTAAAATGAGTTCTCATTTATGGTTTTTGGATTTTTCTATAATTAGTTATGAATTTTGGAAGTTTAGCCTTAAAATTAATTAAACATTAATTAAACCTTAAACATGTAGTTACGCGTGCTTTCCATGTGGCGTGGGATACGTAAGTCACATCCACATGCCTCATCAAGCGGTAGCGGATGCTTTCCGATGGATGGATCTGATTGGATGGTCATGATTAAATCTCATAGTTAAGGAGAAAATAGAGACAAATCTATGCAAGATCTAATCATAGCCATCTATTTTTTATCACGCAAAGTGGACGGCACATGATCTATCTTCTCCCGAGCGGCAAGAGACGGAACCATCCATCATTCATTGCTTGATCCGAGCTCACCTGAGCTCGAATGGAGATCAAATCAATCCCACACCTTCGAGGAGGCAAAGAAAGACATCAGAGATCTCATGACATGGAACTTTTCACAAAAGACTAACCCATTTTCTTACAAAGATCGATTTTGAGAAATTACCTCACTCGAGCAAATGTCCGGTGGTGGGATTGACTGAGGTAGCTTCTCCTAGTTGAGGCAAAGCCCTGTTGAGAAGTTTGGGCCTTGATTTGAGGTAGCTTTCCTTGGAGACCAACTCACGTACTCAAGAGCCTCGTCCTTGATCGAACTATGGCTTCCGGTGGCTTTGGAACCCAAGGGATGATTTGAGTATCCTCGAGGGAGTATGAAGATAGTGCACGCACAATAAATTAGAGTTTGATGGAGTGGAGAAGAAGTATGAATCGAAATGGGAATGTCCTATTTCACACAGAGGAAATCTGGTTGAGCGTTGGTGCTCTAGGAAGCTCTATGGGATTTTGAAAACACTTAGGGAACTCACTTAATGCAATGGCCATGAATCTTGCTCGAATTGAGGGTGTATACCCCTCAATCACGTGTGATAGGATGGGATCTATCTCAATTTCCCGATTCACCTTCCTCAAGCGGAGGTGTGTCAAGTCCACATGGCATCTAGGTTGGAAGAAACTTGGGAAATCAAGTCTGATATGGGATCATTGTGTGATTTCACTTCTTTGCACCCATTAGATTTGTCCATGGGTGAGGGGAGGTGTGCTTCCTTTGGTCCATGGTCTAGCATGCTTGGTTGGGCTTTGGCGGTTAGGTATTCCATGTTAGGAAGTTTGATGGTTGCCCATGAGAGGAGAAAGCTGGACACTTCTTGGAGAGAATAGGAAATGAGGTGTTTTAATGGTTAATTCCCTTGGGTGGGTCCACTTTACTTTTGGGATTTTTGGGTTGACCTACTTAGATTGGGATTAGGTTTGGTTGGTTTTGGGTTCATGAGTTTGGTTGGGTTGAGTTTGGTCAAATTGGTAAAACCAAGGTTGGTTTAAATGATGATTTGAAGAGTTTTGGTTTAAGTGGTTTTGAATAATTTGGCTTAGCTTTTGATTTTGTCTCATTTGAAATCAAATGGGTCAAATGGTCAAGTTGACCAATTTGATAATTGGGTTAGTGTTAGTGTTGGTTTGATCAATGATTGTGAAAATTTAGGTTTGGTTTGATTTTGGTTTAATTTGGATTTTGTCCTATTTTACCTTTTAGCTCAATTTGGGCTAGGTTGGGTCAAATTGAGCTCATTCATGGCTTTGGTCAAGTTCAATAAATGAATTGGAATGAACTTGAGCCATTAGTTGTATTCAATTTGGGTTAAATCATGATTTACGGCCAATTTGGGTCAACTTGGGTCAAGTGGTCAATTAGACTTGGTTTGGCTCAATTAAGGGTTTGGTCATATTCAATCATTGATTATGAAATCAATAGTTTTAATCAATTTGATATATGGTGGATTTTGGCTAGTTTATATTTTATTTGGGCTAAAGGTTGACTTAGTCAAAGGACCAAGTTGACTTAGTTTGACTTAATTCAAAGTAGTTGATCACCCTAGGATGATTGTTGATCATGATATGAAGTTTGGATGGGCTTGGTTCAATCCAATTTGGGTTGGATTAGAACTTGGCTCAAAAAGGTCTCTTAGGTCACTTTGGGTCAAGTGGATCTAAATGGGTCAATTGGTTTGGCTTTGGCTTGATTCAAGTTTATATATGAGCCTAAGATTGAAATATAAATTCAACTACAAATCAATTTGGGTTATGATAGATTTTGGCTCATTTGAAGTTTTCAAGTTAAAAAGGCTAACTGGAGTTGGACTTGGGTTGACTTGAGTTTGGTTTGATAATTGTAGTTTAAGTTTATATTTGGATGAGTGATTGAATGAATGATTGATTCATGAAGAAATCCATAAGTTTTGAATTGATTTGGATATCATTTAGCCAAGTTCAAGGAAATGGCTAAAAAGGCTAAAATTAGAAATTTGATTTGATTTGAGTTTGGTTTTGGCTATTTGGACTTATATTCCATTTATATTTGTGAATATAAATGAAGGTATAAAAGATTCATGAGAAAATCACTTGAGTTTAGAGTGATTTGGAAGCAAATTTGACCATGCTTAGGGATGTAGGTTAAAAGGGCTTAGAAGGAAGGAAAGTCAATTTAGTTTGATTTTTTTTTTGTCATTGGATGATAGGTTTCATTTATATTTATCAATATAAATGAAGAAATAATTGATTTATAAAGAAATTAATTGATTTTGGGTTGATTTGGGTTGAGATTTGATTAAGCTTATGGAAGTAGGTCCATATGGATTAAGAAAGGTCTTGATTTTGTTTGATTTAATTTGATTTGATTTGACTCATTTAAATTTAGATGTTATTTATATTTATGAATATAAATGAAGGAATGATTGATTTATAAAGAAATCAACCAAGTTTGATTTGGTTTAAGGGGATTTTTGGCTAAGCATATGAAGGTGGTTCATATGGCTTAGGATGGGATTTGGGAATTTGAATTTGAGTTTGAGTTTCAATCATTTGGAGTTGGATTTGATTTGTAATTTGATTTGAGATTGAATGGATATTTGAGGAAATTAATTGAATTGGGGTTGATTTGAATTTGATTAAGGCTAAGTCCATAAGATAAAATCAAAGAGCTTAGGAAGGATTTTGGAATTTGAATCTGATCATGGGTTTCAATCATTTGATTTGGAAATGATTTCTAATTTGGATTTGAATTGAATTTAAGGTTTGGTTTGAGAAATGAATCATGGATTGATTTTGAGCCATAGGGTAGGCAAGTCTTCCTAAGTCCTTAAGGCATGACCTACTCCCATGGCTAATCCTTCTAAGTCTCTAGGCTTAGGTTAAGTGTTCACCAAGTCACTAGAAGTATCTTAAGACTAAGGAACTCTTAGTGTCTATAAGAGTCAAAGATCTATGATGAGAAAGTTGTGAACTCACTCCAAAAGTGAGGTCAATAATACCCATTAACATTTTTACTTATATAAATCAATACATGAATGAAAGAAAAGAAACTTCACTTCATACCCTTAAGCTATTATAAAATACATCTCCTATGTATTTATAACTAACATTCATAGCATATGTCATATATTCATTTATAAGTTTTGGAAAAATAGATTTGGATTTAATAATATAATAGCCACATATATTAATTTAAATCAACACATGCAAGCTTAGCATAAAGGAAACCATTTAATTTAATTAATTTTGAAAGAAATGAATGCATGAATCAAGTGACATACAACATTTAATATGATTTAAAAGAAATAAAGGGACATAAGCACATGATTTCAATCAATTCAATTAACTCCTAAGGGCAATCATATTAAATAAGCTTATTTAAAATAAACCAAAATTTATTAATGTCATTTTTAATTGCATGTTTGATTTGATTTAAGAGATGTGAGAAAGGTTTGATGATCCTAATCCCATTCTCCATGTGTGAGTTAATTTGATTTAATTAAAAGGAATTAAATTGATTTTATAGATTAATTAAGTTAAGGTGTGAATTAAATCATTAATTAAACCCTTATATTTACCTTAAGATAGATTAAATGATTATGAGACAATATAATATGAATTGATAAGTAAATGTATACTATGAAATGAAAGGGGCTAATGCAATTGCTCAATCATTAATTAATTAAGCTTAAAGAACTCACTTAATTACTTTTATAGTTTTGTCACACATATGGGCTAACCATAATTTTATTAAATCTATTTAGGCTATTAAACACCTAAAGCTCTACCCATGGATCAATTAAGGGAAATCAGATGAAATTACCCTTTTAACTAGGTTAATCAAGTTCTTAGTCCATTTCTCTTACTTAATTACCAAATTTAATTAATTACCCTTTGAAATATAATGGGATTAAGAGGAAAGCTTGGGAAAGAGGTCCCAACCTAATTCATAAGCCCTCTCATCTAATAAAACACGATTTGGTATTATTTGAGTTTTAATTTAATTAATTAAGCCATTAATTAGTCCATTAATTATTAATTAGCATTTTGGTTGAAAAGACAAGGAAACTTAGGAAAAAGATTAGGAGGGAGGCCCCAATCCAATTCCCTAAGTCTCCCCACTGTTCAACAGTGATTAGGGGTCTAATTTGTTGATCAATTAGTTTTCGCATGCTTAATTATCACTTAATTAAGTTAAGAGAGTAATTAAGGCTTAAATAATCAATTTCTCTAATTAATCAACCAATAAATTTCAAGAAAAATAGGGGAGGCAGAGGTCACCCCCTAAACATCCTCAGAAAGTTTCAAATTGATTGGCTAATTAAGTAAGAAGAAATTAAGCGAACTTGAATTTTAATTAAACCCTAATTAAGCTAAAAATTATTGTTCAAAATTAATTAAGAATATTTTTAATGGATTCCCCTCAAAAATACCTTTAAAATGAGCCATTACTTATATTTTTTAGATTTTTCTATAATTAGTTATGAATTATGAAAATTTCAGACTCAAAAACACATTAATTAGCCTTAATTAAGCCTAATCCCATCGGCGCCACATGGTGCGCGGACGCGGTGCACTTTTCACGTAGCACCGTAGGATTGGATATTTAAGTTGTCACATTATAAGTTAGCGGCGGGATCGCGGTATTGATCTACCGTCCATCTTCAGGACGCAAATCAATCTCACGGCATAAAAGGGAGAAAATAGACGGATCTTGCGTGATTTGATCAAAGATATTCCGTCAATCACAGCGGGCGGCTATGATCCTCCTTCTGCGTCGACGAACGGCGAGCGTCACTCCATGGATCGCTCGATCCGGCTCACTCGAAATAGATGAACTTCAAAATCAACCCACACTATCAGGGAAGGAAACCGCACACATCCAACGATAAAGATTGACTCACATACAAATTTCCTTCGAAAAGCTCCAACTAAAATTTCTTATTTCTACGTTTTGAGGAATTACCTCACAGATCGATGGTGGGATCGATGGAGGTAGCTTCATCTAGTAGAGACAAGGCCCTGTTGAATAGCATGTAAGCCAATTCCACTTAGCTTGCTCAATGGATCAACTTCTATCATTATGGAGCTTCGTGGTGATTGAAGTCCCTCCTCTAGTGGCTTTGAAGCTTGGGAAATGACTTAAGGTGCAAACTGACGGCGATGCGTGGAAGGTGTGTGAGAGGGAATTTGGTTGAGGAATGAGCAAGCTTGGATCGAGATTAGCCTCCCTTATTTCAGTTTCACACGTGAAGAGGATATGTCAAAGGAGGGAAGCTTGGAATGGCTTTGGGGATTGCAAGAAGGTTTGAAATTGCACTAGGAAGCTCTCATGATTCAAATTGATTCATTTCCTATGCGAATTGAGTGGGTATACCCCTCAGTTTGCTGAGGTGGATGGATAGGATGACTTCCCATTTTTTTGCTGGCTAGCTGCCATCAAAGCGCCGGAGTGGTTGCACTAAAGTCCATGCCATGGCTGCATGGATTGGGGGAGGGGAGGCTCAAGTTTGATTTGGGCAGATTGTCTTTGCTTGGATCCTTTGGTTTTCAATTTGCAAAGGGAGGTGATCCTTTGGTTTGGATCCTTTGAGTTAACTCACCTCCCTTTGGTCCATGGCAAGTCCTAGCACCTTTTAGAGTGGGCTAGGAGGTTTAGGGATCTCTCATTTGGATGAGTGAGGGCTGTCAAGGTGAAATGAAAAGTGGACTTTTCCATATGAGGAAAGAATCCAATGTGGGAGAGGATCCATGGGGAATTTGCATTGGACTTGGCTCAAAATGGATTTGGGCTGATTTTAGGTTGACCCAAGATGGGTTTTAGTCAGCTTTGGTCAACCTCCAATGGGTCATGAGTTGGTTTCATGGATTTTGGCTTCATTTAGTCAAATGGGTTCATATTGGGTCAGGTTGGGTTGGGTTGACCAATTGGTCAAATTAGGCTAAACCAAGGCTTGGGTTAGGTTCAAATGATTATTTGAAGAGTTTTGATTCAAGTGGTTTCAATTAATTTAGCTTAGATTTGATTTTGGCTCATTTGAAATCAAATGGGTCAAATGGGCCAAGTTAACCAAATTTGACCAAATTGACCAAATTGGGTTGGGTTAGGTGTTGGTTCATGTTTAATTAGTCAATTGAAAATAATTGTAGGCTTTGGTTTGAATCAATTTGGATTTAATTTGGATTTTGGCTAACTTGACCATTTAGGTCAATTTGGGCTAGGTTGGATCAAGTTGATCAATTGGTCAAATTGGGCTCAATTATGGCTTTGGTCAAGTTCAATAATCAATTTGGAATGAACCTGAGCCATTGGTTGCAATCAATTTGGGTTATATTATGATTTGACCCATTCTGACCCTTTAGGCCAATTTGGGTCAACTTGGGTCAAATGGCCAATTGGACTTGGTTTGGCTCAATTGAGGGTCAAGTCATGTTCAACCATTGATCATGAGTTGGTTTGAATCAATGGTTTCAATCAATTTGGGGTATGGTGGGTTAGGTTTCATTTAGGCTAAAGGTTGACTTGGTCAAAGGATCAAGTTGACTTGGTTTGACCTAATTCAAGATGATTGATCATCCTAGGGTGATTGTTGATCATGATATGAGGCTTGGATGGGCTTGGTTCAATCCAATTTGGGTTGATTAGACCTTGCTCAAAAGGTCCTTTAGGCCACTTTGGGTTCAAGTGGACCTAAATGGGTCAATTGGGTTTTGGTTTGGCTTGATTCAAGTTTAGTTGAACTCATATATGAGCCTTGATTGAAATATAAAATCCAACCGAAATCAATTTGAGTCCAGAGTTTAGCTCATTTAAAGTTTTCAAGCTAAAAAGGCTAACTTCGGCTTAACTTGGGTTGACTTGAGTTTGGTTTGAGAATTGTAGGTTTCATTTATATTTGGATAGATGATTGAAGGAATGATTGATTCAAGAGAAAATCTATTGTTTTTGACTTGGTTTAGGTGGATTTTGGATAAGTCCAAGAAATTGGCTTAAAGGCTTGAATTGGGTCTTGATTTGAATTTCGATTTGGTTTTGGCCATTTGGATTTATATGTCAATTATTTTTGGGAATATAAATGAAGATATGAATGATTCATGAGAAAAATCACTTGAGTTTGGAGTGATTTGGATGCAAATTTGACCAAGCTTATAGTCAAAGTACAAGAAGGGAATCAATTTAGTTTGATTTATTTTTTATCATTGGAAGGTGGGTTTCATTTAAATTTATGAATATAAATGAAGGAATAATTGATTTATAAAGAAACCAATTAATTTTGGGTTGATTTGGGTTAAGACTTGGTTAGGCATATGGAGGTAGGTCCATATGGCTTAAGAAGGGTCTTGGCTTGATTTGATTTTGGTCATTTGAGTATGGATTTCATTTATATTTATGAATATAAATGAAGGAATAATTGATTTATAAAAAAAATCAATCAATTTTGGGATAACTTTGGTTGAGATTTGGCTAAGCTTATGAGAGTGGGTCGTAAGGCTTAGGAAGGAATTTTGGAACTTGGATTTGATTTTAGTAATCATTTGGAATTGGGTTTGGATTTGGATTTGATAAATGATTGAGAGATTGAATTGATCTTTGAGAAAATCAAATTAATCGGGATTGATTTGAATTTGGTTAATGCTAAGTCCATAAGATGAAATCAAAGGGCTTAGAAAGGGTTTTGAATTTAATCATAAGGTTCATGGAGAAATTTTGAGCATGGATTTGACTATAGGATCGATTATGAGTCTTGAAAATTTGGTTTAGATTTGGTTTGAATTTTAGGTTTGGTTCGAGAAGGAAAGCATGGAATGGTTTTAGGCTATATGGTAGGCTAGTCTCCCTAAGTCCATAAGGCAAGACCTATCCCTATGGCTAACCCTTTCTAAGTATCTAGGCTTAGGTTAAGTGTTCACCTAATCACTAAAAGTATCTTAAGACTAAGGAGCTCTTAGTGTCTATAAGAGTCCTATATCTATGATGAGGAAGTTGAGAACTCACTCCAAAAGTGAGGTCAACACCTTCTAATAGATTTGAGCTTAGGTCAATCTCTAAATATCTTGATATAATATTCAACATGGGAATCTCACATCTAATAGTATTTTGAAACATTTTTAATTAATAAACATGAACAACATTATTCCAAAACCAACCTGTAATGATATCAAAAATGCCACCATTATGAAGGTCTAACTCTTCAAAGAATTTATGAGTATTAAGCTATCGTGAAAAATGATGCCCTATAAGACAATAACGTAAAAAATGGAAATGAACTTGAAATGGGGGAGCCCAATTAAAACTAATTAGATTGAAATCGAAGTGATTCTTTGAAAGATTTAGAAAATCTAATTGTGATGTATTTGCAAAATAACATTAGAAAGACTATCATTTAATTGGTTTGTCCAAGATTTAAATGAATAAAGTTAGGGAGTTGACCAAGTCTTTATGAAATATATCCTCTTAGTCTATTATTACTAAGATCAAGATATATTAGATTTCTCATTTTTACAATCTAGTATGGTATGCTTCCATAAACAATGTTCTTTGATAGGTCCAAATCACTCGATTTTTAAAGAGCTCCTAAAATATGGCTAGTGATCATGCTTTGAAGTTGTCAATTATCTAAAAAAGGTTCAACAAGATTAGTCATGTTAGATAACTAGGAAGGAATTGTAGAGTGAAATTGATTATAAATAAGATTAAATTTCTTGATGTTGATGTGAAATTTGAATACAAAAGCAAAGTTGGAAAAGTTTGTAGGTTGCAATATGATAATACCACCAATATGGAGACATAACATGGAGTATCTTAATCTCATGTAACCAATTAGTATCAAGTGTTAGATTCATATTAGTCATAACAAAATATTTTGAAGAAGTACAATGAGACATTCATAAGAGGTTAGGAGCAACAAGAGAATATAACTAAGGTCAAGATGTTAATGATTTGTCAAGTTTCCAAGATGAAGTAGAATTACTCCGATAGCCTCATATCAGAGAGCTCAAGATATCTAAAATTTGTAAGGAAACTTATAGACTTTGGGATGCTTGTGTGATTGAAGTAAATGCTAGACAGACACATGTGTTACAAGTGTTGCAAAAGAAATAGTGATGTAATGAATGATATGCATATAAAGGCCAGTCCTCACCTTTGATATAAGCAATGGTCCAACTAAAATTGATAATGTCCTAACTTTATGAGAGCCAATGTCTGAATGCAATGATAACTAAGGTGTAAATTTTAATTCTTTATTTTATATTGTAATCGTATAAAAATAAACATCTCATTTTCTAGAAAAATTAAAACACATGCATGGAGGGACAATGAAGAATTGATATAAACAAGTCAAGCCTTTTTTTTTCTTTTTTCTTTTTTTTTTTTTTTGCTAGAAAAAGATAAAAGATATCTTTCATTACATAAATTCCAATAAATATAGATGTACGACAAAAGAGAATCATCACAATGCTCCATGATAGAACATTATTCTATCTATCCTTACTAAAGATAAATGATATATTTCATCATATAAATTGTAATAAATACTTAATCATTTATCTTTGATGTTCATCAAAAGTGATAAAATATGTTGGGAGAAAATCTTCACATGCCAAGAGAGAAGAAAGATGTGAGGCACAAATGAGAGAATCATTCACTATTGTAATGAGTCAATGCATAAGAATAAGAGGAGGTGTTAGATTGGGTCAGAAGATGGAGCAAGAAAGTGATAGGGTTAGCTATGGATTTGGATATAAATTGGGAGAAGATATTGTATCTATTTGTGATATCTCTCGAGCCATATTTATATTATTGCAATAATAAATAATTGATTATTAAATCAAATTCAGTCACTAAATCCATCATAAATTCCTTATTATTTTTATTGTAGAATATTTCTTATTCTTATAAATTATATGTTACTCCCTCATTTGATAAAAATAAAGTATATAATAATATTTATCCTGGACTGACTTGGTAGACCAACCCCTATTAGAACAATCAATAGGTAGATTTCAAATAGAAGTACATTGAGTTTGTACAAAAAAAAAATCTAATTACTCTCTTTAACTTCAAATAATGACCCATTAGAAATTAAAATCCATATGTTTTATTTTCAACATTGAATAAAATAAATATAAATTCTTGAATTTAAAATTATATTGATATTATTTCAATTCATATATTATATTCTTCTCAAATTTCTAATTATGTCATGACTTTTCTTGTAGACCTCAATCCCCATATAGTAACATTACTTTGTAGAAGAAAGTTGAGGAATAATTCCATACGAGATGAGTTAATAGTTGTAGCTTAACCAAATTTATGTTATTGCGTCTAGTTGCAAGCATCACCATTCTTTCATGTGGTGCTTATTTTTGGATATAGGATACCACGTGGATCTTGTATTAAGTGAGACGACATTAAAAAATGATGTACTATCTTGAAAGATAGACGTCTTCACCCTATAATGGACCTAATCACCTAATAAGGACTCCTAAGGCATAATGGGTCTTTGAATATACCAGAGATATTTCTCCTATTTTACATGGAAAAGTAAATCAGGATTTATATTAAGCTAGGTTCATTAAGTTCCCTATAGAGGCAAGCCTCCATAATTAATTACATCCTGAGGAATGGAATTCCCTAAGAATACTCTCGATTAAAGTAGACAATTAGTGTCTCCAAAGATTTTAAGGCTAGAAGGATTAGTTATATTTGAAAAATCAAATGGGAAAGTTCAAGCAGAAGACTTATTTTTGGAATCTAATGGGAGAAAGTAGGAAATTCTTATGGTACTATGAGGCCTAGTAAGCATTCTAATCTATCATATGGTTGGGCTTTATATATTTGAAGTTGAAGAGATTCATGTTTAAGTTGAAATTTTATTAGATTTCTAGGACTTATAAATAATAGTGTTGTGGAGATGCCTAAGAAGTAAGGATTTATGCTTATAGCCCAAAGGAAATAGCTACCTCGAATCCTAAATCTAGGGAGCTTTGACATAAGCCAAATCATGACCTAAATCTAAGCAAAAGATGGACATAGTTGTTTACCTCCACAAGAGAGAGTAAATCATCCAACCTCTTGACTTACAACCGCCTAGAGTGGCTGCCAGCTAACTCCTCCTACTATTTTAAAATAATATGGTCCGGTCTTTATGAAATTGTAAGATAGCTAAGGTAGTTATTTAATTTGAAAGTGACAAAGTCCTAAATCCACTCCCTAAGATACTAGAGCATGAGTGGTATGAGCATATGACTTAATCTATAAATGCAAATATTTCCAAATTTTACTTCATTTTTGATAAGTCATTTTGGACAAAAGGCTTGAGATTTTTGTATGCCTAAATGCATGATGAAATATGGTTATTGGCCAAATTAAGAGAGAAGAGGGTGAAGCTCTATCGATGGGGGTTGCTCTCATAGGTCAAGCAGTCTATACTATGTAAAGATGGGGTTAGGGCTGCAAACAAACCGAGCTGAGTCAAGCATGTATGTGTTCAAGCTTGAGCTTGTTTAATATTATCGAGTTCGATCTCGATTCAAGCTTTTAAGAATAGTGTTTAAGCTTGAGCTTGTTTATCATTATCGAGCTCGAGTCGATGAGTTTTATTCTGCTTCAAATTAGATTGTCGAGCATATTAACGAGCAGCTCATTAATAAAATAAATATGCTTTAATCAAGCCTTAATCGAGCTTGATCATGAGCTGATTATTGAAAAATATACATGAGACGTATCAAATAAAACTTATTAACCCTAAAATAATAATAATTTGAACAATACTGTTCACAAATAAGCCTTAATTGAGCTTTAATCGAGCCATAATCGAGCTCTTTTGCGAGCTTGTTCATGAGATTTAAATGATAATGTTTATGAACATAAATGAACCGAACAACAAGCTATTCAAGCTTGTTCATTTAGCAATCGAGTATTTAAAAAGTTTTCAGGCTCATTTGATTAGTTAATCAAACGAACAAGAATGAGCTCTAATCGAGTCAAGCCATGAGTAGCTTGAAAAATGCTCAATTCATTTATAGCCCTAACAAAGGCCTCAATTTTGTAAGAGTGATAGAATATGCATGCATGATGTGAGACATATAATATTCAGTAAAGGGGTTGCTAAATCTTTTAATGATTTTTATTATAGCCTAGGCTTTATGATGAAATTATGAGTTATTTAAATTTTAATTATGAATGGTCAGTTAGGGTAGAAAAATTAATTTTATCCTAAGAGTCCAATGCATCCAGGCCACATAATAAATCATCAAGCATTTAAGAAACTAGAAAAAGCATGATATTTCTAATGCACAAGCTAAATAAATTATCAATCAATTTCATAACTACTGCAAAAGAATAATAGGCCAATGTGATCGGGTATCGCCGTACAACTCCAAAAAAAAGATGGGTAGCCAAGCTCTACCCATATACAACCCAGAATATGAAAGAATAATTATAATTACAATTGAATAAAAACTATGGGGGGCCTTCATTCTTCTTGTCTTCTTGTCTTCTTGTCTTCTATCTTCATGTCTTAGATTTGGTTTGCTTCAAGGCATCACATGGCACCCCAGGACAAAGCCTTCTAGCCAATGCTCATCATAATCCCCCATAGCACTATTCCTAATTCCTAATTGCAAAATTATATTTCATATAGAAAAAGTAAATCTAATTTTACCTACAAAATAGAAGTTAGCTAAACATGCATACACTCCTAAGCAGTTATATATATAATTTGGACTTAGCACCCTGCACATGGGTAACCAAGCCCACCTATCCTAACTTGAACTATGCTTAGGAGCTTAAGCAACCTACAATGAGAGCATTTATATTTATTTTAAGCATTCTCTTAAGTACAATCCCCTATAAAAGACATAATTAAGCTAGCAACGACCTAACATCCAATTTATACAAACATAATCAACAAAACTCCATCTAATCTTATCCAATGTATTAGAGTTATATTTTTTCTAAGTTTGAAAGGGTTTAATTTAACCATAAAGGATGGTTTCATTTCAAGCTGTTTAAATGATTTGAGAATTTCAATTTGTGTTATCTTTTGTTTCATATGATTTACACTTAACAACTAAGTGTTATAAAGAGAAGGAAGAGGATTACCATCTTTCATCTATACCTTAAGCCACTTTCTAAAGCATGTTAATTTGATTTAGTTCTCTTTAGTGAATGGCTTATTATATATTTTAATTAATCCTAAGTTTAGATTGACTTTAAATAATTTTATTCAATATGAAAGACATCTTAAGATTAATCTAATTGAATTACTACCACATAACATATATTGAATTCTTTCTTTCCATCACATATAACATGCATATGAGTCAATCCTAAGTATATATATACATGCAACATGTTTTAGCACACTTAAATGATGAATGCACATATTATTTTAAAATTATATTTTCATTTGATTGAAATATTTAGTGCATGTAAATTTAAAGCTTTATCCAAATTCTTATACAAAAATACAAAAGAATGAAATTAAATAGGTACGTGTCATTCTTAAACCAGAGAAGTGGGGTAATCAAATTACCTCTTGGGTCTACTTAAAGCCTCATGTTCCCGGGATGTCCAGACTATATACCCATTTGGATTCAAACATATGTAAATTTGCATACATGAACATAGGAAAGAGAGCCTTAAACCACATGATTAAATAATTCAATAGCAATACGTAACTGAACGAAGTACAGATTTAGAAAGGGAGATTCCATTCTTTAATCACATATACATACACATGTATAAAACATAAACAAGTGCGCATTAACTAAGGAAGTGAGATAATCAAATGACCTCATTAGGGCCACTTAAAGCCTCGTATTCCCGGGATGTCCAGACTATACACTTGGTTGTTTAGATTCATATGAATGTATAAATAACTAAGAAAATGAAAAATCATGCAAAAGTTGTAATTCCTTTAATTGAATTATTTATGTATATGAATTAAAGCTCTATCCAAATTTTAATTTTAAAATGCATAAGAATGAAATTAAATGGATACGTGTCATTGTTAAACCAGGGTAGTGAGGTAATCAAATGACCTCCTTGGGGCTACTTAAAGCCTCATATTTTTGGGATGTCCAGACTATATAGCCATTATCATTCAAACTTATGTAAATCAATATATGAATAAAAAAAGAGACTTCACTTTATACACTTCAAACTATAAGCACATACATCTTTTATATATTTATAATTATCATCACTACACATATTATTATTCATTTGTAAGCTTTTGAAAAATATATTTGGATTTAATAGTGATAATAGCCACACATATTAAATTAAGTCAACACATGCAAGCTTTACATAAAAGAAATTTCATTTGATTCATTTAATTTTGAAAAAATATGGGTGCATGAAATCAAATGACATGCAATATTTAACATGATTGGAGAAGAATAATCAAATACAAATATGTGATTCATTCAATCAAATTGATTCCTAAGGATAATCATACAAAATAAAATCATTTAAGGTAAACCAAAGCTTCTTTATTAATTTAGTTTTGGATTAGGATTTGATTTAAAGAGGAGGAGAACTTACCCATTCCCACATTAGTAATTTGATTTGTATTAAGAAAAGGTAATTAGGTGAATTTTATGAATTAATTAAGTTGGATCCTTAATTAAATCAATTAATTACCCTTATCTATCTTACCTTAATATAATTAACTAAATAATTATGAGCCAACATGATATGCACATGAATGGAAAGTAAATTTGCAATGGTCTTAGAAAATAAAAGGGGGCCTAATGCAATTATCTCATGATTAAAAGTTAATTAAATTAAGGAACTTTATTAAGTACTCTTATGGTTTTCCCATACATGTGGATTAACCATAATTTTATTAAATTCCTTTAAGTTATTAAACACCTAAAGATCTACCTTAGATTTAATTAATTAAGATCTAATGTGATTATCATTTTAATTTAATTAATTATTCCATTTAATTGACTAATTAAACCTTTAATTAATCTCAAATTAATTAATTTTTCTTTTAAATGAAATGGACTAAGGAAAAAGATTAGGAAAGAGGCCCTAACCCCATTCCCCTTGCCCATTCAATGTTCAACAATGATTACATGCTCAATTAATTAATTTGATTACTAATTATGCTATTACTTAATCATTTAATTAATTAAGAAAGTAATTAAGGCTTAAATGAGCCATTTCCCTAATTACCTATTCAATAAATCCCAAAAAAATTATGGGACGCAGAAGTCATCCCATCAAATCATCACAGTTGGAATTAATTACTTGAGTAATTAATGAGTAATTAAGCTAATTAAGTTTTTAACTAAACTCAAATTAAGCCTTAATTTCTGTTCAGAATTAATTGGGTTAATTTTAAATAATTCTCCTCTGAAATACATTCAAAATAAGTATTTATTTGTATTTTTTATTTTTCTACAATTTATTATGAATTTTTAAAGTTTCAATGATTAAATCCATTAATTAGTCCTTAATTGAGCCTAATCCATCGGTCATGAATGTAATGTCGCTTTCGGTATCATGGATTGGATTAAACCCGTCCACTCGCGATGTGTGGCTGGTACGCTTTCTTCTCCACCGTCGATCGGATCGATGATGATCAAACGCGGCTTAAGGGAAAAATTAGATTTTTCTAGCGATTAATCGACCGTCTGTTTTGCGTGGAATGAATAGTGCGATTCATCATCTCCCGATGAGATAAACATCATTTAATGCCGAAGCTCAAGCTTGGATTGATCAGATCGCTCACACCTTCACAGAAGGATCAAGGGATCCAACGGCTAAGATCGCACGGCATGCAATTTTCCTTTACAAAAGACCAACAAAAATTCACTAAAAGCTCAGTTTTGAAGAATTACCTTGCCAAAGCTAGAGATTGGTGGCAAAATTTATTGAGGAAGCTTCGTCTGGTGGAGACAAAACCCTACACAAGACGCGTTGACTGTCATTGCTCAAAAGGCCAAGATCTATCAGTGGAGGTTTGATGGAACTCAAACCCTGGTAGAAGCTGAGGCAATTGCTCTTTCTGAAAGTCTAGGGAAGGTATGGGTGCAAGGAATTTTAAGTGAGCTTTGAGGAGTTGGATCGAATGAGAGGATGGCTATGAATAGTGGAATCCTGGGATGTGGAGTGCTTGAGGAGAGCTGTGGGTTTTAAAATTTCCTGAAGCTTGAGAGTGAATGTGTTTGAATTGGATCTAAATGATAATAATCCAAATTAATAAGTCAAATTTAATTAATTTTTCTTTTAAATGAAATGGACTAAGGAAAAAGATTAGGAAAGAGGCCCTAACCCCATTCCCCTTGCCCATTCAATGTTCAATAATGATTACATGCTCAATTAATTAATTTGATTACTAATTATGATATTACTTAATCATTTAATTAATTAAGAAAGTAATTAAGGCTTAAATGAGTCATTTCTTTAATTACCTATGCAATAAATCCCAAAAAAATTATGGGATGCAGAAGTCATCCCATCAAATCATCACATAAAATTTGGAATTAATTACTTGAGTAATTAATGAGTAATTAAGCTAATTAAGTTTTTAATTAAACTCAAATTAAACCTTAATTTCTGTTCAAAATTAATTAGGTTAATTTTAAATAATTCTCCTCTGAAATACATTTAAAATAAGTATTTATTTGTATTTTTTTATTTTTCTACAATTTATTATGAATTTTTAAAGTTTCAATGATTAAATCCATTAATTAGTCCTTAATTGAGCCTAATCCCATCGGTGTCATGCGGCTGCTAATGTGGTGCGCTTTCCACAAGGTATCATGGGATTGGTCACTCAAAGTGGTTTGAAGGACTTTATTCTAACTTTCTCCACCGTCAATCTCAATCAATGATGATCAAACCCCATGATTTTAAGGGATAAAATTAGATTTTTCTAGCAAATTAATCTTGACCGTCTATTTTGATCACGTGGAATGAATAGTGTGATTCATCATCTCCCAGCGATGAGAGACGGGCACCATCTGCCTTTCATTGCACGATCTGAGCTCACTCGAGCTTGGATTGATCGAAGATCGATCTCACACCTTCACACGAAGGATCTGAAGGGATCCAATGGCTAAGATCGCACGGTGTGCAATTTTCCTTTACAAAAGACCAATGAAAATTCACCAAAAGCTCAGTTTTGAAAAATTACCTTGCCAGAGCTAGAGATAGGTGGCAAAATTTAGAGGAATTTCAGTGGAGACAAACCCTACCGATCAAACATGTGGATTCCTGTTCGCTCGAAGGCCAAGATCTATCACTGTGGAGGTGGTGTTGATCGAACTCAAACCTTCGGTGGTTGAGAAGCTCGGGAGGCAATTTGTTCTTTCTTGACAAAGTCAAGGAAGGTATGGGTGCAAGGAATTTTGATTTCGTGGAGCTTTGAGGGAGTTGGATCGAATGAGAGGATGGCCTATTTTAGAATAGTGGAATCCGAGCCTGGGATGGCTTGGAGTGCTTGAGGAGAGCTCTAGGGGTTTTAGAATTTCCTAGAAACTTGGAGTGAATGTGTTTGGATCTAAAATGAGGGGATATATCCTCCTCCACTTGGATACAGATGATTACCGATTTTTATGCCACCACTATGTTGAGAATGTCACCTCCATTGATTTGGTGGGATGCTTGAAGGTGGCTCAGCTTTTTTTTCCATGGTTTGCCATGGGAGGTGAGTTAACTTACCTCCCTTTAGTCCAGGGCCTACATAGCCCATTTGGGTTGGGTTAGGTGAGTAGGTTAGGTCCTCATTTGGGTCTTGATGGCTGCCAAGGGAAAAAGGAAGAGTGAACTTTGTCAATTTGGGAAAAATACCATGTGGGGAGGAGAATCCAAGGGGGATTTGGCTTGAGTTGAGCCTAATTGATAATTTCACTAGTGGGTTTAGGAAAAGTTGAGTCAGGTTTCAATGGATTTTGGCTTGGTTCAATGGGTTTGGTTGAATTTGACCTCTATGGGTCAAATTGGGCTAAGTTGGGTGTGGTGTTTATTTTCATATTCATTTGTGTGTGTGTATGTGGGGGGGACACCACGCAGACCGAGGATATACTTATTGAGGTGATCGACACATCAAGGAATAGTATACTATCTCAAAGATAGAAATCTCTACCCTCCTATGACCTAATCATTTAAACTCTAAGGCATGATGGGTCTTTGAATATACCAGAGATTTTTCTCTTACTTTACATGGATTTATACTTTAGGGAACTTAACGAACCAAATTTAAATAAACTCTGCTTTACTTAAATCTCTTAAGAATTTAGATGGAAGCAAGCCTCCATAGTTAATTACATCTTAAGGAAAGTGAATCCCTTAAGAATACTCTCGATTAAAGTAGGTGATTGTTATCTCCAAAGAATTCAAAGATAGGGCTATCAATAAATTAGTTGTATTTTATAAAATCAAGTGGGATGAATCAAAAGGAGAGAGTTATTATCGACGCCAAAGGAGATAAGTAGGGAGTGCTCATGATACTAAGAAATCTAGTGAGCCCGCCAATCTATCCTATGGTTAGGCTTTACATTTTTGAAGTTGAGGAGATTTATTTATTTGAGTTGAAATTTTATTAAAAATCTAGGGCTTATAATTTCATAATAATATATTGTGAAAATGCCTAAGAAGTGAGGATTTATACTTATAGCCCACAAAGGAAAATAGTAACCTCGGATCCTAAATCTATGGAGTTTTTATGAGGGCCAAAACATGACTTAAATCTAAGGTGAAAGTGGGTATATGGTTTACTTCACAAGAGAGAGTAAACCACCCAACTGCTAAACTTATTACTGCTTGGAGTGGCAGCCAGCTAACTCCTCCTACGATTTAAATCCATATAGGCAAGTCATATGCTTTTGCGAGATGGCTAGGTTGTTATTATTTAGAAAAGAAACTAAGTTCTTAAACCCACTCCCTAAGAGACTACAACATGAGGGGTATGAATAATGACTTCAATCTAATGCAATTTTTTATCAAATTTCATTTAATTTGGGACTCTTTATTTTGACACACGCTATGGGATTTTTGTATGCCTAAATGCATGAGAAGTTGATTATGGGCCAAATAAAAAGAGAAAGAGGTGTTCTTCCATCATAGGCTCTTAAAGGTTAAGCCCATTCTATATGAAAAAGATGGAAGCCCTCTCTTAACAAGAGTGAAATAAGATGGTTATACATGATATTAAACATGCAACATCCAGCTAAGGAGTTGCTAAATATTTTATTATCTTGATTTAATACTTAAGCTTTTATGTGAGATTATGAGTTATTTTAAAAGTTTAGTTATGAGTTGTTAATGTGATAGAAATTTTATTTTTATCCTAAGAGCCTAATCAGTATCCAGGCCATACAACAATCACCAATCATAAATAAACTATGAATAGGCATGCTTTTTCTAATGCACAACATAAATAAAACATCAAATAATTTTATAAAGCTATCGTAAAAGAATAAAAGGCCGATGCGGTCGGGTGCCGCCGTACAACCTGAAAAGAAATGTGGGTAGCTGAGCTCTACCCTTATACAACCCGGATTATAAGAGAATAATTACAATTAAGAATAATAAATGTTATGGGGGTCTTCATTCTTCATTCTTCCTTCTTCATTTTTTCATCTTCCATTTTTCATTTAATTTGCTCCATTTCTTTCTTCCTTTTGGGTTGATTTAGATATGCTTACTCCAAAAGCATCACATGGTACATAAGACTTAGTCTTATAACCAATGCTCATCCTAATTCCCCATAACATTCATCAGAATCCTAATGCAAAATTACATTAAAAAAATGAAAAACCTAGCTACACTTGCGAAATAAATGTCAGCTAAACACACCATACAACCCAAGCTGTTATATGAATAATTTAGACTTAGCACCCCACACATGGGTAACCAAGCCCACCTATCCTAACTTGGATTATGCTTAGAGGCATAAGCAACATGCACAGTAAAATTAATTATATTTTTATTATGACGTCCCCTTAAGCACAACCCTCTGCATAAAATATGATTAGGCTAATCATGGCCTAACATCCAGACTACGCACATACACCCTAACATCCAATCTAAAATAATACATCACAAAACAAGCATAAATCAAACCATACATCGCCCTAATATAAAGCTAAGAGTGGTGACTTAGTCTAATGTCTGTGAATTAAGACTTATGTGGTATGTCCTAACTAGGCTTTAGAGTTATAATTTGCTAAGTGTGAGGGATTTAATTTATAAAGGGGTTGATTTTTATTTATGTGATTTAATTGATTTGAATATTTTACTTAGTATTATCTTTTGTTTCATATAGCCTACACTTAATAACTAAATATTATAAAGAGAAGAAAGAGATGGAACTTCTCTTTTATCCTTACCTTAAGTCATTTCTAAAGAAAGTTAATTAATCAATTTTCTTTATTGAATGGCTTCTTATATGTTTTAATTAATCCTAAATTTAAGTTCACTCTAAATGACCTTATTCAATAAGAAAGACATCTTAAGTTAATTAGAATGGATTACTATCACATAACACATATTCATTCATTTCTTTCCATCATGTATATCATGCATATGAGTAAATCCTAAGCATATATATACAAACAATTTATATTTTTAGTATACTTGAATGATGAATGCAAAGAAGTGTGTTTGGAATTTAATTATATCATTTGATTGAATTATGAATGCATGTCTTTTAATAGAAAAGAGAGATTTTTCATCCATTAGCTAGATACACATTCACATGTATAAAAGTTTTAAGTGAGTATGTCGTCATTATTGCACTGGTAAAGATAGACCTAGCTACTTAGGGCTACTTAAAGCATCACAACTCCGAGGTGTCCAAACTAATATACCACTTTTCTTAGATGCATATAGAGGTATAAGCAACTATAAGGATAGGAAAAACTCATGCAAAAATTGTATTTGATTTATTGATTCTTATGCATTGGCCACATCACACATACACATGTATAAGAGTTTTAAGTGAGTACGGTGCCATTATTCTGCACCAGAGGCATAAGGTACAAGACCTACTTAGGGATACTTAAAGCTTCGCAATCTCAGGGTGTCCAGACTAATATACCACTTTTCTCAAATACAGATGAATGTATAAAAAGAACCACAAGAAGAAGAAGAAGAAGAAGAAGAAGTCATGCAATAAGTCATATTTGATTTGATTATATGATTTACATATGTGATATGAAATTCTTCCTAAGTCTTAGCATGGAAATGCATAGAAATAGATTTAAACAAATGTTGTATTCTTTTCAAATGAACTATATATATTTGTAAATCATATATGAATCCATGTAATATAAGGAAAGAGAACTTCATATTGCATATCTTATATTATCAATACATGCAAATTTATAGCTATTTGAAATTAACATCACTCCATATATCATAATTGATTTGTAGGCTTTTGAAAATAATTTTGATTTAATAGATAATATAATATATTTTAATTTAAATCACCACATACAATTTGACATAAAAGAAACCATTTCATTTAATTAATTTTAAAAGAAATGCATGATTATATATGGCAAGTAATATTTAACATAATTGGAAAGAAATAAAGGAACATAAGCACATAATATCATTCATTCCAATTAATTCATAAGGACAATCATATTAAATAAAATCATTTAAAACAAATCAAAGTTCTTTAATGTTATTTCATCTTTATATTTGATTTGAGTTAAGGAAAGTGAAAGAGGTTTGCTGGTCCTAATCCCATTCCCCATGTGTGAGTTAATTTTATTTTAAGGAAGATGTAATTAAGTTGATTTTTATGATTTAATTAGGTTAGGGTATAAATTAAGTGGATTAATTAACCCTTACCTACATCACCTTAAGTTAATTAACTAATTAATAATGAGCCAATATGATATGCAAATATATGAAAAATAAATTTGTAATGCTCCTAAAAAATGAAAGGGGCCTAATGCAATCATGATTAATAATTAAGCTGGATCTCACTTAACTTTTATGGTTTTCACACATGTGAGCTAACCATAATTTCATTATCTCACTTTGGGTTATTGAACACCCAAAGAGCTATCCAAGATTAGAGAAATGATTGATTAATTAATTATTAATTAATCTTAACCAACCAAATTAGATGGGCTTAGAGAAAGAAGAAAAGTCTCAACCCCTAAATCCTTTCAATTAGTTGATTAAAGTTTAGGTATGATTTGGATTTTGATTAATAATATTAATAAATTAATTAAGGGTGTTAATTAATTATTTATTTAAGAGGGGTTAGAGAAGACTTAAAGAAAAGATTGGAAGAGAGAGTCCCAATCCATTTCCTAGACTTCATCATTTTTAAGAGGTTAATAAGCTTAATAATTAATTTACTCATTTCTTATCACTAATTACATTAAGAAAGTGATTAAGGCTTAATCATTTAAAAGCAAACCAATAAATCCCAAAAAAATAAGGGAGGCAGAGGTCATCCCCCTAAACATGCATAGAAAGTTTGAGATTAATTGGATGATTAATTATGGTTCTAATTAAATATTAATTAAGCCAAATCCATTGCTCAAAATTAATTCATAATAATTTTTCTATATTCTACTCTGAAATATCTTTAAAATTAGTCTAAGTTTGTATTTTTTTTTTTTTGGATTTTTCTAGAATTAGTTATGAATTTAGAAAGTTTCAGAATTAAAAACTAATTAACTAGCCCTAATTAAAGACTTAATCTCATGTGCCATGTGGCACGCACGCTTTCCACATGTATGGGATTCGCTATTTAAGTTGTCACATCCAAGTGATGGCTCAGATGGCAGCGCATGCGGTAACTCCATGGACCATCCGATCTAAGATCGGATGACCATGATTAAACCCATAGTTTTGAGGGATTAACCAGGGGACTCTAAGCGTGATTAGATCAGGACCATTCATTCTGATCATGCAAGATGGATGGTCCAAGATCTATCTCCTCCTGAGCGTCGAACAATGGCTACCATCCATTGATCACCGCTCGATCCGAGCTCACCCGAGCTCAGATGGAGATGAAAATGATCCTACACCTTCGGGGAAGCACAATAAGAAGATCTAATAGAGGAAATCACATGAGATAAAAATTTCTTTCATAAAAGACCAACCTATTTTTATTCAAGGATCGATTTCAATGGTCTACCTCACCGGAGCTTATGATCGGCAGTTCCAACGATTGAGGAAGCTTTGTTTGGTAGAAACGAAGCTCTATTGAGCCACACGAGCTTTGATTTGGTGTAGTTTGCTCGAAAGACCAATCCACTAGGCGTAGGTGCTCGGGCTTGATCGAACTCCCTACCATCGAGAAGCTTGGGAAAGGATTTGTTCTCGCTCGATTGGCTCCAAGAAAGGTGTGTTCAAAGTTAATTGCACTTTAGTGGAGATTTGAGCAAATGGGAATCAAATGTGGCCTCCCCTGTTTCGATTTTGCGTAAGACCGAGAATGGAGATTTTAGGGAGCTTGGGAAAGCTTGGAATCACTCTGAGAACTCTATCATTGGTTAGAATCAGTATAAATCTTGAGTTTTATTAGAATGATCCCCTCATTCTTGGATCAAATGGCTTGTTTGGCTTCTCCTTGATCAATTGGTCACACATAGATTAATGGAGGTCCTTGGGTGCATGATTTGAGTTGAGGTGTGGAGGTGGTTGTCAAAGGAGGAAGTGCTTGTCCTTGATGGTTTGAAAAGCTCTAATGGGAATGGGGAGGTGATTTCACCTCCTCATAGATCATGGCCAACCCAAACACCTTTGGTTCAGGTCAGCCATGGTCCAAGATGCCTAAGTGGACCTATGAAAGGGTGATAAGTGGCTAGGGGAGAAAATGACTCAATGAGCATGAGTCTTATCTAATGGGATGCCCTAAACCAAAGGGCAAAATGGTCATTTTGCTATGGGTTTAGTTTGGACAGATTTGGTATGGATCGAAAGTGGGTTAGCCCAAATTTCAAGTGGTTTGGAGTTTGTTTGGTTTGATTTATCTTGATTTGACCTATTTAAGTCAAAATAGGTTAGGTTGGGTCAAGTTGACCAATTGGTCAAATTGGGTCAAACCAAGGGTTGGGTCAAGTTCACATGATTAATTGGAGTGTATTGGTGTCATTGGTTTGATTTGAATTGCTTTGGATGTGATTATGGCTCATTTGGGTTCATATAAGTCAAATGGGTCAAGTTGACTAATTTGACCAATTTGACCAAGTTGGGTTAGGTTAGGTGTTGAGTCAAGTTCAATTGGCTAATTGAAAATGATTGTAGGCTTTGGTTTAATTTAATTTAGACTTAATTTGGATTTTGGCTAATTTGACCCTTTAGGTCAATTTGGGCTAGGTTAGGTCAAGTTGAATAATTGGTTAACTTGGGCTTAATTATGGCTTTGGTCAAATTCAATAAGTGATTTGAAATGAACTTGAGCCATTAGTTTCAATCAATTTGGATCAAATCATGATTTGACTCACTTTGGCTTTTTAGACCAATTTTGGTCAACTTGGGTCAAATAGCCAATTATGCTTGGTTTGGCTCAAGTGAAGGTTTGGTCATGTTCAATCATTGATTATGAGTGGGTTTGAATCAATGGTTTTAATCAATTTGGCATATGGTTGATTTGCTCAAGCTAAGTGTTGACTTGGTCAAAGGCTAGGTTTGACTTGGTTTGACCCAATTTGGATTGACCTAGGATGATTGTTGATCATGTTGTGAGGTTTGAATGGGCTTAGTTCAATCCAATTTGGGTTGAATTACAACTTGGCTAAAAAAGGTCCTTCAGGTCACTTTGGGTCAAGTGGGCCTAAATAGGTCAATTGGCTTGATCATGGCTTGATTCAAGTTTAGTTGAACTCACACATGAGCCTAGGATTGAAATATAAATTAAATTGCAAGTGGTTTGGAGACAAATGGGTTTTGGTTCATATGACAATTTCAACTCAAAAGGGCTAACTTGGTTTTGATTTGGGTTAGCTTGGATTTGGCTTGATAATTGTAGTTTATATTTATATTTATATTTAGGTCAATAATTGTAGAAATGATTGAATCATGAAGAAATCCATGAGTTTGAATTGGTTTGGGTATCATTTAGCCAAGTTCAAGAATTTGGCTAAAAAGGCTAAAATTGAGAATTTTAATTGATTTGGGTTTCAATCATTTGAAGTTTGGAATTGATTTGGAATTTGATTGGAGATTGAGTTTGTTAATTGAGAAAATTAATTGGATTGGGGTTGGTTTGAATTTGGTTAAGGTTAAGTCCATAAGATAAAATCAAAGGGCTTAGGAAGGGATTTGGTGTATGAATTTGATCATGGGTTTCAATCATTTGATAGAATTGGATCAAAAGGCTTATATTAGAATTTGATTTAGTTTGATTTAGTCTTGGACATTTGAATGTAAATTTGATTTATATTTGGGAAGATAATGAAGAAATAATTGATTCATGAGAGAATTAATTAATTATGGTTTGAATTGAAGGAATTTGGCTAAGTCCGTGATGGGATCAAAAGGACTTAAGTTAGATTTGAGTTTGGGTTTAATTTTGGATTTATTTTGACTTGATCAGTTTGGAATTGGTTTGAATTGATTGAAGGGTTGAATTGACTTATGAGAAAATCAATTAGGATTGATTTGATTTGAATTTGGTTTAAGGCTAAGTCCATGGAATAAAATAATAGGGCTTAGGTTATGTTGATTTAAGTTTGGATTTGAATTTTGATTATGGGTTTCAATCATTTGATTTGAATTGAATGTGAGATCTGATTTATGCCAAAGAGGTAGGGATGAACTTGGTTAGACTATAGGATAGGTGAATCTCCCTAAATCTTAAGGCATAGCCTGATCCTATGGTTAACCCTTCTAAGTCTCTAGGTTCAAGTTTAGTGTTCACTTAATCACTAGAAGTGTCTTAAGAATAAGGAGCTCTTAGTGTCTAGAAGAGTCCTAAATCTATGATAAGGAGATTGAGCCCTCACTCAAAAAGTGAGGTCAACTTTTCACAATTAGAAGCTCCTATTTTATGTTGATAATATGAGCTCAATACCTATTATAACTGAAAATTTTAACCACCAAGAAACTTTTTTCTGACAGCATTATGAGACTTTCTACACTCCCCTCATCTTTTCTCTTAAATTCTAAAAATTTCATAGGTGGGACTAAGCTCAGATGTTTTATATGTGATACAATAATTAGAATGAAATGTAAACTTAAAAGTCCCAAAAATGATTCAACCAAGAACCAAGGGAAGAAGTTCTCACGCACTTTTGATCAGGTGAATAACGCTTTGAAGGGATCAGAGGAGAGGGAGGCTTCAACGAGATTGAAGGGGAAGAAGGCTTCACCCAGATTGGAAGAGAGGTAGGGTTTTGCAAGATCTAAGAGAGGAAGACAAGATTCTAAAGAGTAGTATTTTGGTGCGCATGAGAGTTGAGGAGGGAAAGAAAGATTAGAGTGGAAGCGGAAGCATGAGCATTTTACACTTTCACTTAACGGAGAGGTAGGTGAAGACTTAATGAAAATCTAATTTTGAGGAGTTTATTAAGTCTTAGGTGTGATATAAATAAATATTAAGTTTTGAGTGCTAGATATGTAAATATATAAGTTTAATAAATCTCCCTAAATATTATATTGCTCTTCAAAAGAGTGATTCGACAAATTATACATGTGCATATAGGAGCTATTTGGCCGCAAGTAAAAGATTTAATAAGTCTTGTAAATTCCGATTTAATAAACTTTATTTGTGTTAGCTTTTTCAACATAGTTGAATTTTTTTGGATAATGAGGTGCCTCCTGCATATGATTAGTGTTGTGTGTAGGAAAACTCAATGTCTTAAGATTGCATTTTAAACTCACATACAAAAAAGAGTTTGAGACATCGAATTTTATGACAACCCAAGAAGGGAAAACCACGGGCCCAGTTTACTTAGAAAGAATTTTACTATATCATTATTTGTTATAATTATTATCATGTCTCCAAAGTTGAAGAAGGATAGCTTACAAGAGTAGGTTTTGCTAGAAGCTTCACTTGATCAATAACAAAGGCTTCACTTGAGGTGGTAGTTTGACATTCCGGATGATCGCGCTGGTTATTTCAGGCAGTACCGGCAGTGACCGACGGCGGCAACCACCGTGACCATGGTGGTCTACCGATCCAAAGAACGGCCGGTGAGCAATTAGACGACGATGGCAATGGGTCAGGACCATGTGATGGCCGATGATCCAACGAATTTAACGGCGCAGCGGTGGTGAAGTGGTCCCGTAACCAACAATGGTGGTCGGTGGTGATCCGGCGACTATCGGGCGATGAAAGCTGGCGGTGGTGACTTAGGTCGCCGCAAGCGGCAAAATGACCAGTGGTGGCGGCAGCGATCCCGACAGCCAGCGGTGGTGACCGGCTGGTGGTGACCAACCGTGGTTGGTGGCATGGAGGTCGGTGATGATCCGGCGATGGTCGTTTGCGTGGCAGCAATAGTGATCTAGGCGGCCAAGATTCGGGATGAATGGTCCGGGCGATGGTGACCGGCGGCGGTGGTGACGGCAGGCTGGTGGTGGTCTATAACGATGGGCGATGGCCCGATATTTTTGAGATTCTTAAGTATCGAGTTCTCTCCTCTTATTGATCCTCACAAGAATGAGCTATTTATGATTATGGGAGTAGCATTTATGTAAATATAGGAAAAATCTAAATCACTCCATCGACGGTTCAATATGATTCCTTCGATCATCTAATGTATTTTAAGTATTCAATGCTTAAATGATGTAAAGAGATCATTGTTAGATCCAAGTTAAGCCGATTTGACTTTAAGCATTCCATATTTAAAACTAATTAGGGATCCGACTAATATCCCAAGGTTTTCAATTATATTTAAGTGTTTGATATGGGCATATTAAGATTCGTGCTTCAACTAGGAGAGTTTTATGTGACATATCAGTTGTCCCCCTATTTTTAGATGATATCATCTCTATCATCTAAAAATATATGTCAAGTTGATGAATAATTTTCTAATAATTGATTGTAATTTTAAGAAAATTATGAATCTAATAACTTCCTTAATGTTAATGAAATTTGCGGGTTCATTAACATTTTTTTCGGATATAATTTAATAGATCTTATAAGGCCACGATCACACATGAGAGTGAGAGGCAGACACACGGTGCATGAGGCCACCTAACGGTAGGCAAGCAGAGCAAGAACGCCGATCGCAAACAACAGGTAAGCGTGCATGTGCTTAACGCCGATGGGACATGGGTGGGGTGCATGTCTCGCAAGCACATGGCAATGATCGTGGTCTTATCAGAGGGCGGTGGGGAGGGCAGAATGGTCACTGCAAGCTGAAGGCCGACGCCACAAGGTGCAGGCTTTAACGCGATCGCGACGGCGAGTATGATCAGCGGGCGAGTAAGGCCATAAAGATACACGGCGACGGGCACGGAGCGCCAGATGCCCACGATGCTGGCACCTTAGAGCCTCACAAGCTGGATGAAATTTTGAAATGGAAAAATACCGATTTAATTAATTTTCTTTTCTTTTTTCCACTTTTTTAAAATGGAAAAATATATATGGGGACAGAAATTTTGAATATTTCCAAATCTTGTAAAAAATTTCTCTCTTTTTTGCCCCTATGGATCTATAAATACCCCCCTTGAACTCATGTTAGGAGACAATTTAACGTTCTCCTGCGTTGGATGAGCAATTATCTAGTAGATGTTCAAGGGTCAAAAGTAATAAAAAAAATTCTTTTTTTAGCAAGGCTCTGACTTTCTTCTGAAAAGAAAGTTATTTGTTTTGACAAGACTGTAGTCATACAAAACGCTCTTTTCCTCGAAAGATGCATCAATTATTCTTGAGCAAAGAAGCAAACCGAAGCACGCTGATCGAACAAGCTATCTAACGAAGATGATAAAAGAAACACCTCAACCAATAGATCGAAATCAAGTCGCTGATCGACATATCGTGAGCAACATTGTCAAATTTGAAGTGCACGGTGAAGCCAAGAAGAACGAAAAGAAGAAGAAGGCCGTGGAGAATCGAGAGTCGGGAGTCTTTCGTTCGAGTGTCGAGGACTCGAGCCGAGGTCGGGCCGACATATTAGAGAAAAAGTAAATTCATCTCTCTCGTTGATTTAATGATTCCCTCGATCAGACGGCAACCTGCATTCGGGTAATTATAACGGGTTTTACAGATGGGCAGCCCAAGCCAACGGCCCAATTATTTCGATCCGATCGCGAGTCGCGACTCGAACCGTGCGGGACTCGAACTCGACTCGAAATAATTTCGAGCAAAATTTCTAGCTCAAAAGTCGGCTCGTTTTCTTCGACTCAATCTCGATTCGAGCCCAAATTAATCGACTGAAATGCCAGATTCGAGTAAATTTCGCCCTAATCCTAAATCAACAATAACTTTCAAAAACAAATGAGATTTGTAAGCTCACAAGGGTTACATGCCACATAAAAATTGGCAAATAAATTAATTCAAAAATAAAACATAATAAAAATGTTTGCTATCATGTTACAGTTCTCCGATCCTTCTTCTTTGCTCTCTTTGGAAACAGCTCAGAGCCTTCGAGTTGAGCTTCTTGCAGCAACTGTAACCATAAGTTCTCAAACTGGCCATGATACCTTTCCTGAAACCAATTCCGAAGCTCCGCATACAGAAACATGGAGTTCTCGCTCCACGCCTCCTTCAACTTTACCCGGCTATCGACCGTCGTCGAACCCATTCTCAATCCGCTCAACAGATCACTAACCCTTCTCTGCCCCAATGCCTCGCGCCTCAGCATGCTCGACGGAGTTGCGGACAAGAAATTCTTTGCATTTTTAAGACATGGAAGAACATTCCCTTCGAGTAGGGCACAGGCGAACGCCGCGGACCGAAAGTTTTCGTCTTTGATGGGTAGACTGTGTAATGGAAGCTGCCAGTTATGGCGGCCGAAGGTGGGATTCACCCAGCAGAAGACACAGTCGCTCAGAGGTTCATAATAAGGTCTAGGGTCTGTGAGTGGAGAAGAGAAGCAGCAGAGAGACTTAGCATGCCTTACAAGCCAATCTGATTTTATTGCAGTGACTCCGTGCATGTACGGCCTATTTGTATGGAGAAGTTCAGCGTAGACGACGTACTCGGGAGCTGTCGGAGAAACTGAGGACCGGCGATGGAGAAAAACTGTTTCATCCATGGCGGATGATTGGTATCTCATGGCACGAGCTTTGTGCTCCTTGTCCGATGATCTTGTAATGGTTCTTATCCTCTTCGCCACTCTATCAGCCCATCCAGCACAAATAGCTTGAGAAAGAATCTCTTCTTCATTCATCTGTAAGGGGTCGTTACTGGACTGGGCCAGCCAAGCACGCTCGACGTCCTCGAAGCCGCCATGATTCCATGAAATTTCGCGGCACGGTCTGTGCCGATGAAATATCAGCTGGAGTATCTGTTTCCTCAGCTTGGACATCTCTTCCATGGTCTTTAAGTGAAGGAAGCTAGTCCTGCAGAACTCGAACGAGTTTTCTGCGACATCGAATAACTGCAGCGCATAAGCGATAGTCAGGGCATCGCTGCTCGGATTGCGAAATCTCGCACGAGATGCCTTCGCCATGGCTTTTAGCTTCTTCTGCCTCAGTTTTCCTCGATGATCCCCAGCTTTATCATCATCGTCACCATGATTCTCAAGTTCTTGATCAGTATCAATTTTTGATGTATCTGGGCTTCCCTCAAGCTGCATGAGGAAGGGATTCGGAAAGCTTAGAGCTGCCGCTGCAGCCGCGGCGTATCCCAACAGGAGATTTGCGCGGCGAAGCCAGGTTGATTTCTTAACATGTTCATCGCTGCGAGGATCATTCGGGAATGGCGAGGGCTCATGGGGTATTGAGCCATTGACCTTCCCAATGAAGTAAGCTTGCCATCTTCATCAAGAGCCTCAATGGCCTTCAGGCAACGCTCAGCTTCTTCCAGCGCTGAGGTCTTGGGAGGAGTTGGGAAAGGAAAATTTTCAACCTGAAAACATAAAAAACTTCAATTTTTCAAAGAAATGAAACAATATTCACAGAAAAAGGAAAAAAAAAAGATTGTCTCCTTTTAGTACCTTATCAATTCCCATGAACTTCATTAGAATTACTACACCATCAACTGGAATCTTGGAAATCTCCGGGCAGGAGAATTCGGCAAAGATTTCATTTTTACTAAAAGCTGCAGACGAATACAGGCGGTAACAATGGCCGGGTGCAGTTCTCCCAGCTCTTCCAGCTCGCTGAGCAGCCGAAGCTTTACTTATCCACCGAACTTCAAAACTCGCCATGCCGTTGCCATGATTATAGCTCTTAACCTTCTCCTTCCCAGTATCAACCACATATTTTATGCCTGGGATTGTCAAGGAAGTCTCGGCCACATTGGTGGCCACAACTACAAGGCGTTCTCCCTCAGGCACCTTTTCGAATACCCGAAGCTGCGCTGAAGCAGGGAGCATCGCGTAGAGTGGCAAAACATACAACAAGCCACCATTAGTAGCAGACGTTTCTTTTATCTGCAAAGCAGATTGAAGATCTGGCTTTTCTTTCGTAGTTTGATTCGGAATGTTTCCAGCCAGAGTCTCAAACGCAGCCTTCAATGAAGAAAGGCTCTCAGGATTTTTGAGAAGATCCAGCACTGAACCATTCCCCTCCTGTTCCTCTCTCTCGACCAAAAGCTTTCATCTTCGCTATCCTCCATTGATTCACTATCCGTCTCTGATTCTAACTCATCAATCTCTTCATCATCATCATCCTCCTCATAGGAACAAAACCTATCATTTCGCTGTTCTGGAAGACTATCTTCAATCCCAAATGCCTCATCAATGTCCTTCATATCAAGTTCAGAGCTTACAGAACTCTCATCATCCATCTTCTCCTTGCGACTATTTTCAGAAAATTTTTGTGAAGCCTTCCTTAACCTCTTGCACAAATACTCCACCTCCCTCTGCCCAGTAGCAAACACAAGTATGCCGCCAGGCGGAAGTCTCTTATGGATCGACAACACCTTCTTATAAGCCTGTCCGAGATAATCCTCCGTCGTCTTCCTCGAGAAGTGGACGGTGACCGGAAACTGCCTAACCGGAACTTCCAAAACCGGCGGCGGCTCATGAAACAATCTCTTATTGGAAACGAAATCCTCGACTCTGAGGGTAGCACTCATCAGCACAAGCTTTAATCTAGTAACCAAATTTTCAGGGCTAATCTTCGCACCAGTAAGCATCCTTTTATGCTGTTCCTCGTACAATTCCTAAAATAAGCTTTTGTGCGTGTTAAGGTTTCATTAAAGCTTAGGAAATGGTAAGTTGCAGAACAAATTTAACAAGTTCTAACCTGCCGGATTTTGATGATCCGAGACAGCATGCCGATGAGGATATCTGTGTTCAAGCTCCTTTCATGAGCCTCATCCAGAATGATGACAGAGTAGCGCTTCAATAGAAAATCACTCTGCGGCACAATAAGCAGTTCATTAATCAACATTCTGATTGAATGAATTTAATTATGCATGATATATCCTTTAAATTAAGAAGTAATATTACAGGAATATTACCTACAGAGATGCATAAAAATTCAACCTTTGAGATTAAATGTGACATTCAACCATAAGCTAGAACTATGTACCCATTAATTTCTTGATATCCTCTTATAACTACAGGAACACAAGAAATATGATAGAACACCCATTGTTTAATGATCATGCCATGAAAAATATGCACTAATATAATGTGCTAAACCTGAGATCCTCTTATTTCCATCAAAAAAAAATGAGAAATTTATATAAATAGCACACAATTCAATTGCATTTACATATCTAACGCCTAAAATTTGATATTTACAATATAGCGATTTTTCTATATGCATGAAAAGGTGCATTCACTTATGATGGTGATATTTTCGATGCAATATTAAAATAAGATTTGAGTGATATGGTTGTTATTTTTCATGTAGCTTGTATACATACAATACACACACACACACACACACACACACACATATATATATATATATATATATATATATATATATATATATATATATACTCACTCATGATTGTGATAGCCATGTGAGTAATAGATAAAGGGTTTAAAGGTGTTATGATTCTATTCATTGTAGGAGGGTAGACATGAAAATTCATGATTTTGAATTTCATGATTTTGAGCCTTGTCACCAGATATTCAGCTTAAGGTCTGTAAAATCATGTTGGAGTATTTAAAAGCAGAAATTATTGTATTATCATTTTTGCTATAGGCAGCTTATTTGTTTTGAGTTATCTTTATGAACCAAAATTCCTAATTTCAGCCTTTTTAATAGAATTATCCTGACCAAGCATGTAATCAATTTTGAGCAAACCTAAAATTTGAGGCCAACTCCACAAAAAAAAAAAAAAAAATGACTTAATTTCATATAAAATTGTCTATTATAAACACTAAAAGTTGATCCAAAAGACAAGGATGATGATGATGATGAACAAAGGTGCATTTTCAATCACTACCATGTAATTTATCTAAAAGAGGCTGTTTGGGATCACTTTTAGTTTTTTATTTTATATTTTATTCTTCAAAATAAAACATGTTTGATGAAAATTATTGTTTTTAAAAACACTCAAAGCATCTAAACACTGTTTTGAGTGCTTTTAAAACCAATGTTATTTACTTCTGAAAACTTAAAAAATAAAAACACACATAAATGTTTTTAAGAATAGTAAAAAAAATAAAAATAAAAATAAAAAATACAAAATAAAATTGATCCCAAACAGCCCCAAAGTACAGAGCGACAAATTGTCCTGACTTCGAATTGAAAATTAGTGAACTATTATTATTTCTATTAAGTATTCGACCGAGCAAACCGAGCATAATGTTCAAGCTAAAGAATATATTCCATATATCAAGACTGCTAACATCAAGGTAAATGAGTAGGGTGGCTTCTTGAATAAAAATCTCATGACACGCATATAAAATGACTAAGTGTGAAGGTCTTAAAGAATTCAATTGCTCATCCTTATCTCTACATTAAATTCTTCAAAAAAGTTAGTAACATAAGAAATAATAAATACAAATACATCGACAATCTTCGGGATCAAGGTCAAAGGTCGGCAGCCTTATTAACAGATAAACTATAATGCCATAAATGGCATTTCAAAAGAAGATAATAACAACAAAGGTTAGGGGTTGTCAATTTATGAGTGAGTTCAAATTCAAAGGCGAAATTGACCCGATTGAACCCGACCAAAATATTATAAGGGTTGAAAATTCTAGCCGAAACCTGACTTAATTGACTCATTTAAACATGTATTTTCAATCAAATTCAAGTCACAATTGAATCAAATTTGAATTTTCCGGTCAAACTTGAGTCATTTTCAAGTTAATCAAAGGTGGGTTGGCTGGTTAAAATCGGGTTAATTTCAAGTTAAAGGTCAACCCGACCCAAAAAAATAAGAATCATATAATTTCATCCGAGTCCGACCCGAAAATTAATCAAGCCAACTCGAACCCTTTTTTTAGTCGAGTTCATGTCATATTGTCAGGTCAGATCAATTATTGGCACCCCTAACAAAAGTTTTATGAATATAAGTTAAACAATCAAAATCTCTTTGAACTATCATCATATATAAATAAAATAAACCAAAATTTAGCGACAAACCTGAGTAAAAAATGCCATCAGTCATAAACTTGATCGAGCAACCATTTCCTATCATTTTATCATGCCTAACTTGGAAACCAACCTCCTTCCCAAGCTGGAGACCCAATTCAAAGGAAACTCTCTTTGCTGTGGCAAGAACAGCGACACGGGCTGAGTAATACCAATAACTCCTTTCCTGTCACTGTGGTTGCTTGAACCATAGCCAGCTTCATATAAAAACTAGAACAGGCCATTGAAACAGGTAAAAGATAATATTATAAGATGAACTGTTTTCATAACTTGTAATTTCGAACAACATATTAAGAAAAATGTTAAAAAGAAAAAAGCATACCTGTGGAACCTGTGTGGTTTTACCACAACCGGTTTCTCCACATAAAATTAAAATAGGGTGCTCATTTATTGCTTCCATTATCTCCTGTTCCATCATAATGATTGGAAGATGTCTCCTTTTCTCTTGAACTTCATGTGGTCTAGATACATGCACTACAATGGCAGAATTTGCATGGTCTTTGGTGCTACAATGCTCAGGGGAATCAAGTTTTAGAGGACATATATTAGCTCCATTTGCTCCCTAGGAAAAAGAGAAAAAAAAGTTGCTACTTAGAAATAATACATGAGATTTGAGGGAATTTATCATCACAATATTATTGTCAGATGATTAGAAAGTAGTAGAGTACATGTATAAAAGCTATTTAAAACAACTTGCAAAGATTAAGCTAAACTCCTCAAACAAAATTCATTAGGAACGAATAACAAGAAAATATCCTGTAAGATGCTGAAAATAACAAGAAAACAAGCAACCATAGCAGCATTTCAAGAGAAATATAATAAGAACACAACAATAGATATGCCTAAATATCATAGGTTTAGAAATCTAGCAAGCTGTTTTAACGTATGACAATAAGTACCTTGCTTCATATATGATTGACTAATATGAAGATGTATTTGACAAGAAATAGACATTGATCAACATGCTACAAGACCTAACAAAGATTTCTTAAATTACTGATTTAAAGCATTATTCACTGACATAAATCCAAATTAAAAAAACTAGGAGAGTAAAGGATTTCTGAGGAAAAAAACTCCAAGTACTCTTCTAATTGCATTGTTAATTCATTCGTATTAATAGATTTAGTAAATAAAATTCAGAACTCTTCTGATTTAACTAAGTATGATCTAAACATCACAAAACCCTTACATTAATTGAACATCCAAATAGTGAAAAAAAAAAAGAAACAACGGGTGCTTCGTTAAACTCACGACTTGTTAGAATACACTAGTCAAGCTGTTACCAAGTGCATATCGTTGAGACCTAATAGTCCATAGATCTTTCTATTTATCTCTACTATTCCTAAATTTAAGGATGAGTCATTTCCATACATATGAACCCCAAAGGCATTCTTACTTGAAGCTTCAAAACAAGAAGAATTTATTATATAGTCAACACTTAATGAGTTTTGAGTTAAGAGGATCATGAATTCTCTGATTCCAACTTTTATGGGTGAATGCAAAGAACAATTTCAAGAATTTGCTTTGGTAAAAGCATCTCATGCAACATCATTTTTTTTTAATTAGATCTTATTTTTATTAAAAAAATGTAGAATGCATAACAAGTTCTTTAAAGAAAAAAACTAACTAATTTGTAGGCGAATTGATGCCACAAGAAGGTAGTCATAGATATAAGCAAACATAAAAAGGAGGAAAACAATTAATGCTCTGTGAAAAAGAAAATTACTCCACTAAAGAAAGATGCGAAATGGAATTGAGATTCATAGAAGTTTTACACATCCAATAGCACTCACTTGAAGACTTGAATCACTTTGATTGTCAGTAGTAAATGATGTCGATATGGTTTTCTTCACATCTTCATGTGCAAAGCTACCGCTAGCCTCTGTTGCACTGCTAATGGCCGAGAATGACACGTCTAATTCAGCGCTCGCACTCATTGAACTCTTAATGGCGAACTCCGAACAAGTTTGCAAAGAATGTTGTTTGGAATCATCAGCAATCATCATAGGTGAAACTTTGTTAATATCTTTCTCTAAAGATTTCACATGAGATGAACCATCACAATGTTCTTTCTCAATCAACTTTTTAAGAGTTAAACCATCCTCTTCCACCTGTTTCATCAAACTGAACCTCGCCATTGCAAACTATTGGTTTGCCTTGGTCAGAAGGTCTAATCAAAACATCTTCAGAAGTTTTCTTTTCTTTCTTCTTAAAAAATGAGACATTTTCAGGCACCTCGAGACCTGCTTTTGAGAAATGTACAGCAAGTTTGCATTTTTCACGCAGAGTTTCGGCCTACATTTCAGTTTATAATGTATGAAATTTTTCAGAGAAAAAATATTACCGAGCAAGAAAAAAAAAACATTAAGTGCATACCTGGCCAATAGTTCCTGATGACTGTAGAATAGAGTATGCTTCATCCCTTATCTTATATTTCCTGAGTAATCCAGAATAAATGGGCATTTAACATAAGCGAAGAATAAGCACATTTACATGTTAAAATAAAGTAAAAAAGGATAACTAGACGATAACTATTAACAGTTCTAGAGATACAAAATGAAACAATGCAAATGACATACTGTAGCATCCTTATGCTTTTACATAGCAACAACTTCTTCTTCTTCTCCTCCTCCTGAAATATATTTTAAAAAATGATAATAATCACATCATACAGTGCTAGACCATTACAGTCAAAACAATTCTGAAGTAAATTCATGCAGACCTGCAACTTTTGAAGCTTTCTCTGCTTGCTTTTACTAATTTCTGGGGAAGCCGTAGCCTTATTCCTCCTGGAAACCTTCTTTAAAATGAAGAGGAAAGTTTTTAGTTGTAGTTTCAAAAATTAACAATTAGATATGGAGGCGGAGCTGGAATACACCAGCAATTTATACATAAAAATTATTACTTAACAATACCTTGTCCATGACTTTTGTTCTTATCCTTTTCTTTCCAGGTAAAATGAGCGCATTGCTTCCTCTTCCATTCAAGCTATATACATTTGAACCATAAGGCAAAAACTCAAGCCCGTTACATTCATTTTTCCAAGACAAAAAAAAACGAACTTCGGTGAAATTAACAAAGAGCAAGGTATACTTCCAATCATCTTGGATCATCTCAACAGTCTGAGTTGATGATTGCTTCTGATAGTTAGTCATCACCTCCATTCACATATCTCAATTCCAAATCCTGCACCAAAAAAACTTTCTATATAAAATAAAATCTCACAATTAGGAGTTGTTTGGTAACAGGATTTGAGCACAATTTAACCTAAACCCTAACAAACAACAGAAATGACAACTTTAAATCCTAAAAGGATCTTCAATCCCGTTTATCCTCCATTTTGCCTTAAATCCCGGATTCAAAAAATTTAGACAAACAAAAGCGCCGAAAGAGCGGGAGAAAAGGTTACCTCTGAAGTCACCGTGCTGAGCTAACCACGAATCTGCATGTGAGAAGACCCAAGGGAAGGCGGCACATGCGTCATCGTAAGCGACGGGGAGACGGTATTCGGGAGCGACGGGATAGCCGACTGAGACGACCAGGAGCGAGGCTTGGGAGAGAGGTCATCCTGGTGGCGATGGTAAACAAGGAAGGCGGCGGACTCAATGCAGAAGGCGCCGCCGTGATTATAAAATAAGGGGAGCTTCCCCCCGCCGCCGCCTAGCACGGGCGAGAGGTTGATGCTAGCAAAGACAGGACGGTGCCAGTGACTAGGGTTTCACGAGCTTCTTACCACGATAATACCACATCGTCAAGAAGCGATTTTGAGAGTTCGATATGGCCATAAATGTAGAGTAAAACTCTCTATGATGCTTAGCCCGTCCTGTTATGGGGTGAAAGGCGACTCGCCAATGATCGTATAGAGACGACGGGTCGTGCCGACACCTGAGACACGAACACACGCTTTAAAGGCGAGCGACAGCCTTCCTCTACGGGTTGGTCTTCGCCCGCCAATTTTTGGATGAGCCCTTCTACTTATGAGGGGTTCAACTATATCATTATAAAAATAACGTGGATTTGTATATTTAATATTTAATATTTAATTTTTTTTTTAAGTATAAAAAAAAAATATTAGATAAATAAATATTTAATTTTATGTATTAAGGGTTATTTGATTGTATTCTGAATGTAATAGGAATTTTAGTTATTTTGGTGTCTGATATATTCTAAATATATTGTAAAATTATTTTTTTTTGTGTATTTGGAATTTGTCATTTTAAATTTTAAATAGATCGATCGATAATAATGTGATATATACTCATCGAAAATCTTGAAATATTTTATATTATATTTTTCAACTAAATAGAAAAAAAGTAAAATCGAATTTTAAAACTTTCAACCAAATAATGTAAAAAGTAATTTTTTTACTAAATTTTTTTTTAGATTGATTTATTTTATCGATTAAAATATAATGCAAAACAATATGTAAATATATAAAAATTATGAGATATGTATAGAATTGTTTTTTTTTTAATAATTTAAATTTTAATTTAATTTATTAAAGGAGAATTAATTTCGTATAGAAGGTGATATATGTATTTTTTAAGAGATTTAATCACATTATATTTTAATTTTAGATAATTATCAAATATCTTAGCTTTTCTATTTATTATGTCATTATAAAACTAGTTATGTGATAATTAAATTTATTAATACAAGTTTAATTTTGTAATCAAAGGTAATTGGATTAATTTTAAAACGTATAAAAATTATACGAAAAATGTTTTAGTTTAGTACTTTAAAATATAATAATTGTTCGTCTTAGAGAATTTTATTTGTAGATCAGATCTTGTAGTAAAAAATTATCCAACACGGCGGGGATATGAACACGAGGGTTATACGTGGAAAACCGTTAAGGAAAAAACGGCTTGCTGTAGAACTTTTTATGTGTTCAAAGATGGTCGCTTCCGTTAGTTGGAGAAGGTGTTTCTGAGGAAACAATATTAGAGTGTAGAAAAATCTGATATCGGCTCTGAGGAGAAGTTTCCCAAAAGCGGCCCGATCTTACGGGAACCTCTTGATCTTGGGGAGAAAAAAAGCGTCTTCTAGTCCTCTGCGATCTCTCAGGCGAGCTCACGATCTTACAGCTACTGTGGTAACGGTAGTGATAGAGCGTCGGCGTCGAGGTGTGTTCTCGAGCTCTGGTCTTCAAATCGATTGTCCTCTCCAGGTGAGAATGAAGCTATTTATAGATTTTGGGAGTGCAGCCATTCGTGGAAAACTCAAACTCTCGACCCACCCTCGATCCGATCGACGGTCTATTTTGATGATTTATGTGCCTTAATGATGTCGGAATTGAGTGATCTTGGATTCGTTGGATTCGTCTTTGTGGCGCTCAATCTATAAATATGTCAATTTTGGTGACCATTTGGCGGATCGGATCCATTTTCATGCTCAGATAGCTTGATCGATTCGATTGACTTCGGATCGGATGTTGATATTCTTATGTTGTCTCATCGAGGCGGTCGGTTTATAAACTTGCGGTGATTAGATCAAAGCATTTCAAAATGCCCGAGATTCGTGCTTGATCAGATTAATTTTACGAGGATGTATCGGTTACTATTTTTGGGTGACATTCTCGATCCAAAATATATGTCAAATACTAAAATAGCAAATTGAAATTTGAAATATTTGTATTTTGAGAGAAAACATCTTCATAACAAATATAGCTGTTGAAGGCCGTCACGAGTAAATGCAAAGGTATGTGTGGGTGCGATATTTTGAGGTTATGGACTGTTGACACTACGGAAGTTTTGAGCGTTTAGGACCCATGGGCTGCGAGGCGTAGCGCTGGCGTAGCGCGGCGCCCAGCGTATGCGTCGCCAGCGCTTGCAGAGGCCCTTGGCGGGTGATTCTTGAGTGGTGTGGCGCGTGCCGCGGTCATGTCTGGTCGAAGCCATGGCGAACACCGTTGATTCAGCGCCATGCGTCGGGCCACGTCAGCCGGCGCGAACCCGCGTGGCGCGATCAGCGTCAGTGCCAGCGATACGTGGGGCGGGCAGCGTCGATTCCGTCCGTGAACCCAGCGCGTCATGGAGGCAACCTTGGCCATCCGGTGGCAGCGGTAAAGCAGCAAAATTGCGTCTGCAGCCTGCGCCGCTGAGCCGAGCGAGAGCTTTTGCGGCGGTTTGAAGGATTTTGGGGTTTTACCTTTTACCTATGGTCTATAAAACCAGGTAGAGGGAAATGCATGCTTTTTCTTCTTGATTTTCTTCTTGAGGTGGGATTATTTGGGCGATCAAGGCGGTATCGTCGTGGTTCGGTTTTCTCGAAGAGGTATCAGACCTCGTGGGTGCGAGGCCGGTATCTGTTTTGGTTTTCCTCGAAGAGGTATCACCCTCGTCGGACCGTCGTTGAGGTGATCAAAGCTTTCTACTTTTCTTGTAGAAAATTAGCTTTCAGTGGCAGGTTTGTCATCCGATCCTACCCAGCGAGTGCATAGCCCTCCCCTGGTGGGAGTTTGGGCACTCTTCTTGGATCTCTACCTCTCATCTCCACCAAGCCGAGTGCAGCCTCCCCGGTGGGAGTTTGGGCACTCTTCTTGGATTAACCTCTACCTCTCATCTCCCAAGCTAGCCTCCCGGTGGGAGTTTGGGCACTCTCCTTGGAATAATTTTCATCTCGATCATGAGTTGATGTTTGTAGATGGGTGATAATCTTTTGAAAGAGACACGTCAGGCCACTTAGCGAGGCGGAACCTTCTAAAGGGGAGGGCGAAGATTGGGGAATTCGATCACGGAGACACATTTATCGTGCTTGAAAAAATATTATTTCAGAATGATTTGGTTCTTAAGTGTCAGAAGAAGTCGATAGAGCCAATCTCATGGCCGGGTATTTCACCACTTACGAGATGAGTTTGGCTGGGATTGCGGTTTCCCATCCCGAGATGATCGCCATTTTGTCGACATCGAGGTTTGCATTTCCAGTTTTGACAGGCAATGGCGTGATGGGACTTATAGTCTTTTTGAGCGGTGCGACGCGACTGATTACCTGCGGATGTGCAAGTTTACTGCGATGCACATGGTCGTATCACTGCGAGTACTGACCTCTCGGACGAAGGATCCTCCCAAGAGTTGGGCGATTCTTTTGTGAAGAATGGCGGGGTCTTCTAGAAATGGAGAAAGGCGAGAGATTTACCCATTCCCCTGAGTTGGTGATGAAGAGATATCTGGGCCGAAATTCTAGAATATTGAAGATCTTGATTTGAGATTGATATAACAGATTTGTCGGGAGGAATCTTTGTTGAGCGGGCTTTCTATTCATCCCGGTCTTATGCATTCGTTGAAAGCCCAACAAAGAGGTTTCCGATCTCCCGTCCTCGGCTTCTTCTTCCAGAAGGACCGTCTCCGATAGAGAAGAGGAAAAGGCGAAGAGGTGATGGTGATATCGAATGCAGAAAAGTCAGACGCCTTGATAGTCCCCAAGGATCTTCATTCACGAGGGGCGTGTTGAATCATTCTGCGTAGGATGTCGACATGCGGTAACAATCCTTCTTCGTTCATCATCTTTTATTTCCCATTTCTTGTGCTTAACGTAATTTTTCTTATTTGAATCTTGAAGAAGCAAGAACTTGACTTCAAAATGAACATTGTCTTTGAATAGTGGAATTGAGTTATTGAAGGTCAAGTTTCTCCATGGTGAATATAAGAAGCGGTATGTGGAGAAAGTAAAAGAGATGTCGTGTTGGAGAATCAACTTGATGAGTCGAGGCAGTTGGCGACTCAGCGACTTCTCTTTCTTTCAGTCGGGAAGTTGGCGGACTGGGATGAATTAGTGGAGGCTAGAAACGAGGTTGGTTGCAAGGATCGAAGATCTTTTACGAGAAGGTTTCAAGTCTTGAGGCAAAGCGAGTTCGCTCCTGGAGAAAGAGGCACTTATCTCGGGTAAGCGGGAGCGGATCCACGAGGCCTTAGGACTTGAACTTCGGCGACCGAGTATCATCTGAGGATCACGTTGAGGCGAGACCACGTGTATGATGTAGAGGTGAAGGCTTTGGAGGCGGTGTGTTGATGAAGGCTTCATCGAGGTTTCTTGAAGGGGACACGCTTGGCGTATGTAGGAGGCTGGTGGTCCTTTCTCTGCTTGCTTCCCAGACCCTTAGCGGCGGATGACTCGATAGTTCTTCATCATCTGAGACCATCAAGTAGTTGTAGTTCCTTGTTGACTGGTGTTGTATATTATTTTGTATTTGATTTAACAATCCACAAAATTGTTTGTGAATATTTAGGAGTTGTGTGTCAAAGTGTACTTTCGATGATAAAGATTCGCGTAGAAGAGATCATGAATCCCTTTGGATAATTCGATCTATTATAAGATCATTACGAGTTGATGACAAACTTGCGGAATATATTTATAGAGGTTCTCTAACCTCTCGATCTATCTGGTTGTGTATGGGCGTTTTCGATGATGTTAACTTTGTTATGGAGAAAGTTGTAGGCGCTCTAGAGGATTGCCAACTTATCCAAGGTTGTTTATCGGCGTTACTCGGCGATGTTAACTAAGATCGGTCAAATTCGGGATCAATCTTACCCTGAATGAGATACAACAATAGTTGCGTATCTCTTGAGTCGGTGTTTTAAAATGCAAGCATAAGCAAGAAAAGTCGTAAGTATGAGAACTTTAAGATAGAAACATAAATCCAAACACCTTGATGCGGTTGGACAATAACGACAAGCGAGTATCGATAAATGTTTAATTTAACAACAATTGCAATACAAACATACACGATGATAATGTTTTCCGCATTCACTAGAATAAAAAAGGCATCATCGTAGTACCGGAGGTTTGTAGCATTCCAGTGCGTGGGAGAGTCTTCCCATCTATCTTAAGCTTGAGCGTGTCGGGCTTGATTTTGACACCACATCACGCCTTCCCAAAGCGGTGAGAGTTTGTTGTGGGCCTTTTCTGCGAGTCGAGACCGAGGATGAGGTCCCAATGATATTATTGGTAGCTTTACCCGGTTGAAACCTCGAGCAATCTTTTCGATAAAGCCATTAGTCTTGACATGTCGTGGGTCTCTCTTGTAGGAGATCGATGGAATCAGCTTATCGTCGTGGTCGGCATCAAAGTTATTCTAGGGCTGGGACCCCGATGTCGGCGGAATAACGACCTCGGTTCACATGCGGCGTTTCTCGGTAGGGTCCTTGATGTAGTCGGTAAGCCCAAAGAACATTGGATAGTTCTTGGCCCATTGCCCCGTGGTTCGGTCGTGTCTTTAGCCCTTTTAGTATTGTCTATTGGTGACTTGATGCGCCATTTGCGTGGATGGGATCTGATTGTGTGGATTAAGCGGATATGTCTGGCGAGAAAGATGTGAATGTCTTCACTGAGCTGCGTCCCATTATCGGTGATGATTTTTTTGGAATCAGCGATAAATAATATTTTTCGACAAATTGCTTGGCATTTGTTTGGTGATTTTGGCGGTTCGACTTCCATGAAGTAATCAGCGGCCAAGATTATGAATTTTGTTGCCCAGTGGCAATGGGAAAGGGTCCCATTATGTCGATCCCCATTGAGCAAAGGCGGCTCTGGATTGTGGTGAGTTCTGAGATGGTGTATGAGTGAGATTGGAATGTAGCGACACTTGTTACACTTCTTTATAAACTCAATCGTCCTTCTTCATTGTAGGCGGTAAAATCTTGCCTCATGATTTTGAGGCGAGGCTTTTCTCCCAAATGTTCACCACAAATTCTGAATGAACCTCTCGCATTGCATAGTTAGCCTCAGAAGGTGGTAGACACTTTAAGTAGGCCTAAGAAGGACCGCTTGTAGAGTTCGTTCGATTATGGTGAAGTTCGATTCTACACATGAGGCGGATAGCATCGGTGGCATTGGCAAGGCCGCTTTGCGAAAAGAACATGATCGGGTCAATCCATGAAGATTCTTTTGGGTCCTCGAGATTGTATCACCCAAGGGCTTGAATCGGGAAAGTGGATGTCCTCATGTATTTTCTCTTGAAAAGATCTCTGTGTTGTTGTGGCTAACTTGGAGAGGGCATCACGCTGCGTGTTACGCTCTTAGAATATGAGTTATCACGATGGGTCACCGGCAAGTAAGTGACTTTGCCAAAAAGATGCGGAAGCTGCGGATGGCGGTGTCGAATCTCCTTCAACCGTGAGGACAAGGCGTGAGTATAGATGGCTAAGTTACGGACCTCACGATCAATGGAGCCTTAGTCTCTACAGGGCCTCGTACTCGACATTATTGGTGGCCAGGGAACTTTAGTGAAGCAGGTACTCTAAAGTTATTTTACTTGGGAGATAAGCAAAATTTACGCTCCTTGCAGGAAGTACACAAGCTCCATCAACATATAATATCCATTGATTTGTCATGGAGTGATGAATGATCTTCGGTGGTGATGGGATGGTACATTCTAGAAGTCGGTGAGCACTTGTGACTTTATATCGGGGCGTGGAAGAAAATGGATATCAAACTCTCCAAGCTCGACCACTTCATCAACCTTCCGGATACATCGCTTTTGCGGAATAGTTCTTAATGGAAGATGAGTGTAGGCGTTGATGGTGTGGGCACGAAAGTCTGGTCACAATTTTAGATGCGAATGCTAGGGCCAACATTGTCTTATCTGGCTAGTGGATAGCGTCCCTTGTATCGAGAAAGGATTTTCTTGACATAGTAAATGGGTGTTTATGAATTCTCCTCATCGACGCAGACTTACGGCATGAGAAAGAAGCGAAGATAGATGTACGACTTCTCTCCTTGGATAGGCTTTGATAATAGAGGGGAAGCTAAATAGACTTCAAGTTGCTCAGCGGTCGACATTCATCGTCCATTTGGAATCCATTTCTCGTGCACCCCTTAAGATTTTGAAGAATGGTAGATACTTATCTCTGCGGGCCAAGAATCGTGATAAAGGCGCAATCCTTCCGGTCAAGCGTTGGACTTCCTTGATCGTTCTTGGAGGTGACATGTCCTTGAGTGCTTTTATCTTCTGGGGTTGGCCTCATCCAGAGTGACCATGAAGCCTAGAAATTTCAGAGGAAACTCAAAATGCACTTGCTTGGGTTGAGCATCTTATAGTGTCGAAGAATGTCAAAGCAACATTCGGTCGAAATATCTTTGTGATATTTCCAAGCTCTTTACCGACATATCATCAACATACACCTCCATATTATGCCTATAAGATCCTTGAAGATCTTATTCATAAAGCGTTGATATGTTGCTCCAGTCAGAATGACATGACGATAGCGGTATAGTCCATTATCTTTGGAAGGATGTTGCTTCCTCATCTGTTTTATTCATCGATTTGATTGTAGCGAATAGGCATCCATGAAGCTTCATCGATGTCACGATGTCGCATCAACTAGTTGGTCGTCGAGAAAGGGGAAGCTATCTTTTGGGCATGCGATTAAGGTCGGTGTAGTCGATGCACATTCTCCGAGCGTTGGCTTTCTTGACTAACACTACGTTAGCCAACCGGTGGGGTAGTAGACTTCGAATGAACTTGACTTCGAAGTTTGGTGATTTCTTGTTCTATGACCAATCATTGAAGCGAAGGTTCTTTTCTTACGTATCCGCTTGTAGGTTGAGTCAACTTGAGGGAGTAATGACTTATTGGGTCAATGCCGAGATTGCTCGGGCAAAGATATCTTGATTTTTTAGAAAATCTCATTGATTCGATTTGATCGGTGACGACAACGATCCCACCTTCACCGCGATGGATCAACTTACGAGATAGGAAGACAAATTACATCTTCAAGGAGAAGCCCTTCCGAGGCATCCTCATCTCGTAGGTCAGTTCTCTGATGTTGAGCGATGTAAATGGTTTGGGCTTGCTTGATATAACTGCGCTTGTCTATCTGTTGATTCCACCACCCGCGCGGTGGTAGTGTGGAATTTCATCTTGAGGTGAAACGGTATGGCGTAGAATATAGGCTGAGAGGTCTCCCAAAATTGCATTGTCAGGACTCATACTTGACTACAATAAATTGTATCAAGTGGGTTGCGTGTCGGAAAATTCTCCAAGAGTTACGGGAAGGCGATTGTCCCTTCCACTAATCTGGTCGATTATCAAATCCATACGTGGTGGCGGGTTGAAGCTTCTCTCTTTATACCCATGCTAAGGAAAGTGGAATAAAAAGAACATCAATCGAACTCCCATTGTCGATCAATATCCTTTTAATATTGAAGCATGGATCACCGAGCACTTGCGATGACAGGGATCTTGATGTGGGATCACGAAGCCTCTAGATCTAAATCATCAAAGGTGATAGAATGGTCAATTGAGACTTCTCGGCTCTTGAAGGGCAATGAATATTTGGCTGATAACGGCCCTCTGCAATGTTTCTATCTCTCGGCCAGCTTGGCGGTTCCTCAGTTGCCCCAGCATTTCTTTGGACGGCGGGTTGGTTTTATATAAAACGGCCTAGATACCCCTGACGTATTAGTCTTTCAATTTCCTCCTTTAGTTGGTGGCACTCTTCAGTGGTGTGCCCTCGGTTGCGATGAAAGTGGCAGAATTTCTCTTGATTTCCAACTCCAGGCTTTAAAGGTCGCGGCCACTTGACACTATCCTCTTCCTACATAGCTAGTAGGATGTTCATGGCGTGTTGAGAGTATATTTCCTCTCGATTGAGTCATCGAGGTCTGGCGAGGTTTTGGGGGAGGTTCTTTGCCTCTCTTCTTTTACGAGATGTTTGATGGGAACCTTCTTCTGTTGCTTGGTGGTTCAAATTGTTGCCGATGAGCATTGATAGCTTGAGAGATTTGTGCCTCTGTGATTGGACCGGCTAATGGGTCTCCGCATTAATGATGAATAAGTACCGGCCGAGTCCTCAGAAGCACGCCCTCAAAGTTACGGATCTCACGGTATCAGCCCGGGCTTGAGAGGAGAACCTCGGAAGTATTCTTTGAGGGACTCTCCATCGTTACGGCGGTCGGAGATGTGATGAATCCGATGATTCTCTTGTTGTTGAGAAGCTGCTTCTACAAACAATCGGTGAGCTCTCCAAATGATGGACGGACCCAGCGGCGAATAGGCCAATGTGTCCTTTGAGAGTTCTTTGGGAATACGACCTGAGAGAGTCATTTGCATCTTGAATGTGCATGATCGTTCGAAAGTGATCGATATGCTCGTACGGATCGATTGTGCCATCGTAAGGGTCCATCTTTGGGAAGCTTGAATCTCGAATCGGGTATTGCGAGATGATCTCGGCGGATGAGCTTTGGAAGAAGCGGCGGAGAATGGATCATTGATTGTTTCGGAACTCTTCTGCACCGATATCGTAGTTCATCATTATAAGATGGCGTGGAGTTTCACTGTGAGCCATTAGTGTGGTGAGTAGGCGGTATCGAAGTTGACATCACGGATGTGGTGCCAGGGTTCTACTTGTTGATCCGGCATTCCGGGTAATCATTCTCGGGAAGAAAATCGGATTATCTTTGAGGGGTCGGAACACGTGGCTCTTCCAGGCGTGTTGGAGCGTTTTCGGTCCTCTCAGAGTCGAAGAATTTCGTTCGGGAATCCTCCATCCTTTGAGCGATCTTCCAAAGGGGCTGGGGACCCTCACGGAGACAGTCACATTATGTAGAAGTGTTGGAGACTTGGTGATCACGAGAATGAGGAGCGTTGGGCGAAACCGTTTACCAACCATATTGGAGATATAGCAATGGGAAGCTGTTTTCTTCTGAGGTCGCCAAAGCATTGCGTCTTGAGAATTTTATTAGGTAGATGTGAGATCTTCGTTGTAGCCCAAAATTATCAACACCTGGCGAGGATATGAACATAGGGGTTATCGTGGAAAACGTTAAGGGAAAAACCACGGGGCCTTGCCGATCGTAGAACTTTCTATGTGTTCAAAGATCTGAGGTCCTTGCTTCTCGTTAGTTGGAGAAGAAGGTGTTCTGAGAAACAATATTGTAAAAAAATACAATATCGGTCAACTCCAACAAGGTAGAAGTTTCCCAAAAGCGGCGGCGATCTTAGGAGCAACCTCTTGATCTTCGGGAGAAAAGAAAGCGTCTTTTTTAGTCTCTGAGGCGATCTCTAGGCGAGCTCGATCTTAGCCTTCTTGGTGGTGGCGGTAGTGATAGATCGTCGGCGTCAGGTGGTGGTTCTCGAGCTCTCGGTCTTCAAATCAATTTCGGTCCTCTAAGGTGAGAATGAAGCTCTATTTATAGATTTTGGGAGCAGCCTTGTAAATTCGTGGAAAACTCCAACCACTCCCATCGGACGGCCCAGTGCGATCCCCTCGATCAGACGGTCTATTTTGATGATTTGGGTGCCTTAATGATGTCGGAATTGGGTGATCTTGGATTCGTTGGATTCGTCTTGACGAGCCGCTCGATCTGACTATAAATATGTCAATTTTGGTGACCATTTGGCGGATCAGGATCCATTTTCATGCTCAGATAGCGATCGATCGATTGAGCTGGATCGGACTATGTTTGATGTTCTTATGTTCGTCTCATCAGGCGGTCAATTTGTAGCTTCTGAAATTGGTGATTAGATCGAAGCATTTCTGAAAATGCCTTGAGATTCGTGCTTGATCAGATTAATTTTCTGAGGATGTATCAATAATTATAAAAAATTATTATTCAAAATTTTTAAAAAAATTATAATATCATAGATCTTTTTATGCCAATAGCAGATAGTAAAGTTCTTTGGAATAATAATAATAATAATAATACCAATTAAAGTTCCTTGAAATCCAAGACATTTGCATTTAATAATAGCCATAAATAATTAAGTAATAATAACAATATTGATGACTATATTAATATTAATAGTAATGATAATACTTACAATAAATTACTAATGGAAGACATTTGCAGCACACATTTCTTATACATTTACATATCTAACACCTAAAATTTGATATTTACAAACATAGCATCTTTCCTATACTTCAAAAGATGAATTTAACTTCAAAAAAGTAAGAAAAGTGCTATTTTTGTTATAATAATAAAGATTTAGGTGTTATATATGTAAATATTTATATTTGGGTGTTAGATATATAAATATATAAGAATTATGTGTTATGTATGTAAATGCCCCTAATATATAAAGATAACAATAAAAATACTATTATGTTGATTTTCTAATGAATATTTGATGAGTTATGATCCACCAAAAAATCCTAAAAAAAAAATTTTATTGCGAATTAAGAAAACCAACGTATGCAAATTTTTTAGTGGAATTTCAATGACTAATCCATCATAAAAATCATCTAAATATGATGCCCATAACTATCTCAATGACGATCGAAATAGTTTATGATCAGCCAATTTTCTCTCAAACTAATGCAGATCATCAATAAATTTGTTGTTGATCATATCACTGATAGCGAAAAATATGCCAAATGGTCATCGATAAACCCCAACTTAGCCATCATTTTATAAAATCATTTAGCAATGAAAATTTTACTAGACTTCCATAAAAACTTCTACTTACTTTCACAAAATAACACAACAAAATAAGGTCATAAATAATTTTGAAATTACATATCTTAAAAATATGACACTAAATATTATTACAACATAATAATAAATACTAATATCATTATATACATAGAAATAAATGATTGTATCACATCAATTATAACAAAATAGAAAATAACCTCACAAACTCTACCTTCCTTCCACCTTCTCACTAATATTCTTCCATTTCATCAACTTCCTCTTCTTCTTCTTCTTCTTCTTCTTACTATTATTATTTATTGCTCAATTCTTTTATTAAAATGCTTTTATAATTAACAAAATATGTAAAAAAATGCACCATATATGCATGTTTTTTTTTTACTTATTATTCTTCTTTTGTGTAAAATTTATGGAACTAAGCCACTAATATGGAAGAACCTACATATC